>JAFBJZ010000879.1:372500-695775 GCA_016785225.1 Psettodes erumei | reverse complement strand
ATCATCATCGACGCTGCCGAGATCGCCGTCACGGGGCAGGCTCTTTCCAAACGTTTAATGATGTGTGTAAAACGCATGTAACAAAATAAAAAAATACATCAAAGACAGTTTTTGTGTCAAAGATTTATTTGTGTCTTTCTGCGTGCGAACCTAAAAATCAATTTATAACCGTCCATGCGGGGGATAGGGTCATCTTTTTCTTTTTTTCAACTCGTCGAGGCGTAGGTGTTTTATCTTTTTCCATAATCGACCATACGGGGGATAAAGCCATCTTTTCTTTTTCCTTTCGACGACGCGGTAAAGGCGCGGGTGTTTCTTCTTCCTCCTCCTCTCCCCACTCGTCTGATTTAAGACGCTGGTACTGTTCACGCGCTTGACGATTATTCACCAAAGATAAGGGAATGTTTAGTTCCGCCAGCGTATTTAAGAAAGTCATCCAGCCTTTCGGAGGAGTTTGGGGTTTTTTTTATAAGAGAGGGAGAGGTTTTTAAATAAGTCGATCATATGAGACCCTTTCACCACATTCCCCCGATAAATAAATTCACCCCTCCTCGTCCATCCTCCGTCACTTCCGGACAATTTCTGCATAATGTACCGCGCATTTTTACGGTCCCGCGGGGGTAAGGATTTTAATACTTCCGCGGCTGTCTCGTCGGATTCAACCCGGTCAGATTCCTGCGCAGACGGAGGGTGAGCGGGGTCGGACTCTGACGACGCCGCCGCCGGCGAGGGGTCGCTTTGCACATGGAGAGTAACCCCGCGCTCGTCCATCTGACCTTGTTTCATCAGGGTGAGATATCTCCGCAGCAGAGCCTCGTACCTCTTGACTTTTTTCAGTAGGAACTCAACCCGCTCATGGAGTATAGCCCTCATTCTTTCATCCAAATCGCTCTTCGCCGCTTGTCTGATGGAAGGCTCCGCAGGTTGAGTCAGTCTTGGTCACCAATTGTTCTTTACCTCACGGGGGCACCATTTGCTGGGGCACCCTTTGTTGAGGTTGCCTACTAAGGGCACTAATTATTGGGGTTTGGCTATCCAAAATAGTTAATAATTATTAGAATAATAATTATTAATTATTAAATAATTGGATCTAATACATTAGATCACCTCGGGCACCACCCTTGTTACAAGGGAAAGATAGCCAATTTATTAAATCAATCTCATAACTAGTACTAAATTGTCAATTTGGAACTCTGATTAATAATTAATTTAATAACTAGAACCAAAATTACCAGATTAACAACTAGTTTAGGTAGAAGGAATTTGGAGTTCTTGACCGTGTAGAGGTTGGCGGAATTCACTCTTGTGCAACATTAAACAGACAACAGGTATGTTAAATAATCATTTATTAACAAGAATAAGAGAAAAAGAAACATACAATCTAGCTACAGTGTACTTTCTACAGGTGTGTGTGTGTGTGTGTGTGTGTGTGTGTGTGTGGGTGTGTCAAAATGGCTGGCTGCTGAGGTCTGGAGGCCCTGAACAAAGAAGATCTGTGGAGGCACTCAGACCATGTGCTGGGTGAGTGTGTGTGTGTGTGTGTGTGTGTGTGTGTGTGTGTGTGTGTGTGTCATGAGGTGCCAGGTTAGAGGAAGGATGGTTAGTTAGCATGCAAGCGTAACCTAACTTCATCTACTTAACAATGTGGCAGAGCCAACAATACAATAACCTGTCTACCAAACTGATCACAACACTCAGTAAACACAAATACATCAACTCACAGTCCTTGATTTATCTTTAGCTTAGCTTATCTTAGCTTGACTAGGCCCAGTTGGTGTTACCAGTTCTGGTGTGAGAGAAACTCTCTCTGGTGTGTTGCTCCTTTGGCTGGTGGTTCCTGATGGAAGGGCCAAGCTGAGAGAGTTAGAATTCCAATGTTGGAAGGCAGTCTTTGCTGTGTGGTCCTGATGGCAGACGCTGGAGGGAAACTGGCCGCTCCTTTGACGTAGTTGGTTAGCAGCTCGGTGCTAACTCGCTGTGTGGCTCCTGTTGTATGGAGGATTAACCTACAAACCTTGTGTTTGTTGGCCAATGGAGTTTGTTTGCCGGATCTTGATTGTTCCTCAGCAGGCTCTCGCGTCGCTGCTGCTGGAAAGGTCTGAGGATCTGCTTTGGTCAGCAGGCTACTTCAGATAGCCAGCTGCAGCTGCACAGCTGGGGGGTCCCTGAGAGTGGTGGTTCCAGGGCTTGGAGAAGAGAAGAGAAGAGGAAGGAAGAGAAAGGAGCTTCAAGAGAAGAGAGAGGATAAAGGCTGAGCACAGCCTTTATATGACTTGATGACCTCAGAGGTCACATGCCACAGTCATCCAGTGGTGGCTGCTGGATCAGATTTCACACCTGGAAGGTTGTGGGACTTTAAGGTTCCGGTGCTTTCCTTTGTCTCCAAGACAAAGAAAGCCATGTGGTCGAAACTTGGTTATGCGTGGTGAGCCTCCATTGCTCACCACCAGGTTCAGGTCCCAACATTCCCCCCTTTGGTCTCACGATCTCACTTGAGGTGTGATCGTGAGAGCACAAGTGTCCGTGCGTAATCCAAGTTGGAAAAGTTCATTCATGGCAATGACATCTGGGCAGTCTGTTAACCAACTATCTATCTTAGCTAAGCCAGGATAAAATCATCAGGACACACAACTGAAATACACCTAAGCACATTGACAGTTACTAACAGTGTTAGTGAGGAGAAGAATGTCAGTGATTTAATTTGTTAGGGTAAGATGCAGAGAAAGAGTGGCACCTACATTGACAAAGCCATTTCCAAATGTCCAAGAGTTTTGTGGTCCACTCATTGGATCCTGTTAGAACGCTTATTATTTAATGCACAACTCGGTCTGATCTTAACAGAACTAACAATTTGGCCTTCATGCAGATGTTGCTATGGAAGGACGTCGTGACATTTCAAAATCTTATTGTCAATGGCTGTATCATTGTCTGAATGTGTCCTAAAGTTGGTGTTGGATAGGATGTATGAATAGCAAAATACTACCAAGGAGTTGGTTCAGCTGTATTTGCAAAGTTAGACAGTGGGTCTGAGTCCAATTAGAATTTAGGCTTCCTCAGCTAATAGTGACAGGTGTAGCTATTAGTGAGTTAACTATAGGGTTTGCTGCTGTTGCTAACAACCTACAAGTTTGCCTATTTAACTATGAGGAAAGTAAAGTACTTCAAGTACATACTAACAGTACAGGGATGGACGGTGTTACTGTGAAGAAGGAATTCTGAATTTGCGGTGCCTTAAGTTCTTCTGAACTTGTGGCTCAGGGCTGTAACGCTCGGTGGAGCCAAAGGCATAAACATCTTCAGAGGCATGGTCACTGTCTAGATAATGATCAGATTCAAAGCTGTACTCAGAGATGCTGCGATCATCGTCTGAGTAGTCTATCGGCTGATCATACTGCTGGGCCATAATTTCGGAGTAAGGCTTTCTACAGCTTTGACTACGTGAATGCCTATCTCTGGGAAGTTGGCAGGCATGGCGGTCACGCTCAGTGTACCTGTGTGGCCCTTTATCACCCCCCCCCCTGGTCTGTTGTGAGGGTGAAGTTTTGAGGTGACGGATCTGGGCAATGCCTTGCCGTTTGAGCTGGAAGGCTCAACTGTCTTCCCTCTTGCTTTCGAAGTGACAACAGTTTCCCAAGCCACCTGTGTCATCTTCCTGATGCCCTGCATCGAGGGGTCACTTTGGTGTGTCATGAGTACAACGTGAGTACGTACACATGGGTGGAGGTTTTGCAAGAATAAGGACTTGAAGGTGGAGTTTTCTTCTAAGCCCGGTGCATTCCTACCCTGGAAGTACACATGTCTCAAACGTTTGTAGTAGTCTCTGGGATGCTCATGACGTATATGTTTGATTTGGAGGGCTGCAACCATTGAGCCGATCTCATCAGCAGTAGAAGAGAATTCTTCTATCAGTGCCTGACGGAGCTCTGTGTAGTCATCGCTGACTCTGGGAGGTTGTGACTGGATAAACTTGTGGACAGCTTTAGAGCTTGTCTTCCATACAAGTTTAACTTTCTCCCTTTGGGTTGCATGGGGCAAATCAATTAGGGCATGGTCTAAATCCCTAACGTAATTTTCAATGTTATGATCACAGCTGTCTGGATCAAAATGTTCAATGTCTTTAGCAAGGAACTCAAGCACTTTGAAGCGGGGACACTGTGAGGTCCGGGCATGTGCGTCATGTGCAACAGTTATCTCTGGTGGGAAGGCAGGGGCTGAGCACTCCTGAGGTGTTCTAGTCCCCCCTTTGGAGAGATGGGCACGGCTGAGAGAGTCTTGCATCATGGGCTGGAAAGGACACTGGGGAGAATATCTTCTGGATGATAAACTATGTGTCTCTTCATCGTCAAATTCAGAGAGATGGGAAGTCAGCCAACTGTTACCTCGGTCTCTCAGAGGAGGTTGAGAAACTGACTCCATTCCCAGGAACTTAGGGTCGGCTGGGAATTGTTCCTGTCTTCTGACTGGAGAGGGTGTTAACCTCTCACTACAGGAGGAGTGTGAATCAGAATAACCAGAATCACAATGGCTCGACGGTTGTTGTGGAGAAAGACAACCTGACTTAAGCCTTAAGAACTCCTCTTTGTGTGCACAAAGATCAGACTCTGCTGAGTGCAGGTCTGCTAAGTAGCGCATAGCTTTCTTATTGGCCATTTGTACCTCATGGAGGAGGCAAGCAGTTTTGCGCTCTAAGAGACTCTACTTCCTTCTCTAGGGCTGTTTTGCTCTGAAAGGCAAGGCTGGTTTGCCTGTGAAAGTTCAGAAGCAGACAACTTAACAATGGACCTTTGGATGTGGTTTGCGCATCACATCTGCCATTAAGTAGGGGGAATCTATCTCTTCCCTGCCCTCACTGAAATTCAACTTGCTGATGAATTCTGAGTAGCCAGGGTTTAGGCTCTGTGCGAGGGAGGACATGAATTGCTCTACACAGGGGTTCTCCATTGTTGCGTGGAATGGAAGGAAGGTGTCAAAAACAACACTACAACAAAGCAATGGTTTAGCAGTGCTATGGCAAGTCTAGTGACTCAAGTAAGCTTGGTAACCAAGTAAATGCAGGTTGGCAAGGTTACCTAATAAACTAAACATGCACTAACTGAAATGCAGGGCAGTAACAGTTAGCGGTGTGACTTTTAAAGTTAACTCAGGCTGGAACACGTGTTAGTAACAGCAAGGTATGCAACTTTATGTTTCACAGGGTGGGTAGCACACTGTGGCTCTATCTCAGACTCCTTATCTTCTCTTATCTCAGGCTGAAATGCATGGCAGTAACAGCAGGGCACAAGTTCTTTATGTCACAGGGCCGTGTGGCGCGCTGTGGTTTAATTCAACAGGGGAGCACTTAAGTCAGCAGGAAACAGCTTGACTGAATTGCATTGAATATATAATATTCAAATGCCAAAGGGAATTCTTACAATTCCAGAAGCGTAGGCTCAACTTGAATTAGCTAGCAGCAAAAGCAACTCTTAGTGTAACCCTATGGGGCGCTATGGTAGTTATTAAATAACAAATTTTTAATAAATGATCAATTTATGAATACATTAATTATCACCACACTACCTGTTTGTCAATACAACTGGACATCTACTCCTGTGGTAGAGTAGTGGGATTGAACGACTTTTGGCTAGTCTAAAAGTTATTCCAAATATTTTTCACCTTAGCCAAACTTATGCTGAAATTAATATTGCACAATTATGAATATCTGCCAACAGTACTCGGCCTCACACGGGGCACCATTTGTTGGGCCAGCATAACATGTGGTCACCAATTGTTCTTTACCTCACGGGGGGCACCATTTGCTGGGGCACCCTTTGTTGAGGTTGCCTACTAAGGGCACTAATTATTGGGGTTTGGCTATCCAAAATAGTTAATAATTATTAGAATAATAATTATTAATTATTAAATAATTGGATCTAATACATTAGATCACCTCGGGGCACCACCCTTGTTACAAGGGAAAGATAGCCAATTTATTAAATCAATCTCATAACTAGTACTAAATTGTCAATTTGGAACTCTGATTAATAATTAATTTAATAACTAGAACCAAAATTACCAGATTAACAACTAGTTTAGGTAGAAGGAATTTGGAGTTCTTGACCGTGTAGAGGTTGGCGGAATTCACTCTTGTGCAACATTAAACAGACAACAGGTATGTTAAATAATCATTTATTAACAAGAATAAGAGAAAAGGAAACATACAATCTAGCTACAGTGTACTTTCTACAGGTGTGTGTGTGTGTGTGTGTGTGTGTGTGTGTGTGTGTGTGTGTGTCAAAATGGCTGCTGAGGTCTGGAGGCCCTGAACAAAGAAGATCTGTGGAGGCACTCAGACCATGTGCTGGGTGAGTGTGTGTGTGTGTGTGTGTGTGTGTGTGTGTGTGTGTGTGTGTGTGTGTGTGTTTCATGGGTGCCAGGTTAGAGGAAGGATGGTTAGTTAGCATGCAAGCAAGTAACCTAACTTCATCTACTTAACAATGTGGCAGAGCCAACAATACAATAACCTGTCTACCAAACTGATCACAACACTCAGTAAACACAAATACATCAACTCACAGTCCTTGATTTATCTTTAGCTTAGCTTATCTTAGCTTGACTAGGCCCAGTTGGTGTTACCAGTTCTGGTGTGAGAGAAACTCTCTCTGGTGTGTTGCTCCTTTGGCTGGTGGTTCCTGATGGAAGGGCCAAGCTGAGAGAGTTAGAATTCCAATGTTGGAAGGCAGTCTTTGCTGTGTGGTCCTGATGGCAGACGCTGGAGGGAAACTGGCCGCTCCTTTGACGTAGTTGGTTAGCAGCTCGGTGCTAACTCGCTGTGTGGCTCCTGTTGTATGGAGGATTAACCTACAAACCTTGTGTTTGTTGGCCAATGGAGTTTGTTTGCCGGATCTTGATTGTTCCTCAGCAGGCTCTCGCGTCGCTGCTGTGAGGAAAGGTCTGAGGATCTGCTTTGGTCAGCAAGCTACCTCAGACAGCCAGCTGCAGCTGCACAGCTGGGGGATCCTGGAGAGTGGTTCCAGGGCTTGGAGAAGAGAAGAGAAGAGAAAGGAGCAAGAGAAGAGAGAGCGAATAAAGGCTGAGCACAGCCTTTATATGACTTGATGACCTCAGAGGTCACATGCCACAGTCATCCAGTGGTGGCTGCTGGATCGGATTTCACACCTGGAAGGTTGTGGGACTTTAAGGTTCCGTGCAGCTTTCCTTTGTCTCCAAGACAAAGAAAGCCATGTGGTCGAAACTTGGTTATGCGTGGTGAGCCGCTGGTCGCTGTTTATGTCGACGGGGGGAGGACGCTCTGCTCCGCAGATTCTACACACGTTAGCCGGGCACTTGTGTTTCTCGCGCCGTGAGACTAGATGTTTACAGTCGAGGCATTTGTACATCTGCTGGCAGATACTGAGATTCGGATGAGAGAAAGGTCTGGGCTGTTTGTGTTTCGAGTAACAGGCGCGCGTACGACAACTCCTGTTGCAGTCTGTGCAGAATACGGCGTCGGAATAATGCGTAACGCAATCGGGCTCGAGGCAGAGATTGCAATGATTAGGACAGACGTGTTTCTCTCGGGTCTTGTAGCCCCTGTGGCAGTGACTGCAAACGTGCGGGACTCCTAAAAGAGCTTTCAGATTTTTTACACCGTAGTAGTGGTTTTGAAACAAGAAAAGATACAGCGGATGAGACGTATTGGGAAACTCTGTTTCCAGCAGCAGAGGAGTTCGGCTCTCAGACTGCCGGTAATACACTACGATTTTACGATTCAGTATCCGTTCGTATTTGCTTATGTCGCTCAGGGTTACTTGCGTTTGATCGCTCAGACCCGCTAAACGCTGCAACTCTCTACCGCGCTCCCGGGCCTGGTTATCGGTGAAACGGGGGTGGGTGAGATGAGCCAAGTTGATGGCGAAGCAGAGATTGTTGTTTTCGTTCTCCACCAGGTACAGGTGGGCCCGTTTCAGCCTGACGATTTCATTATCTAACAGTTGATACTGCTTTCGCCTACCGCCGCCTCGAGGGTTTCGGATCACTTGAATGACAAATTCTAAAGGGGAGCCTTGGTCGATCTCCGCGTTAGATTGTATTAACCTCGCTAACAACCCCTCAAAAGCCGCGACGATGTTATCCGCGTCCTCGTCGTATCTAACGACGACGTGATCTCGCACGCCGCTATGATCTCGAGCTGTACGAGGTCGTTACGTCCTAACCTCGGGTCTGACTCTCTCGGCTAAATCCTCAAAGTTGCGCACGACGTCTAAATAAAATTGAGCGAGATCGGGTACTTCTCCGAGGGGAGGAACGTTAAAGACGCGTCTTATTTCCAGATTGTTAAAACGCCCGCGTCGCAACACAGTTTCATGCCGGTTTTGAGAATCTGACTCTACCAGAGACCCCCCGTGCTGCGGCTGACACTAACTAACCAAGGTCAGACTGCGGCTGTTGCTGAGAAAATTCATTCTGTACAGTAGGAAGGTTTTGACGAGCGTGACGGAGACTGTTTTCTATCATTTGAAGCGGGTCAGGGTTCGGGTCAGGGTCAGTCGGCTGTTGTTGTACAGGGTCAGAGTCACGGTTTAAGTCTCGTACGGCTTCGAGCAGTTGTATCGGTATTATACCATACTGGTCAGAGTCTCTATTTAATTCGTCTATAGCCTCGAGCAGTTCGTCCGGAATAGAATGCGGATCACACATAATTAACCCCTTTAAGTTTGCGAGTTTACAATTTCAGCTAATGTAAGATAAGCCAGGTTCGTCTCAATCTGCGTATCGAGGATTTTCTGAAGGATTAACCCAATGCGGATGTGTTTAGAAGCTCCGCCCCGCCTCCTTGTCTGCCGTTTGTTCACCCGCCGTCTCCGATGAGAAGCTCCGCCCACCTCCTCCGCCGCCGTTCACGCCGCTCCGATGAGAAGCTCCAGCCCACCTCCTCGTCTGCCGTTTGTTCACCAGCCGTCTCCGATAACGTCTCTGCGTTGTATTTGCTGTAAAACATAAAAAACACATCAATTTAGTAAATATAGTAAATATATATATATATATATATATATACTCGATTTTTTAAATTTGGAAAATATGTATACAAATTAAAAAAACAAAAAAACGAATCATTAAAAAAATCGCCTTCGGCTCTCTTGACACCGCGGTTGTGCTGAGGAGACTCTCCAAATCGCTCTGTCGTGGGACAAAAGAGAGCGACGCGGGTTGTTTAAAAAAAAAAAGTTTAAAGTTTTTACAAAAATACAAACCGGTCCAGACCGAAAGGGGCGCTGGATTTGCTAGTGAAACTACGTCACATCCTGTTATTTAAACATGGCGGCGGGAGGACGAGGTTTCGCATGCCGGTTCGAAAAAAACGTTTTATTTAATTCATCTCCAATATTTAATTACCTTCGCGTCCTCCGTCGAGGGCTCTGGATCTCGGTATACCGGAACATCCGCGGACTGAATATTTTCCTCGTCCGTGGATTTCTCTCTTCTTCCTCGTCTGAAACTTGTGGATTTTCTTCTTCTCCTCGAAACTTGTGGATTTCTCTCTTCTTCCTCGTCTTGTGGATTTGTCTCTTCGGAACTTGTGGAAACTTGCTGTTGTAATACTTGTCTCGTCCTTTAAACGGGACTGTCTTCAGGGATCGATTGATGTTGTAATACCTCTTAACGGACCGGTCGATTGATTCTGTAAGTAAAAAAAAAAAAAAACAAAATAGAAATAAACTTGTTTTACACGTACTGCTTTACATACATCGAGTTAACATCACAAAAATCATGAATGAATGAAATGAAAATCATTTTGTAAAAAAACAAAAGAAACATACCGTAATCCGACTGTGTGAAATTTATATCTAGGAATTCATCCGCTGTAACTGAAGAGAGAGAGAGAGAGAGAGAGAGTTTTTTCTACACAGAGCAGAGTTACCTTATTTAATTTTTTAAATTGAGACTTGAATCGTACAATTCTTACCCGGATAGACGGAGATCTCTCCACACTGTCCCCGGTGTTGCTGGACAAAGTCGGACGAAGCGGTGACCGCGGTATGCATAGCTCCGGTTATATCTATCTGTTTGTCTTTAGACCGACAGACTCGGGCTGTGTTCTGACAGATAAGCATTTAAGCAGGAATTCTTTGTCTTTTTTTTTTTTTCCTCTTCATCCTGTCCAGCTCTGTTCAAAAGATATTTACGGGTTTGTGATTTAATGAAGTATAGGACTGTTTACCCGCAGTCACAGACAGACTACGGTGTTTTACAACACGTGCGCCCCTCACCCCGACTTCCCTCACGATTTTCCCCATAGCGGCATGTTTGCCGCAGACACCCGACGCCGCCGGCCTTCACCCGAGATGTTTTACTACTCGGGAGCCCTCGGATCGCCTTGCCTTGAAAAAACACCTCAACATCTCCGCATCTGTTTACGGTTTTGTGATTTAATGAAGTATAGGACACCCAAACGCACTGTTTACCTACATAACAGTCTGTTTGGGGCAGACATCGGACACCGACCCGTTTCTCAACCACGCTTAACCCCACCCCCCTCTCATCGAGTCAAAACCGCATGAACTAGAGGGAGGCGGGACAATCGTCGATATCTCGGATAGACGGAGATATTGAAAAACACCTCATCCTCTCTGCCTCTGTTCAACAGATATTTACGGGTTTGTGATTTCGTGAAGTATAGCACTGTTTACCCGCAGTCACAGACAGACAACGTGCGCCCCTCACCCCGACTTCCCTCACGATTTTCCCCATAGCGGCCTGTTTGCCACAGACACCCGACGCCGCCGGCCTTCACACGAGATGTTTTACTACTCGGGAGCCCTCGGATCGCCTTGCCTTGAAAAAACACCTCAACATCTCCGCATCTGTTTACGGTTTCGTGAAGTATAGGACAACCAAACGCACTGTTTACCTACATAACAGTCTCTTTGGGGCAGACATCGGACACCGGCATCCTTCACATGAGATGTTTTACAACGTGTGTATGGATCGCACTGCCCTCAAAAGACCTGAAGAATGCTAAAGGTCCCCAAAGGTCGACGGCGAGAGTCCGGTCACACGCTCGCACACGGCTATACATACAGCCAGGCAGGACAAACACAGATAGATAGACATAGATATCAAACTATCATTAAAAAAAAACACGGAATTGGTCCTAAACTAACGATAACGTCAATATTTATAAGGGGAGTGGTTAAGCGATGATTCTAGCCATCTCATTCGATGATGATGACGCCTACGATAACGCCTGGCGAAAACATGAATATTTATGAGGGGAGGGTTCTACCATGATTCTCGGCATCTCATTGGATGATGATTGCGTCAGACCTGTCAAAATAGGGGTCAAACTGAGTTTGACGAAAGGTGTACCCCTATTCTCTCTACCATGAACTTTTTGCTTCCATATGCATTGTCAACTGACCAAGAATGATATTAAAGTGTTATTTTATGATTCCAGGCACCGATGTCTATCAAAACACAGTACCGTCCATTAAGTGCTTTTCTCGGCGAGAAAATCTCACAGTCACTGGCCTGTTTGCTCTTGTCCAGAAGGGGTGACCCATGGAATTTTTTTCTTTATATCCATTACCAACTGACAAAGAATGATACTAAAGTGTTATTTCATGATTCCATGCAACCATCTCCCCCAAAACACAGTACCGTGCATTTAGTGATTTTCTCGGTGAGAAAAGCAGGTTTTGGTCATATGCCTGTTTGCTCTTGTGCAGAAGCGGGGACCCATGAACTTTTCGCTCCATATATATTGTCAACTGACCAAGAATGATATGAAAGTGTTATTTTATGATTCCAGGCACCGATGTCTATCAAAACACAGTACCGTCCATTAAGTGCTTTTCTTGGCGAGAAAAGCTCACACTCACCGGCCTGTTTGCTCTTGTGCAGAAGGGGTGACCCATGGAATTTTTGCTTTATATCCATTATCAACTGACCAACAATGATATAAAGGTGTTATTTTTATGATTCCCAGCACCCATTTCCCCCAAAACACAGTACCGTGCATTTAGTGCTTTTCTCGTCGAGAAAAGCAGCTTTTGTTCATATGCCTGTTTGCTCTTGTGCAGAAGCGTGGATCCATGAACTTTTTGCTCCATATGCATTGTCAACTGACCAACAATGATATAAAAGTGTTATTTCATGATTCCAGGCACCCATGTCCCCCAAAACACAGTACCGTTCATTAAGTGCTTTTCTCGGCGAGAAAAGCAGGTTTTGGTCATATGCCTGTTTGCTCTTGTGCAGAAGCGTGGACCCATCAACTTTTTGCTCCATATGTATTGTCAACTGACCAAGAATGATATTAAAGTGTTATTTTATGATTCCAGGCACTGATGTCTATCAAAACACAGTACCGTGCATTAGGTGCTTTTCTCGCCGAGATATAAAAACACATGACCGTCCATTTAGTGCTTTTCTCGGCGAGAAAATCTCACAGTCACTGGCCTGTTTGCTCTTGTCCAGAAGCGGGGACCCATGACCTTTTTGCTCCATATGCATTGTCAATTGACCACGAATGATATTAAAGTGTTATTTTATGATTCCAGGCACCGATGTCTATCAAAACACAGTACCGTCCATTAAGTGCTTTTCTCGGCGAGAAAAGCTCACACTCACTGGCCTGTTTGCTCTTGTGCAGAAGGGGTGACCCATGGAATTTTTTGCTTTATATCCATTATCAACCGACCAACAATGATATAAAAGTGTTATTTTATGATTCCAGGCACCCATGTCCCCCAAAACACAGTACCGTGCATTAAGTGCTTTTCTCGGCGAGATATAAAAGCACATGACCGTCCATTAAGTGCTTTTCTCGGCGAGAAAAGCTCACACTCACGACCTGTTTGAACTTGTACAGAAGTGGGGACCCATGGAATTTTTTGGTTTATATCCATTATCAACTGACAAAGAATGATACTAAAGTGTTATTTCATGATTCAAGGCACCCATGTCCCCCAAAACACAGTACCGTGCATTTCGTGCTTTTCTCTGCGAGAAAAGCAGGTCTTGGTCATATGCCTGTTTGCTCTTGTGCAGAAGCGGGTACCCATGAACTTTTTGCTCCATATGCATTGTCAACTGACCACGAATGATCTTAAAGTGTTATTTTATGATTCCAGGCACCCATGTCCCCCAAAACACAGTACCGTGCATAAAGTGCTTTTGGTCATATGCCTGTCTGCTCTTTTGCAGAAGCGGGGACCCATGAACTTTTTGCTCCATATGCACTGTCAACTGACCAAGAATGATATTAAAGTGTTATTTTATGATTCCAGGCACCGATGTCTATCAAAACTGTTGGGCCAGCGTAACACGTGGTCACCAATTGTTCTTTACCTCATGGGGGCACCATTTGCTGGAGCACCCTTTGTTGAGGTTGCTGTTGTTGTTGAGGGCACTAATTATTGGGGTTTGGCTATCCAAAATAGTTAATAATTATTAGATTAATAATTATTAATTATTAAATAATTGGATCTAATACATTAGATCACCTCGGGGCACCACCCTTGTTACAAGGGAAAGATAGCCAATTTTTTAAATCAATCTCATAACTAGTACTAAATTGTCAATTTGGAACTCTGATTAATAATTAATTTAATAACTAGAACCAAAATTACCAGATTACAACTAGTTTAGGTAGAAGGAATTTGGAGTTCTTGGCCGTGTAGAGGTTGGCGGAATTCACTCTTGTGCAACATTAAACAGACAACAGGTATGTTAAATAATCATTTATTAACAAGAATAAAAGAAAAGGAAACATACAATCTAGCTACAGTGTACTTTCTTCAGGTGTGTGCATGTGTGTGTGTGTGTGTGTGTGTGTGTGTCAAAATGGCTGCTGAGGCCTGGAGGCCCTGAACAAAGAAAATCTGTGGAGGCACCCAGACCATGTGCTGGGTGAGTGTGTGTGTGTGTGTGTGTGTGTGTGTGTGTGTGTGTGTGTGTGTGTGTGTGTGTGTGTGTGTGTGTGTGTGTGTGTGTGTGTGTGTGTGTGTGTGTGTGTTTCATGAGGTGCCAGGTTAGAGGAAGAATGGTTAGTTAGCATGCAAGCATAACCTAACTACATCTACTAAACAATGTGGCAGAGCCAACAATACAATACCTGTCTACCAAACTGATCACAACACTCAGTAAACACAAATACATCAAATCACTGTTCTTGATTTATCTTTAGCTTAGCTTATCTTAGCTTGACTAGGCCCAGTTGGTGTTACCAGTTCTGGTGTGAGAGAAACTCTCTCTAGTGTGTTGCTCCTTTGGCTGGTGGTTCCTGGTGGAAGGGCCAAGCTGAGAGAGTTGGAATTCCAATGTTGGAAGGCAGTCTTTGCTGTGTGGTCCTGATGGCAGACACTGGAGGGAAACTGGCTGCTCCTTTGACGTAGTTGGTTAGCAGCTCGGTGCTAACTCGCTGTGTGGCTCCTGTTGTATGGAGGATTAGCCTACAAACCTTGTGTTTGGTGGCTAATGGAGTTTGTTTGCCGGATCTTGATTGTTCCTCAGCAGGCTCTCGCGTCGCTTCTGTGAGGAAAGGTCTGAGGATCTGCTTTGGTCAGCCGGCTACCCCAGACGGCCAGCTGCAGCTGCACAGCTGGGGGTCCCTGGAGAGTGGTTCCAGGGCTTGGAGAAGAGAAGAGAAGAGGAAGGAAGAGAAGAGCTTCAAGAGAAGAGGGACGAATAAAGGCTGAGCACAGCCTTTATATGACTTGATGACCTCAGAGGTCACATGCCACAGTCATCCAGTGGTGGCTGCTGGATCGGATTTCACACCTGGAAGGTTGTGGGACTTTGAGGTTCCGGTGCTTTCCTTTGTCTCCAAGACAAAGAAAGCCATGTGGTCGAAACTTGGTTATGCGTGGTGAGCCTCCATTGCTCACCACCAGGTTCAGGTCCCAACAAAACACAGTACCGTGCATTAAGTGCTTTTCTCGGCGAGAAAATCTCACAGTCACTGGCCTGTTTGCTCTTATCCAGAAGCGGGGACCCATGAACTTTTTCCTCCATATGCATTGTCAACTGACCAAGAATGATATGAAAGTGTTATTTCATGATTCCAGGCACCGATGTCTATCAAAACACAGTACCGTCCATTAAGTGCTTTTCTCGGCGAGAAAAGCTGACACTCACCGGCCTGTTTGAACTTGTGCAGAAGGGGTGACCATGGAATTTTTTTCTTTATATCCATTACCAGCTGACAAAGAATGATACTAAAGTGTTATTTCATGATTCCATGCAACCATCTCCCCCAAAACACAGTACCATGCATTTCGTGCTTTTCTCTGTGAGAAAAGCAGGTTTTGGTCATATGCCTGTTTGCTCTTGTGCAGAAGCGGGGACCCATGAACTTTTCGCTTCATATATATTGTCAAGTGACCAAGAATGATATGAAAGTGTTATTTTATGATCCCAGGCACCGATGTCTATCAAAACACAGTACCGTCCATTAAGTGCTTTTCTCGGCGAGAAAAGCTCACACTCACCGGCCTGTTTGAAGTTGTGCAGAAGTGGTGACCCATGGAATTTTTGCTTTATATCCATGATCAACTGACCAACAATGATATAAAAGCATTATTTTTATGATTCCAGGCACACATGCCCCCCAAAACACAGTACCGTGCATTTCATGCTTTTCTCTGCGAGAAAAGCAGGTTTTGGTCATATGCCTGTTTGCTCTTGTGCAGAAGCGGGAACCCATGCTTTTTGCTCTATATGCATTGTCAACTGACCAAGAATGATATGAAAGTGTTATTTTATGATTCCAGGCACCGATGTCTATCAAAACACAGTACCGTCCATTAAGTGCTTTTCTCGGCGAGAAAAGCTCACACTCACCGGCCTGTTTGAACTTGTGCAGAAGTGGTGACCCATGGAATTTTTGCTTTATATCCATTATCAACTGACCAACAATGATATAAAAGTGTTATTTTTATGATTCCAGGCACCCATGCCCCCCAAAACACAGTACCGTGCATTTCATGCTTTTCTCTGCGAGAAAAGCACGTTTTGGTCATATGCCTGTTTGCTCTTGTGCAGAAGCGGGGACCCATGAACTTTTTGCTCTATATGCATTGTGAACTGACCAAGAATGATATGAAAGTGTTATTTTATGATTCCAGGCACCGATGTCTATCAAAACACAGTACCGTCCATTAAGTGCTTTTCTCGGCGAGAAAAGCTGACACTCACCGGCCTGTTTGAACTTGTGCAGAAGGGGTGACCCATGGAATTTTTGGTTTATATCCATTATCAACTGACCAACAATGATATAAAAGTGTTATTTTTATGATTCCAGGCACCCATGTTCCCCAAAACACAGTACCGTGCATTTCGTGCTTTTCTCGGCGAGATATAAAAACACATGACCGTCCATTAAGTACTTTTCTCGGCGAGAAAAGCAGGTTTTGGTCATATGCCTGTTTGCTCTTGTGCAGAAGCGGGGACCCATCAACTTTTTGATCCATATGCATTGTCAACTGATCAAGAATGATATTAAAGTGTTATTTTATGATTCCAGGCACCGATGTCTATCAAAACACAGTACCGTGCATTAGGTGCTTTTCTCGGCGAGATATAAAAACACATGACCGTCCATTTAGTGCTTTTCTCGGTGAGAAAATCTCACAGTCACTGGCCTGTTTGCTCTTGTCCAGAAGCGGGGACCCATGAACTTTTTGCTCCATATGCATTGTCAACTGACCACAAATGATATTAAAGTGTTATTTTATGATTCCAGGCACCGATGTCTATCAAAACACAGTACCGTGCATTAAGTGCTTTTCTCGGCGAGAAAAGCTCACACTCACCGGCCTGTTTAAACTTGTTCAGAAAGGGTAACCCATGGAATTTTTGCTTTATATCCATTATCAACTCACCAACAATGATATAAAAGTGTTATTTTATGATTCCAGGCACCCTTGTCCCCCAGAACACAGTACCGTGCATTTAGTGCTTTTCTCGGTGAGAAAAGCAGGTTCTGGTCATATGCCTGTTTGCTCTTGTGCAGAAGCGTGGATCCATGAACTTTTTGCTCCATATGCACTGTCAACTGACCAAGAATGACATTAAAGTGTTATTTTAGGATTCCAGGCACCCATGCCCCCCAAAACACAGTACCGTGCATTTAGTGCTTTTCTCGGCGAGAAAAGCAGGTTTTGGTCATATGCCTGTTTGCTGTTGTGCAGAAGTGGGGACCCATGAACTTTTCATTCCATGTATATTGTCAACTGACCAAGAATGATATTAAAGTGTTATTTTATGATTCCAGGCACCCATGTCCCCCAAAACACAGTACCGTGCATTAAGTGCTTTTCTCGGCGAGATATAAAAACACATGACCGTCCATAAAGTGCTTTTCTCGGCGAGAAAAGCTCACACTCACTGGCCTGTTTGAACTTGTACAGAAGGGGTGAACCACGGACTTTTTTGGGTTATATCCATTATCAACTGACAAACAATGATACTAAAGTGTTATTTCATGATTCCATGCACCCTTGTCCCCCCAATCACAATACCGTGCATTTAGTGCTTTTCTCGGCGAGAAAAGCAGCTTTTGGTCATATGCCTGTTTGCTCTTGTGCAGAAGCGTGGATCCATGAACTTTTTCCTCCATATGCATTGTCAACTGACCAACAATGATATAAAAGTGTTATTTCATGATTCCATGCACCCATGTCCCCCAAAACACAGTACCGTTCATTAAGTGCTTTTCTCGGTGAGAAAAGCAGGTTTTGGTCATATGCCTGTTTGCTCTTGTGCAGAAGCGGGGACCCATTAACTTTTCGCTCCATATGCATTGTCAACTGACCAAGAATGATATTAAAGTGTTGTTTTATGATTCCAGGCACCGATGTCTATCAAAACACAGTACCGTCCATTAAGTGCTTTTCTCGGTGAGAAAAGCTCACACTCACCGGCCTGTTTCAACTTGTGCAGAAGGGGTGACCCATGGAATTTTTGCTTTATATCCATTATCAACTGACAAACAATGATATAAAAGTGTTATTTTTATGATTCCAGGCACCCATGTCCCCGAAAAACACAGTACCGTGTATTTAGTGCTTTTCTCGGCGAGAAAAGCAGGTTTTGGACATATGCCTGTTTGCTCTTGTGCAGAAGCGGGGACCAATGGAACTTTTTGCTCTATATGCATTGTGAACTGACCAAGAATGATATTAAAGTGTTATTTCATGATTCCATGCACCCATGTCCCCCAAAACACAGTACCGTGCATTTAGTGCTTTTTTCGGCGAGAAAAGAAGGTTTTGGTCATATGCCTGTTTGCTCTTGTGCAGAAGCGGGGACCCATGCACTTTTTGTTTTATATGCATTATGAACTGACAAACAATGAAACTAAAATGTTATTTCATGATTCCAGGTACCCATGTCCCCGAAAACACAGTACTGTCCCTTGTGAGCTTTTGGTCATATGCCTGTTTGTGCCTGCTGTGTTTGAAATCGATTTGCACTAACTCATAGTTCGATAGATAAATAGATAGATAGATAGATAGATAGATAGATAGACAGATAGCTCCTTATTGTCATTGTACATGATATGCAATGAGACTTATAGCAGCAAGGAGTGGTTTTACAAAAGAAAAAAAACAGTTAAGGAAATGTTAAAACATGTCAAAATATCAAAGTTGTTTAAAATATACAAAATATACAATGAAATGCAATCAACTACAAAAGGTGCAAGGTGCAAGTACATGGCATGTCCAGTTGAATAGTGTAATGATTTATCACTATGTTAATGAATGAATATGCATGGTTAGGGTGTGTGTGTGTGTGTGTGTGTGATCGATGTGGAGGGCAGAGAGGTAGTGTGGCGTATATGTGTGTTCAGCATGGTGAGTGCTTGAGGGAAAAAACTGTTCCTGAGTCTATTGGGCCTGGTTTTGATTGACCTGTAGCCCCTACCAGAGGGTAACAGTTCAAACAGATGGATGGCAGGATGGGTACAGTCTGTGATGATTGCCTGAGCTCTGCTAAAGCAGTGGGAGGTATGAATGTCCTTCGGGGGAGAGGGGGCAGCCGATTATCCTCTCCGCTGTTCTTACCACCCTCTGGAGTCTCTGCCGCTCTACTTCAGTGCAGTGGGAAAACCACACTGTATTGCAGTACTTCAGGATGCTCTGTATGGTCGACCTGTAGAAGGTTTTTAACAGCTCCTCCCCCACATTGTTCTTCCTGAGCACTCTCAAGAAGTTCAGGCGCTGCTGGGTCTTTTTGATGACAGCTGTGGTGTTTGCTGCCCAGGAGAGGTTCAAGGTTCAAGTTACAAGGTTCTTCATTGTCATGTGCACAACAGTTACAGGAGTAGTCATTGGCAATGAAATTCTTGGGTCTCAGGCTCCTTCGGCATTGCAATATAGAGAACGAAGATTAAAAGGAAAGAAAGAGTAAAATAAAAAAATAAACACAGTAGTGCAAATAAACAAATAAAAAAAACATAAATAGTAGACAAATAAACATAAGTAGCCCTGGGGGTTGCCGGTGTTGAGAGTCAGGGTGGAGGATGTGGTGGTGCCTATTCGCATTATCTGGGTTCTGCCCGTCAAAAAGTTCAGGATCCAGTCACAGAGGGCGGTGTTGAGCCTGAGGCTCCTGAGCTTCACAGTGAGCTTGGAGGGCACAATGGTGTTAAATGCTGAGCAGTAGTCAATGAACAACATTCTCACATATGTGTTCCTCTGGTCCAGGTGGGAGAGGGCAGTGTGGAGGGTGAGGGCGTTGGCATCCTCTGTGGATCTGTTTACCCTGTGGGCAAACTGCAGGGGGTCCAGTGAGTCAGGAAGGGAGGATGTAAAGAATGATTTGACTAGCTGCTCAAAGCACTTCATGATGATGGGGACGAGTGCTAATGGGCGATAGTCATTCAGGCAGGAGATGTTGGACTTTTTTGGGACAGGGAAGATGGTGGACTTCTTGAAGCACATAGACACAGACTTCAGCAGTGACATGTTGAAAATGTATGTAAGCACTGGCCTAAGTGTGGAAGCTGTTTGGCTCTGTAAGCATGTTTGATGTTAGTGTAGACGTGGTCTAGTGTGTTTCCCTCCCTTAACACTTAACATGCTTGTAAAATTTAGACATGGCAGACTTCAGGTTTTTATTGACTAAAGTCACCAGCAATAATGTGTGCACCGTCCAGGTGAGCCCTCCCTCTAGTTTGTGTATTGTGTCTGATAGTAGTGAGAGAGCTGAGCTAACATTAGTGTCGGATGGTATGTATACAGCCATGATTAGCACCACGGTTAGCTCTCTCGGTAGAAAGAATGGGCGGCATTGTCAGAAATTGTCTCTAGATCTGGTGAACAGGATTCATATACTGTAATACTATCTCTAAACCAGTCATCATGCACATAAATGCATAGACCGCCTCCTCTACTCTTACCTGATTTCTCTCTCTTCCCATCACTGCAGTGAACAGGACGGCTTGGTAGCTGTATAGGTTTGTTCGGGATCAGTGGATGGAGCCAGGATTCGGTTATTACCATAACGCAGCAGTTCCGAACATAGCGGTCACCAGCAGCAAATAGTTCCAGCTCGTCCATTTTGTTGGCCAAGGATTGTACGTTACTGAGTAACATACTTGGGAGCGGGGGTCTGTGGGGATCCTTTCTCAGCCTTGCTAGTAGGCCTGAGCGGCAGCATGGCTTTTGCTTCCTCTCCCTCCACCATCTCCGCCTCCCTCCAGCACCGACAACAATCCAGGGAGCTCCCGCTGGTTTCACTATCTCACTGGGGATTTTGTGAGGGTGGTGAAACTCATCAGTGATACCCAGCCGTGGGGAGAAACTGTCTAACAACACTTGTCTGCTGTAACGGTTGTATATGTGTGCCAAACAGCACGTAAGGCACCGCGACATACACAAAGAAAACAGAAATAACACCAATGTCCGACAGCTGCGAGCCACCGCGTCTGTGCATGTCGCCATCTTGGCACCATTTTGCATACCTGCTGGGGGTGTAGCCCTCTGTTTGTGATTGACAACATGAGTGTTACTGCCCACAAGCAAAGCACCTTGGAAAAAATCAAGTCAAGTCAAGTTCACCATCCTTGATGAAAACAAGAAGAGGGTCTTGACGAACGACCTGTGCAAGCTTTCCTCCAAGTGGCAGGTCAGGACTGTCTGCGGACCTTACGTGAAGATAACAGGCACCGACACAATACCTTTCGATAAATCCCCACCTGTGTGCGATGAAGAGAACAGGCAGGCTCTCGCCAACGTCTTGGCTTTCATGATGTCGAGCAGCCTCTGGGTCTCAGACAGAGCGAGAGGAGCTTTTGATGTCCTCGTTGAATCTGCTCGAGGAGAGTTTGAATTCACATGTGACCTGTGCTCACAGATCAGCCTCTCCTGTGCTGGGACTTGTTAGACAGGATTTGGTTAAAGTTTGGCTAATTAATAATTAATTAATTATATATTATATTAATATTATATATTAATTATGAATTAATATAAATAAACAATTTATTATTAATCAAAATTAATCAATTGTCACTATAGAAGTTGTAAATTTGAGCACAGACTCTCACAACCAGCTTCACACAACATAAACATACATAACATAATGACCACCAGCAGTTGACTTTAAATACAATAAAGTTTATTCTCAAATATGTCAATTACTCAGCAGTACTCAATAATCAAATTTATATATACTATCACTACGCTTTCAGAGTCTGCTGGAGTATATATACCCAGGTTGGTATCACGGCTCGGAGGCGGGACTTTGCGTCAGTTCCGCGGGCTCTCGGCCAATCAGAGTCCACGGTTGGACTCTGCCGGATTTCACACCTGGTCGTAAAACTGCTATGTCTGCTAGGAAATAGAGTCTGTTCAGGACTCCCATTGCTCTTTTTATCTTTTTATGGCAACTTTGGCATGGTCACCAGGCTTTGTGGGGTACAACATGCCCCACTCAGGCTTTGTAACATGTAACAGGCTGCACTCAGGCCCTGTAGGCCCAACACCTGCATTATGAGAGGACCCGATGGACTCCCCTCCTTCTCTTTCTCATTGTGAGAGGATGACTCTCGAGGACGATACCTTCCCAACAACCCTGCGCTGACAAGGACTATGTGGCTCCCCGAAACCTCCTGGCTCTTTTGCAATCCGCTTCCCTCGACAACCTCAACATTTTGAACAGAGTCACAGAAGAGATCCTTTCAGGAGCTCAACTGTGCATCTTTCCCTCCTAGACACATGCGCAAGAGGAATGTTGCAATCCCATAGAATGTCATGAAACACATCACCTCCCTGTACCAGACCATGAGCGAGTATGTGGACAACTTTGCCATCATAGACGGCAAGACCTCTAATGTCAAAGTCTTGATCGAGAGCCCCTCAGCAAACATAGGTGAAATCACCGGACATGTGTCCCGAACCATAATCTACAGATCACCTCTCAGACATTTACAGAAAACTCAGTTATGGCTTTCGGAGTGTGGAGGGACATGATGAACAACAACACAGTCTGGACAATGCTATGCAGTTGAGCAATAATGTGTTGATCAGGAGAACGCCATTATGTTAAATAATTACATGATGTCTTTACAGGATTGGTATGAGTTTTATTACGGTGGAATGCGAATTGAAAATAAAAGCGAGATGTGAAAACAAATGGCCGTTCATTGCATTTATTTCATGGTATATCATAGACATAAACCAAAGTGTGCAGTTTGGATTTTTGCAAGTCTCACACCTGTATATCTGCTGAAGTACATGAACATCTAAGTGGATCTGTCTCATGCAATGCTCACTCATTCGTAATGTTTTTAAAATAAAAATAATGTGAACCTCTTTGGTGCTCCACAAGTCCTTAAAAATTATTAAACGGGTGTAGATAAAAATAATTCTGTGGCTGCCATGTACAGAAAAACTAAAACAAAATAAAGGATGGATACCATAACTGATTTTGAACCTAGATCTATCAAATTTCACCTTGATTTTCCTCCCCTGGTCAGTTATAACTGCAAACAGATATCCCAAACTGATATTCTCCCAACAATGTATTATTGCACCTGTGCTCGCAAACCTTCTTCTCATTATTTGTAGATTCTCGTATTCTCATTCATCTTACCATACAGTGATGATGATTCAGCACTCTTGCACTCTCGGTTCCCCAGAAAGCATGCTGCAGCAACTTCATCATAACACAGAGCTGTTCTGCTACATGTGTCGCAGAAAAGTATTCGGGGTTGCTAGGTATTGTCTTTGGCCTAGGTTGCAAGTGCATGGACTTCATGTTGTGGACCAGATGTCTTATCACCAATACACCCTGGAGCAACATGGTACATGTGTAAAACCCTCCACAGATGACTCAGAGTTCTTGGTCTTCACAGTAATCAAACACACTCCTCCGGGTATGTCACCAAAGTGTGCTGGGACAACGGTATCTCCAGGTCACTGTTTAGGTTTATCCATAAAGGAGTTGATGATGGCTTTGGAGACCAGGCCCCACCAGCACTCACCCAGTCATTCTAAAAAGGAACACCAGGATGTGTTCAGCACAGACCAAGAAAGATTCTCTTGCATCTGCTACCCCATCCAGCATTCTCTTCAGCGAGATTCTCGTTGCTCTCATAGTCCTCTTCGGCAAGATCCTTTTTGTGTATGTGGTCTGCACTCTCGATGGATAGAGACGAGAATTCCTGTGTAACACTTTTCCCGGTCATATCCACCTTGCAGTACTCGTAGCAAGACTGCATCTGAGGCCTCTTCACACAAACGATGGTCCTATAATGGTTTCCCAGATTCTCCAAATATATCCCCTGGTCTGACACCTGTACACCTTTACAACTGTATTCAATTCAACGGTCTATGTAGCAAGTGTATATACTAACACCCAAAACATCTGCTGCTGTTTGTATCTCAACTTCAGTCACCCAGCTACCTGGAGAGTGCATGTTGGATTTCCAAATGTATTCTGACACTGACTCGTAGTCACTTCTCAATATGCTCTCATTGTTCTGTGATACTTATCTGTATCACACACAGCTTTGCTGATCGCTCTGAAGAAACAATTTCCATTGCTGAGTGTTTTCATGGTCTTACACAGAGCTCCCGATCCGCGAGCAGCTGTGACAGACATCCCGTTGTGCTGCACCTCCAGCCTCTTGTACAGAAACTATATGGCCGCAGCTCAGAGAGGGTTGAACTGTAGCTGTACGCCTGTGTCGTGACCAACAAACTCAACGTCTGACTCACTGATTTCTTCAGTGTGATAACAGCACTGCATGAGTGCCTCAACACATGCAGAATGAAGATGCACCATGGTTCACCACTTCCAATCTGACCAAAAGCAACTTCGCCCTGTGTCAGTATATTAGTATATTAGTTAATATGAGGCTACCACACAATACCCTTGAACATCATTTTTTTTTTTAAGTTGCAGCCAAAGTCTTTTACACCAACCAGAATTCAACCAAAAGTTAAAAAAACAACAACAAAGAACATATCTATATAATAACCGATATAATAACTAATCCTACTAACCATGAGAGAGCTCAGAGCCTGGACAACAAAGAGTACGCATGGATCTATTTGAATATAACAAACAAGAAGGAAGAACACACCATGTGGTCATCAATGGCACTTACAAAGTACATCATGTCAGTGGGCTTGACTCCTGTCCTCAAGAAGAAGGGGCTGTTGAACATGAAAAGGTGGTACAAGAGGATGTTGATGATGCTGATTCTGATGCAACCCACAACTGTAAGGAAGAATTGGCTGCTGGAGTCACATTGCCTGGTGACCAAGTAACAGCATCGGAAAAAGTGAGACCTGTAGCTGTTGTTAAGCCATTTGATCCTTCATGCACTTGTGTGTTCTGCTGCAGACAAAACGAAAGTGCTGCTGCATCAGCTGCAACCCCTGCAACCCCTGCCACACAAGGAAGTGAAGGCGAACTTGGAGGAGAGGACCTGTTTCTCTCGGAGTACGAGCAGGGCTGCTGGGAGCTTGGGTTTGTTTGTTCTGATCGTTCTGAGCAGGGTGTTGTTCCTCTCACGGAGGAGCCGCCGTGCGATTTCATAGGAAGTGAAGAAATTGTTGCAGGTGACATTGTGACCAGTCAGGCCCTCCATCACGTTGAGCACCACACACGCTGCCTGATTCCTCTGCTAGCCTTTTCCTTTTCCCTTTGCACTTTCTTCACTGGCGCCACCAGCGGCGGCGGACCTTCCCATGTAAACCTGCATTTTCCAAGCGTAGGTGGATCTGGCATCGCACACCACCCACAATTTGATCCCGTACTTGGCAGACTTGCTCTGCATATACTGACGAAAGGGACAACGGCCTTGGGTGGATTTGACCCCAGTGTGTCCGTGGAGAGAGAGAGAGAGCGTCAGTACATTACAGAGAGAACAGTACATTACAGAGTCTGTGTCTATTTTATTGCTCCACCACTGCATCTTTTCTCAGTCTCAACAGAAAACTTGGTGTGCTGCCAAGTACCAAGCCAGAAAGTTCTGGGACCTTCTGGAATGTGTGTCTGTGTGTGCGTGTAGCGAGCGCTAGAGAGAGAGAGTGAGTAAGTACATTACAGAACCAGTGTCTATTTTATCGCTCTACCACCAACTCAGTCCCAACAGAAAACTTGGCGTGTTGCCAAGTACCAAGAGGGAAGGTTCCAGGGCCTTCCAGAACATTCCAGAATATGTGACTGTGGGCTTGTTCTTCTGTGTATGTATTTTTTATCCCTCCACCGCAACCATCACCACACCGTATCCTCTTCTCAGGCCCAACAGAAAACTTGTCATGCTGCCAAGAACAAAGCCAGAAGGTTCTGGAAGTTTCTGGTGTGTGTGTAGAGAGAGAGAGAGAGAGAGAGAGAGAGAAGTACATTACAGAACCTGTGTCTATTTATCACTCCACCACCACCGCATCTTTTCTCAGTCCCAACAGAAAACTTTGCGTGCTGCCAATGACCAAGCAGGAAGGTTTTGTAACCTTCTGCTGTGTTTGTGTTTAATCCCATCACTACTAAAAGAAAGACAAAGGGAAAAAATAACTTTATTTCATTTAAAACTTTTTTAAATAAAAAAATCTTTTATTGATTTTATTCTTTCTGTCACCTCTGAACTGTTGGACCGGGCACTGCTGCGTCCTTTCATCCGGGAACTTTATTCCAGGGGAAGGAAGTTAGTCAAACAGAAATAAGATAGAAGACATGGCTACGGGGTATGATTAACAATTTGTTTCAGAAGCACGAAAGATGAGTATAGAGTCAGCGCTGAGGCTTCGACCCGTCCACTTTAAGAGTTGAGAATCCTCCTGGCGCCAGGGAGTGCGACCCTGAGTGTTATGAGTGTCTTGCTATGTGTAGCCAACCGGCTCTAGCTGGACCCGAGCGAGTGTTAAAATCAGATGTGGTGCATTCTGTTCTGATGAGCAAGCAGCAGCGAAGCAGTGATTAACATATCATAAGGCTATGGCATGACATGGTGTGATGACAAATAAGAACACTTAGTTTCATAATAATCCAACAGCACGGAACCAGTTGCTCATCAACCGTGACGTGAGAACCAGGGTTGTAGAGGGCTGGCAGCCACTCGACCCACATGTCCCAGAGCTTTTTCACGACAGTTTGTCCGAGGCGCGTGTAATGGAAAATGTACTATTTGAATGCATGTGTAACTTGAACTTTTCATCCTTACTGCTCTGACTTGAAGGTGTCTGCAAAACATATCTTAGTTCTGCGAAGGGTTTCCTCTTTTCTGCAGAGCTGTCTCATATGCAAGAAGTGCTGAGAGTTCAACTCCTGTGTTGCGGTTTAGGAAGCGTATATGCAAAAATAGACAAAGATGTAGACGGCTTGAACTTTTGAACTTTCTCCATGTAAGGTAATGCATGTCTCTAGTCATGTACGCCTTTGTAATACACACTCATGTATTTAGAAAAGTATAAAAGACCATGTGCTTTGTTCTTCCGTATGCCACTCTGTAAGAGAGCATATGTGAAGTGTTGTTGAGTGTCATCCTGTGTTGCAACCAGTAAAGACTTTTGAGCTTGACTTCGGAATCTTTGTTCCTGACAGTTTCAATTACTTTGTGTAGAAAAGAACCCGGTGGAAACAGAATCCTGACAGAATAGAAGTTTCCACGACACGTGTCTCTCCACTCTCGTCTCGTGATCATTGAACCGCACCAGCTTTGAGTAAACGTGAAAGACTTTGAGCAACATTGTGGCGCGGAAAATCGCCTGTCAGATCGCCGTGTCCCACACGCTGGCAGTGGCCTCACCTCGGGACCTGTACACGCCAGCTGGAATGAGCAGCCCCACGTAGGTGTGCAGGTTGATCTCATCCATCTGCCTCCAGCTGTCTCTTCCGTATTTCCAAGACCCTCGCAATTTGTCTCCTCCAGGTTGATTTTATCTATTTCCAGCATGAGGAAGAGGTAGAATGTCGAGTCTCAGGCAATGGAGACTCTTCTAGAATGTTTTTGGCAGCAAAATGGTTGGGTGGTTGCGGTGGAGAGACAGTGAGACAGACAGAGACAAGTAGAAGAAGAGCGAGGAAAGGACAAGCAGCAACATCGTGCTGAGTTGAAGAGACCTGATGTTCGATAAGGAGGAACGGGGCTGCATGTGTGGTAGAAAGAGAGATGGAGAGAGAACCACAACCACCACCACTAAAACCATGTTTTCCTGGTCTTGTGGCCATCAGCCACAGCGAGCTGAGGAGAAGGGAGAGAGGGAGACTACAACTCAGGAGAGGATGAGGCAGACTGCGACTCAGGAGAGGCGGCATCACCACCACCAGCTGCACGAGCAAGAGGCAGCAGCAGCAGCAGTCTGCAAGTGCCTGGAGACCATGGGGAGGCCCTCTGCTCTACAAGCGCTGAGTAGCCATGGGAATGTGTCGCTTTGTTGACAACTTTGACAACTTTACCCAGTTCATCCACATGTGTTCAGATCAGTGCCAGCTCTATGGGCCCGAGTTTGTCATCAAGTATGCCAAATTGCACGCCAGGATGGAGACGCTGTGCACCAGCTCCGTCTCCGTGTTGGATGACTTTGAGCAACACGACACAGCCTGCTACAATGTGGACAGGGAGCTCATTGCCGCAGGCACATCTGCAGCCTCTGCCGCCACCGTCCCCATCGTGGCTGCAACTCAGGGGAAGAAACTTACAGAATGGGCACCCAAGAATGCCAGTTAATTCTTTGCCTGCGGCAATGATGATGATGACAACAAAGAAGACAATCATGGCTGTGAAGGCCGTGGGTAAAGAGTTTGGCCTCAGTCGCTGCTGAGGCGTTCCAATGCTCTTTACTCCGGCCATGGCAGCCTAATGCCCTGTACGCAGTGGCGGTTTTACATTGAATGACTCCCCGGGCGAGACCCCCTCCACCAGAAATCAAAACAGTATAACTTATCTGAATGTACTCTATATAAATAAATGTGGCAAAATATATCAGATATATAAAATAAACAATAATAAAATAAAATATTAAAAATAAGATACAAATGAAATATAGAATAAATATTCTAAATAGCACAAATCCTTCATCACACAAATAACACACTTAAGATAGAAATATCCATGAATTGCAAATTTAAATAAACATGCCCTTGCTTGCTATTTACATGCTAAATGTTTGTCATTAGGTGCTATATTAATCTATCTTTCATGGAGGAATAATGAGCTCCTTGCACATTTTTAGTTATGACTGGTTTAACTGTTTTGTCACAAAATAGAGTTGTAGCAAATGTTCACCTTTGAAACTACCTACAGATATGAAAATTACAGGCTAATTACAGAAAATAAATAATAACTGAACTTGTAACAGTTTTGTCGCAAAGCTCAAACTTATGGTGAAATTAGAGCTGGTGTTTGTTCAGCAGAATTACTGTGGTAGTTACTGTTGTATAAGCATAGCAAGCATCATAACAAGAAGGCTAACAAATGTATATAACTAGTTAACATTAGCCCTTCATTCATGACATGGATAGAGAGAACATACACATCTTTGGATCGTTTTCCTCTTCTTCTTTTCTTTTTTTTCTAAATTGGGCACCTGATGGCTTTGACCTTTTTCCTGTACATCTCTCTGTTTATTTGGCACTCGACGATCAACAGATTTCCCATCCCCCAATGCACTCACAATCAGAAGTCAAGACTAAACCAATTCACCTTGGTGACCACTTAATTGTTTTGTATTACTTATTTTTGACAATTTTTCACAATTCATAGAAACAAAAACATGCAGGAATTATAGGCCTGTACATAGATAATATTATGAATGAAATTTGTTTTACTTGGAAGAAATTCATGTTATTTATACAGTGGACCCTGCTCCCCCCCTGTCTGATCAATTTGGAGAGACCCAGAGGTGAACTGTTCCCCGCGCCCCTGTCCTGCCCGCACCTCAGACTGCAGGTGGGTCCGGAAACCTTTAAGTTGTGTGCTCTTCACTGGCTTTTAAAGTGTAATGGATGGGATCTGGACCTCTTTTTTTTAACCTGAAGATAACTGAACTTGTGGGTGACTTTTCCTCTCCTCAGAACCAAGGACTGGGACCTTGCAGGCTTGAAGCTCATGCATGCCCATGACATGAGTTTCACCAGCCCCTGGAGGATGCATCATAATCCTTGCACTGATGATGTTGTCACCGTCACCAAGGTTGTCCGTAAAGGCTCTGATGGGTGGCTGCGTTACTCTTGACTTGCAGAAGGGGCCCCGTTGCTCTGGAGGTGCTGACTTTAACCAGCATGTCCAAAGCCAGTTTGAAGAGTGGGACAGAGATGGTACAGCCTGTGATGATCCCCACTTGGAGTTGATGCCAGTCTGATGTCACTTGGCCAGAAGAGCCCCTCAACCTGAAGTTGCTGTAATTGTCCAGGATGAGGTCTTTCACCTTCTTGGATTTGTGGTGTCTCTCTATTGCCTCTCTGCAGGCTAAGCTGGTATTTCCTTACGATTGGCCGAAGGTGTGCCGGGCCAATCTTCTTGACATTTCCAGCTTTCTTGTACTGCTTCCTGAGGGACTGGAGTTTTTCCCTGAGCTATTGAATGAACTATGATCAATTGGTATTGGGAGCTGCCACAATTTGGTCAGTGTTCAAATCTTGTCCCTGACTTTTAACTGTTCTCCAAGTCTTGCATCATTTCATTCACTGCAGTAAAAGTGAAGTGAGTATTCACTTCACTGCTGTGCTGGTCAGATTCAAAATTCCTGCAGGTGGAATGACTTGTGCTGAAAATCAAGGTGTCAAGGTACAGTCTCCTGTGGAGTTCCTGTAACATTAACCCTTGTGGCAGACAGAAGACCGCCCCAGACGGACAAAATGTCTGCCTGTCAGGAGTAACCCAGTGGACAATGCATCACCAGCAGCTTCTCCCCAAGGAACAGTTGCTGAATTTTCAAGTAAGGTTTTAACCTGTGGTCCTCAGGTGGTCCAAGGTTGACCTTTCCAGTGTTTTCATCACACAAGATATGAGGGCAACTGGTCAGTAGTCTTTGAGGTCTGATGGATTCCACTTCTTTGGAGCAGGATGCAGGTAGAACGTCAGTTCTTCTCTGTCTCTACACATCAACTAAGACGTACTTTCAGGTGGCTGGATTGTTGACCAGCATGGATTGTTGTTCCAAAAGCAGTGAACTGTCTGGGTTTGACTGGTAGTTTGTTCACAGAACCTGAAGTATTCAGTGATGAAGTCTGTCAGATCATTATTGATGTCCTCCCAATATGGGTCACAGAGTATAGCCAAGTCTGTTGACTCAAAGCAGTCCTGCAGTAACTCAGAGCAGCCTCAGTGCCCACCTCCTCACAATCCTTGTGTGAACAGGCTGCTACCAAAGAGAGGGTCAAGAGGAACATACTTTAATTAATAGGACCAGGTTGTAATATGTGTGCCAAGAGAGAGGATTATGGAAAATTCTGCGATTCTAAGATTTCATTGTCTCTCATGGGGCAGTCAACATACCGGTAAAAAGTTGGTCCAATGTAACATGATTAAAATCCTTGGTTATAACTATGAGGGCATAGGGATGCTGAGGCTGTACCCTTGGCAACAGTGGAGTGTGATCTCGGCACACCCTCTACAGCTCCTCATGGATCTCCGATCTAGATCTGGCCCACAGCAAGTTTACACAGTGCAAGAAGCCTCCCACTCCTCAGACTTGGCCAGGTCAAAAACAGGAATAAGCTCATGATGGGTTGTTTCAGGAGGTACAGCTTGTCTGGAGGGATGTCAAGGTGCTGCCAATGAAACTCAGCAATGAGGTATGGGTCAAGAATAAAATGAGCTGGTACCCCAGACCTCTCTGTGGTACTATACCCCTCCCAGCCCAGCACATTCTGCTTTACACAACCCTGGCGGCAGGACAGCAGCAACAGTCTTAGTCTAAGGTATTCCAGCTTCCTTCCAATGACATTTGGGTTAGGTAGTGAGTCTAAATTGCCCATCGGTATGATTTGAGTGGTTGTTTTGTCTCTATTTCATCCCTGTGATAGATTGGTGACCCTTCCAGGGTCCTGTACTCCACCCTTGCCCACTTTCAGCTGCACTAACTGAGTCACACTGTTGTACTGGGTGACATGTTCTTTCATTACCATGAACACACACTATACTTTAGTCTGACTAAGTACCTCTGACACAGCTAAGTACCACACACTGTTGCCTGTAAGCAGGCCTTATGTAATGTATCACATGTTATTTTAATGTTTTTTATGTCACTTTCACTCAGAAAGACTGACACAAACTTAATTGTTCCTCAAATGTTAAATGTTCACACACACACACACACACACACACACTCTTCATATTGTGGGAGATGTCTTGGTAGCATAAATCTGTGTAGGTTCTCAGTCATCCAGGTCATGGTAATTCTCCAAAGAAGTAGTAAATAAAGCAACTGGACTAACCTCGTGTGAGTCGAAGACGTTTCACCTCTCATCCGAGAGGCTTCTTCAGTTCTGAAAGTCTGGTGGGGAGTAACTGATATTTATCTACCAGGAGGAAGGTGGTGGAAACGATGGTCATAAGACCCGAAACCAAACGACATGTTAGATGTAAACAGAGTCGTTAGTTTTGATGGGCGGTCGTTAACCCTCCCCGCCCTCTCGGGGGGTTTTTGGTTTCACCTGTCTGCAGGTGAGAACGGCGGCTGCACCTCCTTGGGAGGGAGCTGAGAACAGCATTGTATGTGGGTGATAGGTGGTGTCTGAGGCCCCCTCCTCTGTTCAAAGACGGTCGTTCTAGCTTGACATGAATGGCTTCTTTGACCCCTCTCTCAAACCATCTGTCCTCCCTAGCTAGAACGCTGCACCTTGTGGTTTTCAAAGGAGTGCCCCTTCTCCTTGAGGTGAATGTGGACTGCTGAGTCCTGGCCTGTGGTGGTGGCCCTCCTGTGCTGTGCCATGCGTTTGTGTAGCGGCTGCTTAGTCTCTCCAATATACAGGTCAGAGCATTCCTCATTGCACTGCACTGCGTACACAACATTGCTTTGTTTTTCCCTTGGAATTTTATCCTTGGGATGGACAAGCTTCTGCCTCAGTGTGTTGAGCCATTCATGTCAAGCTAGAACGACTGTCTTTGAACAGAGGAGGGGGCCTCAGACACCACCTATCACCCACATACAATGCTGTTCTCAGCTCCCTCCCAAGGAGGTGCAGCCGCCGTTCTCACCTGCAGACAGGTGAAACCAAAAACCCCCCGAGAGGGCGGGGGAGGGTTAACGACCGCCCATCAAAACTAACGACTCTGTTTACATCTAACATGTCGTTTGGTTTCGGGTCTTATGACCATCGTTTCCACCACCTTCCTCCTGGTAGATAAATATCAGTTACTCCCCACCAGACTTTCAGAACTGAAGAAGCCTCTCGGATGAGAGGTGAAACGTCTTCGACTCACACGAGGTTAGTCCAGTTGCTTTATTTACTACTTCTTTGGAGTCTTGGTAGCATGTAACTGTAAATGAGGGACATTATGGAAATGCACACAGACCCACAGTTGAAAACACCAGAATTATCCGCTGACCATTGTGTCTACCCCACCCACATTTTTAAAAAATGTATCTGTTGGGCTAATGTCATACACTAATAATAGGTGTCTAGCTGTCTTGTATTACTGACACTGTGAGATGGAGAGCTGCTCTCATGCCTAATATAACAACACTTTCCATGTGTTAATAGGCCTGCCTGATAATAGCATCTGTTTGTACTGAAAACAAACCTGGCTGACTAGTTGGGAATATTAAGACCTTGTCCACAGACAGTTACTATTCCTAGCATTCCATTACATCACACAAGGCCATTCTGGTGGGCAAACAACAGGAGCTCAGACTCATCCTACAGGTGTAGTGCAGGGTATGTGTCACACTGTCATTCATTGAAACAAATACATAAACCATCAGGACTTTATTTTTATCAAGTAACCAAGCTTTTCTTTAATACAAAAATATACATAAAAAGGCGTTTTAACAGAACATAAAGATTTTCATGATGTCCAAAGTTTTATTCACTCAGTTTTAAAATAATTTTAAATAAAATGCAGTTTTAAAAAAACACAACAAAACAACTTTATGAATCTTGATGTAATTTATTACTCATTTTTAGTAACTTTTATTCATTTGACTTTGATCATCATATGTTCCTATGTTCGCCTGATACAGGGTGAGTGTTAAGGATTCAGCTATTTATTAGGATGGCTTTATTCAATCAGTTTAATATAATTTTAAGCAAATACTATTAGACAGAAACAAAACAACTTTAAGACTTGCAGTGATTCAATACTAACTTAATGCAAGCAAATTCTCAGTCTGCTTACATTAAATGCCTCTGAGCTCAGTACTCCCTTTGAATGCTACTCTGTGGGTAGGACCAGGTGTTCACTTGATCTTGTTTTGTTAAATTACATTTGACATATCCAGCTATTTTCAACTACGTACTGGAGGGAGTTCATTTGGCAGCTCACCTTACAAGACTGTTGAATAAGCTAGATTTTGAGTTTTTGAAACAGCAGTGAGGTCTGTGTGCATACCCATAGTCTACACTGTAACAAATACGTGTTTACCCCTACAGAGAGGCAACATGAGGGGACTTAAAGAATTGTGACTGACTTTTTCTCCCCAAGTTTTTACTGAGAGATTGTTGAGAGTGGTAACAACATGAAACATCAAACAAAAACATCTGCACTGTAATCACCCTTATCTGTCACAGTGAAAAAAGGCGCATTAACAATTACAGTGAGGTTGTGGTAGGTACTGTGAACACATAATCTAGCCTGACAGCCCTTTGTATGAGAACTGTTTTGGTGACATCAACAGTTGAAATTTGAATCTATAAAAGAAAACCTATATGATCCCTCATTTACATCCATTGAAGATGTTCCATCATAGATGTCCTATGACATCTGCAATGGAACATCAAGCTTATTTAGTTATATAATACATTCACTTGGGATTTGTCAAGCTTCTTCTGAAAAATAATTGTTTGAGGAAACTCAATGTGTCATTACATTTTATGATCAAGATGCCAAATTAGGCCAGGATACAGAGGATCTTTTGAGAAATTGTTGTTCAGCAAGCAGTGAGTTTCTGCAGAAGTGAAGAGTTAACATGTTATCACAACACAGGGCAGCCTGCCTCTTGGTGCTTGGCTAACAGTGAGATCCTGGAAAACATCTTGAAGCAGCTTGCACACTGGTACCGTTTTACTTCAGAGTGAGTTTGGAGGTGAGCACGCAGGTTCGATCGGTCAGCAAAAGCTCTGCTGCAGTGGAGGCATGAGAATGGTTTCTCTCCTGCAGGACACAGTGACTTATGTCAGTCATAATGATAGGGTTGTACATATATTCCTGTTTCTAGGAAACCATGACAATGTTTAGGTATGCAGTGATATAACCATTGATTAAAGGTACTGTATCTGCACTTTTAAAAATCTGTTTTTAACATTCTTTATCAGCTTCTGATTCAGAGTATTTTTTCTTATGTTTTTTAGATCTCACAACGGCATTATTACATTCATCTAATTTTTACATTTTCTAATCTTCCAAATATTCTTCCAAAGAGAGTTATTATCAGTAGTGCACTGGTGCTAATGAAACAGCCATAGTGGAAATGTTTAGGGGATCACAAGTTTATTTTGGGCCACAGAAAATGTTTGGATCCCTTCCACAGACTAACTGCTAGCATAGACTAGCAACCAAAACTTGATTAGGAGAAATGGCACAAAGGAGAGTTGCACAACTGTGACATATAGCATAGAAATTGAAAATTTAATAATAGAATAGCTTTCTTCCACCTTTGTATTATTGTGAAAGTTAGAAACATCCTGTCTCAAAAGGATGCTGAAAACTAGCACATGTATTTCATACAAATTGAATGCACTACTGTAATTTGTTATTATTATATTGTCCCAAAATCTACGTGAAAATGACTCGGGGTGAGGGTTTGTTTCTCTAGCTTGTCTCTGGTTGATTCAATTGCTGCATCACAAGTACTGAAAGGAGCTAGAAGAAGAGATCATATCACTCCTGTGTTAGCTGCTTCCTTTAAAATCCAGAGTTCATCATGCCACAACTTGGCAAGAAGCCAGCACAGACCATGCTCCCTGTTCTGTGTTCCCTGTGTCCCCGTGTGTCCTCATCTCCCCTTTTCTCTGCCTCCAGTGTTCCTGCCCTCTCTATGTTTGTGTGAGCTATGGGCACAGCTGTAATCACTGGAGTTCTAGCAAATGTAATGAACCCTGCCTTTCTCCTCACCGATTGCCCGGTTGTGCGGTCAATAGCTTTGTAACCCTTGTTAATATATCCAGTGCCTTTTTTGTGGAATACTGATGCGATAGATCTTAGAGCCCTCCCATACCGAGGAATTCCAGTAATTCCAGTGCCTCCTTGTGCAGTACCTATAGCAGTGCCACTAAAATCATCCTGCTCAAAAGGCAGGTTTATGCGTAGTTCCAAGAGTCTTTTGGAACAACAACAGAAGTATAAGAGGCTCCTCTTCTGTGTTATCAGCTCCCAAATTGGGCCCAGAAGGCAGACAAACACTCCATATTTAAGTTTAAAATTAAAAACTTAAACCACAAGGGCTGGCTAAGGTGACCCCTGAAATATCCCTTCATTGTAATGCTCCCTCGCTCAACTATTTCTCTCTTCTCAACCCAACCAGTTGAGGCAGATGGCTGCCCTTCTTATGTCCAGATCAGATAGAGTTTTTTTCTTGTCAAAATTGTGGGAACTGTTGGGTTTCTCTTTGTAATGTTAAAGGTTGTGGCCTTATTCTGTTGTGATTTGTCCCTATGCAAATTAAACTGAACTGAATTGAATTAAATGTTTCCAAACTCAGTAAAATCCAGGAGTTTTCACATAGTGTGAGCAACTGATGAAGAGGATAACGTAACCTGAACACTGCATCAAATACGTAGCAGGTGCCAAAGCACAAAATTCTAATTTACAGGATTACATCAAATATAGAGCATCCTGTCAGGTACTTGGCTGACATGCTCCCCTGAATGTATCCTATAATGCCCAAAACAGCTCTCCCTGATGATGCCTAATACTGCCACAGCATCACACTGACAACAAGAGCATCACCTCCAGTTTGGCAGGTCTGATGATGTCCAAAGAAGTAGCAAATCAAGCAAGAAAGCAAGTATGAATTAGCCTCAAAACCACTTCAGGGTGAAGGGCCAAAAGAAACACTGCTAACTCAACACACGATAATGCAGCCCACCTGGCCTGCTTTAAACTGCTTGGTGTATTTTGATGACAACTGCTGTGTTGCCAACGGGGGGGTGCTGTGTGTAACATAATAATATCACAGCCACATTTGTACATGCACACCTCTCCTCAGCAAGCCCAGAAGCCAACTGACTTGTGTGCTATTTCATTAAACCTGTAGAACGAGAAAAATACATTTCATTTTGATTGTGTCATTAATTACAGTACTTTTTCAAAAGTTGCTTTCCCCGAGCATCAGCAGCAATTTTTTACTTTATGAATAAACATGAAATTTACATCAGTTACTGTATATGAATGTACATACTGTGTAAACATAACCAATATGTATAAAAATATAAAGAAAATTAGGACAGAAACAATTCACATAACTACACAAAAATGACCAAAGAGGGAGCTCCCATACTGGTAATACAATGTCAGTACAGCAACTTCAAAGCCATGCCAACAACAGACTATTAGAAACTGTCCCTGCGCAATTAGTTTAGTTTGAGATCATGACCAAGCATGTTGCTCTAAAGGGCTGTACAAGACAACGAAACACACACTCACACTCCCCCCAAAAAATGGAACAGCATATGTGACCTATGCAAAGTAACATTTATGCCTCTGTCCAGCAGATCAGCCTTTTATTTACAGGAGCAACTGTGTTGTCTTACAATTTTCCTGAAATTAGATTATTATATAATAATGAAGAAAATTGCAGTCTGTTTTAAAACGATATTTAAAATAGGAAGTTAAGAAATCCATCTGTTGTGATCAGTGTTGATATTGCAGCAGGCCACAACATGTATGTATAAGAAACACTGAAAAACAAGCATATTGACTTTTTCTGGCTTAAGCAGTGTATGTAACAGACAAACAACTTCGCCACAGGTAGTTTTGCGTCACCCACGATGCCAGTGGAAAGCAGCTGGGTCTATTTGAGTTCCACCAGAGAAGCAGATCTTCATTTCTGGGAATCACAGACTCATCTCTGACTCTGCTCTCTGAAGACAATGCAGCCACCACATTAGCCTTGTTTTTTTGAAGACTGCAACATTATCTTATTTTCCACTCTCTTCTGATGACATGCTGTCACATGACATGCTTCTGTGTTACTCTTTATTCATAGGCTAGTTGAGAAATTACATGTTTACAAATAGGTCTGTCATCACTTTCACAGCAACTTCAACCACACAAACACTTGAAATGCTCATTGGACAGCTTTTTTTAAATGACACCGCAGTAATGAGGGTAATGAAACTGACGCCGTTGCTTTTTTTAATACCTCAGTATACCTTATTAACATAATACTGCCCAACAAAGCAGTACTTCTGGCAAGAAAGGATTACTTTTCCAAGATTATTACAGAATGCTGGAAACTATGGAATATGAGCTTACAAGAAGCTACTCTACACATTCTTAAAGAAAATTATATCCTTGAGGAATTTCAGCTCAGCTTTAGAATGTACCACCTCAGTGAGTCTGCTCTTACTAAAATGATGAGCAATCTCAAACTAAACTGTGACCAAATAAGGCCTTAATGTTGTTCTCTTGGACCTTAGAGTGACCATGATTGAATTAACCATTTTGAAAAGTTGCTTGGTAAACCGGATCAAAATAGCCATGAAAGGGAGAGAGTTCTATGTCAGTCTTGGAGAACCTTGTCGGAGTAGCATGACATCTGCTTTGGCGTTGCATAATGTATCTGCCTTGGTCCATAACTAGTTTCACCATACATGCTGCCCCTTGATGAACTGGGAACACAATGCATCTTTCCAAAGTTAAACTTTGGATTCTATAATGCACAAACCACAGTGGCAAATGGGAGAACAAAACAATTCACCAAATACAACAGCAACATAGATAACACTACAACAATAACCTATGATACGCACAAATGAGAGCACATTTTTTCTCATGTTAGCCTCCCTTCACTGTATATTTGAAGATCGATTTTAAAATGTTATTGTTTGCCTAAAAAACATTGAGTGGGTTGGCTCCAACCTAAAGGTATATATCTACACAAAAATAGAAAACTTTCTCTTTCATTTTTAAAAAGTTTCCTGTAAACATTATACAGATAAAAACGCTAAATATGACAGAAACAGTGTAGTATATATGCCAGGTCTGTGTGTAGTGCTGTAACGCTGCCACAGAAATACACCCAAAATTGAGAAGAAGGCATGGAGCATGCAGTGGATTTAAAAGTATTTGGCATTTGTTTTTCTTTCTGAGCCTTGTCTGCTCAATTTAATATAGGGTCATTAGTAGGTCATTAGTACTATGAGATCATTGTTGTTACAAAAAGTTGCGTATCAGTCATCTACACAAAAGCACAATGGATTGTCTCTAAAAATAGTGTTTCAGGGCTCACAAAACATTGTCCTTATGTGGATGAAGAGCTAAAACTATAAAAAGGTTGAGGTTGTATCTTTGCAGTTGGCTCCCAGACCCTCGAACAAGTTGCCTCTGCATGTTAGGCTAACCCCCACATTTCCTGTTTTTAAAACCCATCTTAAAACCCAATTTTATTTCTTACTTAAGTATGAGATTTCTTGGTTTTTGCTTTTACTAGAGGTTGACTGATATGTTTTTTATGGCCAATACTAATCACACTACTGATCATTAGTAATCAAGGATACTGATAATTGATTTTGGAACCAATATACAGTACATTTGCAGTAGAAATGAAAACCTTGGTGTCAAAAGTTAGAATAACTCAAACTCACATATAGCATATGTTTAATTAAAACATTATCTTTAAAAGAAAAGTAATAGAACATAAGATTGTGATGTATATTTTAACTTTTGCTATATCTGCTGTTTTAACACACAGCTCCGCTGGCTCACTGGAGCTGCACCAGTCTGTCAGTGGGATCCTCTGTGCTAGTAACCTTTAGTGTTGTGAAACTATTACTCATGGTGTATAACTAATCAGAATATGCTGTGAGAGTGACATTGCTCAAAACAACAGAGTGATGACGACAGAGAGTGCAGCTGCATCAGAGCCAAAGTAAAACTTTCTTCAATTCATTTATTTTATCTTCACAAATATATATATATATATAGCAGATCTGATAATGAGCAAGGCCAATAACTGTTCCACTCCAAGCTTTGACTATTTTATTTTCATTTAAACTGGTCTGTATTATTATTTATTTATTGTTTTGTTTTATGTTTTTTTCCCCCTTTTTTCATTGTGTATCACTTTGGTCAACTATTGTTTTAAATAAAATTGACTTCACTTTCTAATGAGCTGATTGTCATCAGCTCCTGATGACATGGATGTGTGTGTATGTCACTGACCTGCATGTGTGCGTATATGTCCCCGAAGCAGCCAAGATCTGGAAAAGGCCTTGCCGCAGAGCTTACACACACATGGCAGCGTGTGTGTTCTGATGTGCATCTTGAGCGCTCCCAGGCTGATGTACTCCTTCTCACAGTACTTACAGATGAAGTACTTCTTACTGCTCCATTCACACTGGAGCTGCCTGTGTTTGGCCAGGCCTGAGAAGCTCAAGTACTCCTTATGACAGTCCAAACACTCAAACCTCTCCTGGCTGCTTCTGATGCCTGCAAAGACAGCTGGAGAGGGAGGGATTGAGGGATGAGGCTCTCGCTCCTCCTGTGGTCTCCTGTGACACACTGGACTTTGGAACAGGGCTCTGCTGTGTTACAGACTTCTGCAGGGCTCCTGCCATAAGCCTCCAAAGAGGGGCTTGAAAAGGAGCAGGGGGAGTTGTTTTGAGAAGATAGAAAATGTAATTTGGCTGCTTTGAGAGAATGAGTACAGGAGGAGAGACATTGGGCTCTATGCAGCAGTCGTGGGCTTGTTGCTGGGCGATGATGGTGAAGGGGAATGTTGTCCTCATGGGTGCTGCTGGTGTCCTCTGTGGAACATACACACACACACAGACATCTTAGTGTTTCTATCTTTGTGATGGCTCTTACTGACATAATACAGTCCATTGCTCCTTACTCTAATCTCTAAACTTCAGTGCCCAAACCCAACACTTAGCTAAACCTCAAACCTTAAGCCAAGGCTCAACCCTACAAAAGGAGCAGTTTAAGAAAGGAAAAACCAGCCAAAATTTCTTCACTGTCAAAATACTTCCTCACTCCCACTGTAAAACAAATATGTTTTTCTGTTATGTAAATGTTTTGTAGAATTTATACAACCTTGTGACTCAAGGGTATACTCATTAAATTTGTAAAGCTTCAACATATCAGGCTTCATTCAAGGAATATACTTTATGCATATGCACATATTCATGGATTACATATGTAAATATCCAGATTAAAATGGCTCTAAATCTCTTTTGTTTATGACTTGTCATTAGAAGTGGTTTTTTTCCATCTGCTCTCAACTTGAGTGGACTGTTTTCACAAGGAAAAAAATGCAAAGACTGGAGTATTGTCTGAAAAACAAACTTAATTTTAAGTACAAATGTTTTGTTTTGGGGGTTTTTTTGCATTCCTGACATGCTGTCGCCCCATGTGGTGACCCCAACCCCAGGTGTACATTTACTAAAAGTCCATGTAATGGACATTTTAAGATATTCAACCATTACTTGGGACACAGTTTTGATAATATGTCTGTTTGCATCATGAAACATCATGATATTCACTTTTTCTTTATGCCAGACAAATATATAGATAGGGGATAACACTCAAACTTGCACAGCACAGAGGAAAAATAATGTGTACATTAATCCCATAATCACTGAAACTGTAATATAAAGTGGCAGTGTCTACATAAACTCAAAAGAGTAAATACATATTCATCCAAACTCACATTGCCTTCACCTTAACCTGAATTTAGTCTTCAAACAACTTGTTTTTTTAATGAGTTTCTGACCACGAGCGATAGGTCCCATATGAACACACCTTTCTGGACAAAGCCCCACAGAAGAGATTTCTGTATTTGCTCATGTTGCCAGGCAACCATCAGATCTGATCAGACCACAGCCCCAAAGCACTAAGTTTAGAGCAAAACAAAGCCAATAGAATATTTTTTAAATACCATTTAAAAATGCAGCGGATCGTTCAGTTCATTTATCTCCCTACCTGCCCCACTCTCTCTCTCTCACACACACACATACATACTACAGTATGTAAATGAGAAAATTCCTAACATGTTCTTTCAAAAGACACTCTACAAATGCAAGTCCCAAGAGTAAGAACTGAACTGGGCAGAAAAGCTTTTAAATGCACAGCCCCAATGACCTGGAATAATTTGAAAAAGGATTTTAAACTGCCGCAGCAAATCATGATTGGGGAATTCAAGTCAAACCTGAAGAGCAGCATAGCAGTGTAGCTGCTCCAGTTAGCTCATCTATCCTGTGGTAATTTTTTGGTGTGTTCTATTTATTTGACTATTTTGTAACTTTTAACTGTTTTAAACTGCCTTCTTGGCCAGGTGTCTTTTTTAATCTCAATGAGACTTTAGCAACAGTTAGTAGTGTAGTATTGTTGTTTTGGTATCAGTTTGTCCATTACGAATTGCAAACTTCATCACCTGTTGACTATTTGGTCATGAATGTTTTTTGTAGAAGAGAATGCTTTTTTTAAACCAAATTCTAATCTCCTCTCAAAAGATTCATAAATCGAAGAAGAGTTTTTACACACCTATGAAGTTGAGGAGCTTACATCATTAGCTTTCTTCAAACCGAGTGTGATTTCTGTCTTATTAGCAGCACTTCCTCCTCTGTTCTTCTCCAATGGTAAAAGAGGTTCAGTGCAGTGGGGCAGGGGTGGGGGGCTCAAGCTTTCTTTAAAAGTTGAACTGGAACCAATACAAAGGTTGAGGGAGGGATTTGTCTGTTGGAGCCTTGAAGGTCGCAATACACACAGGCTCTCGAGGTCACTTAATGGAGCCTTCAGGTCTCTTGAGGACCTGGAGACAATGCTTAAACTCTTGGGAGGAATCTTGCACCTGCTAAACACAAAACTCAATTTTTTGTTTGAGGCCAGACAAATGTACCATTTCTATTCATTTTAGACAGAATTACAAAACAATTGAAGGAGCTGAAATACAGCGTAAGAAATACAGGACTATTACAAAGTCTTTAAAGTTTGCGCAAAAGTTTGCTTCATCTCAAAACATCAGTAATGACTGTGAGGACAACAGGAAAAAACTGCTGCTATATATGAGATATAAACTATTTCATTTATTATTAAAATCACATCACATTAACATCACAAACGGGGGAAACTTTGACATTCATTACTGCATGAGTAATGAATGTTCTACTTTATGTTAACTCTAGGTTACCTCCTGTTCTCATATATCCCCTTTAAGTACTTTAGGCTACTTAAATAATTATCGCATATTTATAATATTTTTTTTTATCTTCAACCAGACTCACAGTCTTACCATCTTACCAGTCTGAGTCCTCAGTCTTCTGTGGCCTGCTCTCTTGCTGCTCAGATGTGTCTTTACTAAGAAGGAGCGCGGCATGTTGTCGGTGTTAACAGAAGCGTCTGTCACTGCTGCTGTGGCCTCGCACGCTCCGCTACTGAATGGAGACGGTCCCAGTCTGTCTGAGCCCAAGAGTCGCTCGCATGGGATAATTTCCATTACCGAGTTCAGCCTATTACAATCAAGGGACAAGTGCAGGGGGGCAGGCTTTATGTTTCCCAGCCCCCTGGGAACTCAAAACCAGATTAAAGGAAACAAAGCAGATTCAATTAGAATCAGTTACTGAATTTAAAAAAAAAAATTCAGTCATTAACTCAGAGCAGTAGAATAGTAAGAAATGACTGTGATGATTGCTGTGTTTGAATTGACATTTTACATTGACATTTTCAATGCACCATCTGAGCTTTTTCAGAGTGATGGAATGTATAATGCATTACAAATTTAAACTTAGTGGTTTCCAGACTTTAAGACTTGTGATCCCTTACCTTTGTAAGCAGTGTGCATTTGCGGCCCTTTGTGATGTGTCTCAGAGCTGTATGCAGTTCCACCACAGAGACCTTTCCTCTTAAAATTTTTTTCATGTAAATAAAGATTTGGGACACAAAGAGGTTTATTAAATGAATAATTTCACCAAAACTCCAAGCAGAAATGTGTGTACCAGAACTCTTCTCTGCTCTCCCATCATCTGTGAAGTACCTAACTTTATATAAAGTACCCTCATTAAAAGTAAGTGCAAGAACATTGTATCAATCAAGGGAATGTGGCATATGGAGTTTGTTTATTTCAATATCTTTGGAACATTTGCTGATTCATTTTTATATCATATTTTTGTACTCAAGTGAAGTCATTTTGAATGTAGGACTTGTAATGAACTATTTTAATATTGTGGGTGTAGTACATCTACTTAATTGAAGAATCTGAGTACTCCTTCCACTACTGCTATTAAAGTACAGGTAATTCCAACTTCAGTGTCTTTAACCAAGCCTTTATTCTGGGGCAGCCTGTGTTTGTTAAGATTCCATTTTACCCTCTGAAACTAAATAACAGTTACAGCTGATCTGAAGACAACAGTATTCCACACATCAGTTATGCTCTTGGATGCATTCAGAGAGTCTCAGACTTTACAAACAAAGACAAAAAAAAATCTAATTTATAAATTGACATGACTTAATTCCAAAAGATGTCCATGGGCTGAAACCACTAGAAAAAGGACTTTGCAGACTGAAGGTTTACTGAAAAAAGATCAACTGTTTCAGTCATAGACACTTCACCAGCATGTTCATTTAAAATAGCTGCATCTGAGTGTTACTTTGTGTCCCCTTAATCTATTGTAGTGATGAGATTCATTTGTTAGAGTATGTGGTGAAACTATTGTTTAGTTTATGCTTATGAAAAAATATAGTTCTCCAAATCCAGGCATGGTGTGACAGGCTCTTTTAACATATGCTCTTAACATTTCCTTATCATAGGTCTAAGGAAAATATATGTCAACAACTGGGCACAGTGGGAAAAAATAAAGATGAATTGATATTTTTTCCCACTGCTGCTCAATGAACACCTGTTAAATGACTCTTACCTGCAGAATCAATATATTTAGTCTTTGCATCAAAGACTGCGGCAGCTTTATGAATGACCATGGCCAGAGAAAAGTGTCTCTTGTTAAATATTAACTAGTGATATGTATGCCCTCACCTTGCCTATTTCACGTATACATAACATATCATAAAAAGGTGTTCATAAATAACGTTGGGTACTGTTGGTTGACACTATGTTACATTGTTAAGAAATAATAATAAATGTTGTGCAAACAAAGAGATGTTATATGTCAGTTCATAACTGCATGCTTGATCTCCTCCCTGACGACGTACATGTGGCCCCACAGACCCTCGGGTCCCAACTGAGAACAACTGCTGTGGAGAAAATGGAGCCATTCTCAATTTGCCTGGCAGTTGTTTTTCTCCAAACCTGGTCTGGGCATGGTGCACACCTCATACTTGGCTGGCTGGAGCACCACACCAAATTTGCCCTCCAGATTGGGCAATGAGTGACCCACTGGGACGGTGAGAGTGAAGTGCTGCAGAATCCAGGCGAGGAACAGGAAGAGCTCCATCTTGGCCAAGGCCTCACCGAGACACACCCTGACCCCAGCACCGAAAGGCAAGTAGCTGGACGATGGGATGATCAGACCCGTACCTTCGCTGTTCAAGAACCGACCTTTTGAGGAAGAACAGAGGATCTGAATCAACACGCACAAGTTACAGTACAAACCTCATAACTGATTACACCAACAGCAGTGCTGATGGTCTTGGAGCTGAGCTGCTCATATTTAGATTACATGTGTGAAAAAGTTCAGGTTCACTTTTATAACAACACTTTTATGAGACAAAACCTGTAATGACTCTCAGTTTAACTGTGCAAGAATCAAGTAATAGTACTCTCAAAAACGCCAGTTCAGTGATTTTTTTCTTCTGAGATGAATATAATTTTTGTTTTTGTTTTTCATTAATATGCATTTTCACCCAGATTTGAGGTATCCTTCATCCTTCAGCCTTCATCCCAATATGATGGAGATGAAAGGCATCGGAACATCAACTTGAATCTCCAGAGAAGCAACTCCATTAGGTGATGTCTGGATCATCTCTAGTAATTATGAAGATTTATTTGGGAAATACATGTTGCTGTTGCTGTTATTTTTCAGTATTGTGAGAGACACAAATGAAATTTCCCTCTCTGTATCGCTGTGCATTATTAGACTCTAGACATTTGTAACAGTAATGAAAATTTTTATTTTCATTAATCTTAATTCATCTTTGGTTATAATCAATTTAGAAATATAACACAGTGCACAGATATTTCTCCTCACCAGGGTCAAAGAGTTCTGGGTTTTTCCATTCCTTCTCGTCATGATGCAAAGACCACAGGTTGATGATGACTCGAGTTCCTTTCCTCACAGTGAAGTCCCCGATGCTACAGAACAACACAGGAGCAGAGGAAGAACTTGGAGGAACTGTGCTCTCTCAGACCGAATGGCTCTACGCATATGACAGACTTGTACAGATGAGTCATGAGCAAAATCAGACCATGAATAATCAGTGTTGGGGGGTAATATGTTATAAAGTAACACTTTGGACTTTGAAGTTTTCTGATGTGATGAGTAACCTAACGCATTAGGACCAATTTAAGTACTCAGGTGTTTAGTTTTATTTTCAAAAATGTAATTCATTATTATTTTTAACAGTCTATTCCTGCACCTTTTTGCCACAAGTATAGTCACTCCACGGGAGATTAACAATCTTTAGCAGGCTACATGGTCATTGCTTTCTGTAAAATTATCAGTAAATTTCCTATGACATGTAACAAGGAGCGAACAGTGCCTGAAATTCCTATAAGTAGTGTTATAACTTGTGTATGGGTATATGTTTGAGACGTCTAGCCACTTTTACAGTTTTTACTCTAAGGCTTTAATCAAGAGCTGTAGTGGTGAATGAGACATATTTTGTGATTTAAAGGATTTGTAAAGATTTGCAGATTATGTGTCAGACTTGGCTGTGTGATGATGAAAGAGTCAGCATAGTTAAAGAAGATCTTGAATTAAATAACATGCTACATGCTAACTTGCTACTTTTCTCAGAAGGAAATGCTGTAATATAACAAGTTACTTTTAATGGCAGTAATTTTGTAATGTAATAATGTTGAGTTAGTTATTTTTAAAAGTAACATTTCCTAACATTGATCAGTTGCATGGTTTGCATCATGTCAGAGGTGGATGGCTCCTGCTGCAGTGTGCTGTGTACCTGGTGTCACTGAGGGCTACGTGAGGAATGAGCAGAGGGGCCACAGGGCGGATCCGTAGCACCTCCCTGATGGTGGCCTCCAGGTAAGGCAGACTGCCTCTATCACTGAGCTGGGGAGGCCGCCCACTGCTCAGCTTACTGTCCAGCTCCGCTTGGATACGCCTCTGCACCTAAACACCCACACCATCACTGTCAGGAGGATGCATATTCTGCACAAAGAGCCGCTTTACCTTAATGAATGTGTGTTTTGTCTTTCAAGGTTTAGGTTTAGGTTTCCCAAAGCCATGGAATTTTCACAGGTCTTGGTTTTGTATGAATTGTACACCTTAAAAAATGTTCAACTATTTGTTGGATAGTTGGCAGTAAAGGGGTGTTACATATAACAAAGGTTCGTGTTGACAGTATCCACCCATCAGGACAGTGTTTACTGCAGCTGTATCCCGAAGCCACGGAGTTTAATAGCATTTTTATAGTAGCTTGAACTGATCACTTCCATGAGCTACAACACCACAGACAATTTTCTGTAACACTGCGGAGGATGTAGCATCTGTGATATCACCCACAAGTCTCTGAAGAGGTGGTCTGAAGTCCAGATTATTGTACACCAGGATTTTGAGATAGCAGCCACAATGGCTGACTGACTGACAGAGATGTCAATCAGATAACTGACATCAACTATTGAGAGTCTCAAATGTGGAAATGATAATATATTTTAAAATGCTGTTCAGTTTCAATAGAATCACAGTAGCATCTTGTGGATTCCATAGGAACTGCAGCTTAAGGTACCTTTCAGACTGGCTTCTTGTACTGCTACATTTGTAAAGTGTAGTACAAAAGCTTGTAGGTGAGAAAACAGAAAACAGCAGAAGTCTGCCTCAGGTGTAACTCAGGTGTTTACTAAGCCATACAAGATGGATAGATGGCTACATTAAAGTCAGCATCAGAATTAAATAAATGAACGCATCCTGAAAAAGGAACAACAACTTTTGGTTGGGTGTTTGGACAAAAATCCTTTGCAACCCATTGCCTCTCATACACCCTGCTGCTGTTCTAGCCTTACCTGTGGGTGATGGATGAGGTAGGTGATGGCCCATTTGAGCACAGTTGTGGTGGTTTCCACACCGGCTCCAAAGATGTCACCCACAGTCATGAGAAGGTGGTCTTCACTTAGGCCCACAGGCTCGGTGCTGACCTCCGCTGTGTTGTTGTTCTCTGCGCTGCGTTTGGCTCTCAGCAGAGCGTCTAGCAGGTCTCTCTGCACATGGTCACTGTAATCTGCCTGGGAGGGGGCACCGTATCATTGTACAATACACACATATGCACACACACGCACACACACACACACACACACACACACACACACACTGTATTTCATCGGGTTTACATTTGGCAGATAGTTGGACTTGGAATGATTCCTACAGTCAACTATGTCAGCATCAGTATATATCACCATAACAATCATTTGGAGCAAACCTGTGGTAAGTAAAGGAATCATTGTTTGTTTGTTTGCTTACTTGTCAATTTTATTGTTTAGCTGGCTTACTAAGGATGAAGGTCTTTATATTAAATACCACAAATGTTTGTGATGTGGCTCATTCTGTTTCTGCCTACAACAGCTAGATAAGATGCTATTTGATTTTTGAGCAGAGGTGAACGGAGTTCCAGGACAGGAGTTGGATTGGTTTCCACCACTCTGACTGTCTGTTAGTATATTCTCTCAAACTGCCCTTTTGAACTGATCCATACAAAATTTTGTGAAATGTGACAAAGAACCGATGGTAATACTTGTGGGCTATTCTACAGGTCTCCATACCTAATTTATCAGGGAGTATGATGGATAACAAAAATGTCATTTGATAGTACCTGTAAAGGGACCAACTTTCTTACTACTAATGGAGAAAATCATGATAATAATACAATATTCACTCTTTTATCTGAGTTTTGAAGAAAGAAAGTAGGTGATAGATATGATACAGGACAGCAATTACTATAGAAAACTTCCATGAAAAAAACTGCTAAAACCTAAATTGCCCATACTGAAGAGACCCATTTCAGTGTTTCCAACAGACCAGGGAGCAATTTGTGGCAGCAGTCTGTGAGAGAGGGAGAGAGAGAGCGGGGTGCGCAGGGAGCTGAATGAACTGAGCATTTAATCCTAAGTAAATCTTATTTATTGAAAACCTTATCCTCAACATTTGTTGAATTGTACAGTATGCTAACCTGTGATATGCAGTACACAGAAAGACAGTTTAGTTATAAGAAATTGCATTAACTGAACATGTCTCCAGTTTTCCTACAGTCACTGACAAATGTTACACTAGAATTAATTTCTAGTTACTTATTTCAGGCCAGCTGTAGTGTATCACCCTTAATTCTTCTCTACATCACCAGTCACTAGTCTCTCCATCATTAGTACAGCACAGGGCACAAAACATTTTTGGAAAAGCAAAACTGTACCTTGTGTTCATCATATTTCTTCTGTAGAAGTTTGTCTCTGACTGAAACACACTGCTTTAGAAGACGCAGGTCTGCGTTGGGAAAAATCTGCAACAGAAAAGGAGAGCGACACTAATTACACTTTATTTATCTGTTATGGTAAAGTACACAGTTGGTGTACAGTATGTAACATAAATAAGATGAGATATTCCTTTATTAGTCCCTCAACAGCAGTAAAGTGGACTACAAAAACACAGAGAGGGAGAATTCAACAATATAAAAAAATTCAAATGTGTATTGTGTATTTGACAATGTGTATGTCTGTTGTCATTTTCTCTCCTCACGTCTGCCTAGTTTCTACATGGCACTCTATTTTACATAAGTCGACATTAAGACAGAAGCTAAGTTTTACAAGCACACAGCAAACATCCACAGTATTCAAGTTTGACTCATACTGATAAAACCCACCTATGATTAAAAAAATGATGCATCTGTAATTATGTTCCAAATGCTATAATAGTTTTTCATCTGAGTGTCAGAGTTGTCCACCTGTAACCAGGGGAAGATGTCCACCAGGCTGTCCTTTGCAACAGTGTCCACGATGCCCTGGCTGTAGTTCAGCATGGCCTCAAACTCTGGGTCTTCACGCCGGTAGGATGAGTTGAAGCAGAGTGAACAGATGACATTGGTGACGGCCCGAGTCAGTTCAGGGGACAGATCCAGGGCATGTCCAGCAGCTGCTGCCTCAGACAAGATGGAGCACAAAGACTGGGCCTCGACACAGACTAAGGCAGGACACAGGGGACACACCATCTTCACTTACTGACAATAATTTATCTCTAAAAATCTTACTGAAATGCTCACTCATTGTATGTTCATCAGATGATGGTAATGCTCTGTGCCATTAATGAATGTCCTAAAACCAAAATCGTAAAACCAATTAAAAAAAAACAAAACATGAATGCACACACAGTAGTTTAGTTTGATTAGTCCCACACAAACTGTCCTGCTGCTAAATGTGGATTAATCTTCTTATCAACTTTTGTCAACTGTCAAAGTTAAAACTTTATATTTGTTGGCGTTTTTAAAGACAAAAATCATTTGGCTTGGAACTGAAAGCCACATACCAAACAAAGAATTCAGAAAATATTGAGGAAGGGACTAACACATCTGAATGTACGTACCTTAACATGTAAATTGTTGAAAATAAGAACAATACAGAACATTGTCTGGCTTCTATTTTAAACTGTAACACTCCACACACCTATTACAATTTGAAACTAAAGGAATCCTGCTGGTTAAATCCAAGAGGGAGTAGACCTTTTATAAGTAGTAGTATTATTATTGTCAGGGCTCGAACATATACTGTTTGTAAGTGAAAGTATACTCACTGATCTTCTCAATGGAGGAAGAACCCTCTCCAAATGAGCACAGAGCTCCATGGACTATTTTCCTGTGGAACCTCCAGGTGGCACTGTAATCTCCAAATGCAATGTCTTTCCCATCTCTAGTCAAAACGTCTGTGGTAACCTTCATCACACATGATAGGAATGGAAAAGGGAAAAAAAAACATCAATGGTAACTACTGCTGAGAAGAAAACAACGAAGATATATACCCACAGTCCTGGGTCTTCCTGCAAAGTTCTTCCCCTTCTTCAGCAGGACTTCTTTGGCATGCTTATGTTGGTTGACAATGATGACACTGTGGGAGCCCATCATCAGAGAATAGGTCTGTCCGTACTTCCCCTGTAGTTCTTTGAAAAGAACATGAGGAGAGTGCGGGCTTCTTAAACTCAGAAGACTGCCAATCAAGGGGAGCGCTGGGAGGCTGGGGGGCTCCTGGGGCCCATGCGGGGGCACTCGGCACTTTAAATGTACTGCTAGAAAAGCCACTGCCAAAAACACACAGAGACACAAAAACCAAGCCATATCCATAGCAAAGGAGGCCAAGCAACACAAAGACGATCTGTGCAGGGTCCTGTTTTTATGCTGCTCCCTCAATGTCAAATCCTTGACTCTGAATATGAAAGGCTGTGCCAATTTAAACAAGATAAGACGATGCTTGATTTATGGAATCCTTGCAGAATAACATGACAAAACAACAGAACATATCCTTATAACACTCTGGTGGAAAGCAACTAATTACACTGCTGTACTGGAACGGAATTAGAGGTAGTTGCATTTTATTGGAGTATTCCATTCCAGCTTAACTGACAGCTGTTATTATGTCAAAATAAGTAAATTACATTTTGCATTCAAAGACAGGATCTCTTTAGAAAGTCTGATTCTCTCAGTTAAAAAAAGAATACACAATATCAGAATATGAGATACACACAATAATGCCACACCATGAGAGAGGCCGTTTTGCTTGATTATTTTAAAGCATTACTGATAAGACTTGCGGAATTTGGGTTTCAAACTAATTTATGGACAAGGTACTCACACATTAAATTATTGTAATAGTGATAAATATTCATTGTTTCAACTATTACAGATTTCAGAATATTTTTTGCAGTGACACGAAACCTTTTTATGCGCGAGCGCATTGGACGCGTTGCTGGGTATTTTTGACACAGCCCCCGCACCATCGCTAACCGAAGAAGAAACATGGCGTCGGTTGACTCACAGCCACGGTTCGGCCAGTCTGTCAAAGGTTTACTCTCTGACAAGGTGGGCTCCTGTAACGTGGATGTGATTGCACTGACACGCCAAGTGCTGAAGGGATCTCGCAGTCAAGAGGTACACCGACACAAGAGTTTTTTAGTTTGTCTTTTACATGACAGCATTCTCGAACACCATCTTAAACGGAAAGATCTACCGGAAACCACGCTTAAACATCGGGTGTGTGTTCAAAATAAAAGCAGCGTCGACATGACCAGCACGGAATCCGCAAACAAGGATCTGATTTTGAAAGTTGAGATTTAGGCTTTGTTTGCGCTAATTTGCTAGCATTAGCTAACGCTAATGCAGGCAAGCGGTGTTCTGTAACTGGGTTGTCAATGCAACTAAGCTCACCACCCCCAACAAGACAAGACAATAGCGTTAAATGAACAGTTAAGCATTTAAAATGAAATGAAGTTGAACGTTAAGCTAACGACAGTGCTGGATGTAGCCACACCTCAAGCTCTTCAGTCAAACTGAAGTGTTTGACTGGAGATTTTTTTAAAACTAGGCTAACCGTTAAAAAAAATACTATCGATTACTCGTTTGAGGCGATTTTCAAGCAAAAGAGCGAATTTCTGCCTCACGGCTGAGCGGATTATCTGTTTTTGTGTGTTTCAACGTTGTTTTTCTGATAGTTGCAGCCGCTAAACGCCACATTGTTGCAAATGTCTCCTGCAGCTTCTTGGTCAAGCAGCCAGAAATATGGTGATTCAAGAGGACACCATCCTGCACTCCGAGGATGTAAGTATCGAAACGTACACTTACTGATTACACTGTACAATAGAACACCCTAGGACAGAATACGAGGAGGACAACAAAACACACTTAAAACAGAGAGACTGAAATAACCAGGCAGTCTCAACAAAATGTTTTAAAATTTCCACAAAGATAAAGGTATTCATAATAAGAGCTCTTGTTTGTATGTTCCATAAGAAGTTCAACTTCCTTATCATCTGTCTTACAGAGTCTGAGAAAAATGTCCATTATCACCACACATTTACAGTACCAGTGAGTATCGGATAGCTGTTAAGAGTACAAATATGTGAAATTAATAAACAGACTGTTGATTGTTCAGACTGAATATTGAATCTGTTTGTCTATCTGTCTGACACTAAGGCAGGAGGCCATCCAGAAGAAGTAAGTCTAAACGCCAGCCTGTTTATGCCTTTAGTGGAAAGAGCTGACATCACTGTCTCCTCAGTGAGACATAACACAAACTGATGATGTCCTCTCCTGTGTGCACTTGTTTACATCCTGCAGTGTGGAGCATTCTAAAAACCTGCAGGACCAGCTGAGACACCTGCTGAAGTGATGGTGACAAACCCACCACCTGTGGAGGATCCTGCTTTCACCAGCACTGCCTGAGCTGGGCTAAAGCATTCACAGGCTGGTTGGTACAGTTGGGATACATTTTGGGAATGAATATTGCTTTATATCAAACACAGTACTAATTGTTTTTGAGTTATGTTAAATGTTTTGATCAGTTGTATTATATTAATTTATTGAATACCTTGTCTTCTTCACTTCTTATAATGCCACATTGTCTAAGTGCACGGGCATTAAAACAGTATAGGGTCAAACACAAAGCTGTAATAAATTAGTCATGGACCTTTATCAACACTTCACTTCTTTCGTACCTTAGAACGATAGTCCAGCACCTTTTTAACTTAACTGGTAGAAGCTAAGCTGTTGAAACATGTGTTCAGATGGCACTCTGTAAATTAAGTCCCTTTGCAGCTAATGTTCTCTTGTTATAATAAGGCTGTGTGTCAAGCTTCCAGCAGACAATTGCTTACCAAGTAGCATTGTGATAGTTTGAAAAATGGCATCACAACTGAGTTAAAGTGTAAGAAGTCAAACCATGGCTAAACTAAAAGTTTCTAAGGGGGCAGTGCATGGAACTGGATCAGACCAAAGGTGACCAAAAGTGACAAGAGCATCAGCATATCAACAGATCTAGCTTAGTTCCCATAGAGATGTGAAAGAAACTTCATCATTGATACAGAATCTGCTAAATCAGCAACTCCAATCAGCAGAAGAAGACCAGGGAGTCCTGAATGTCATGGACTTCCTTCCACAGTCACCTGACCTCCACCTCATTGAATGTTTCTGCATGGGCACTTGAAGTGCTGAGACAGCCAAGCATTCTGTGATATCATAAGAGGCTCTTTGGGACGTTGTTAAATTATGCTGGGAGAACGTGGGTCATCAGGTTTTGAACATGATATTTTTCAAGGTTCTACTTTCCTCAAATTTTTAAAAGAAAATTGGTATGTTTGTAACAAATGCTAAAGCTATGTATTTTCATAAATGGTCTCAGACTTTGACCACACTTCATATGTGTGTATGTGTATACATACTGATGAGCTAAAACATTAAATTAATGTTGCTGGGATACATGAACTGGTAAGTGAACAGTTGATTGTGCTGATGTAAGACCTGAGACCTGTGTTATATCATTTTTTGTTCCTTTAGGTATTGAGAGAACAGTAACTGAATGAGAAGAAAAATTACCATGCGTGAATGACATGAAGGAAGTTCAATGCACTGCAATTATGAAGCACTTGTCGAGTATAATCACGCATGCAAAGTGTTTTATACTACGTCATAATTACCCATTCACACACACTGACGGTACAACCACCTGTGGTAATGATTAATTTGGAAAAGGAACAGAGAGTCCACAGTTCTTATGCTTCAAGGTTGGATCAGATCCTGGCAGTGTGCGCTCTACCAACATCCATACTTCACATGTGATTTACCTCCTGTTTAAGAACTATTTGGGTCTTCAGCTTCCTGGGTCATCAGTGAGGTTTAATATTCATTTCAATGATGCTTTGAAAAGATTTCTGCATTAACATTTTCAGTTTCTATGTTGTGAGCTCTTGAAGTTAAAGACAACTATCACGTTAAGAACCAAAGCTATGTGAGCAGTGGGCCTTAAAATTAAACAAGGCCAGATGTATGAGCAGCAAGAGGTCAGATTCTTAAATGAATCTATTTATTAATGGATTATGCGTAAAATGAGAAAAATGCATTTTTCTAGTGGCACAGTCCAGACTTTCACAGCCTTACAATTAAATAGCATTTCTCCATAGAGCTAATAAATCGTCAGTAAGAGCCTTTCACGAGCTGCAACATCAGCTCAGACTCATGATAAGGAGTGAAGGCACAAACTTATCAGCAGCCTGAAGGCCAAACAGCTGTTTGACCCTGACAGTGTCCCTGAGGCTGTGCAGCTGAGTCTTAATGCTGCACGTGTTTTATACCACCACATAGAGAGTTCAATGCTTAAGGATGTTTCTTTAGAGGGACAGCAAAGTGTTTCTGAGGGAAACACTGGATGCAGAGGAAATCCACAATGATTTGTCAAGTTTTTAAAAATAGTTGCATAAAGGACTAGTTACTGTAAGCTTAAGGGACCATGCCAGGTTTTTTGGGGGGGGGTTGGTTGTTGTTTTTTTTTTTTTACCATATTTGTACCCAATTTTCAGCTTATTATTATGATCACTGAGTTAAACCAACCATGGCTTAGACAAATAGCCAAAGATCTTAGGTATGGAGAATAGACATGTCTCTTCCAATGTCCTCAACATGTTCCAATGTTGAGGTGTTCCTTACCCATCTGAAATGGTCTGGTCATTTTGACACTCCTCTGTTATCATCAGTAAGTTACCACCAAGACCTACACAGAAACTACGAGTTGTCAGGTTTGTGTGTTTTTTGTAAAATGTTTTTTTAGCGTGAGAGGGATATAGGGCATTTACGACTGATCTGGCAACCATCAACTTCAAAATACATTGTCTATTTTTGAGCAGCTGCAGTAGCAACAGAGGCGCTGGTGAAGAGTGGTGGTGAATCTGAAATGGTAAGTAATTGTTTCAAGGGTTCAAATATGTTCAAATACATTCCCTGGACAAAATTAACATAAGTTGCTGTATTTCACACACAGACAAGTGAGCTCTGATGACATGATCGAAGATCTTGCTGAAGAATTTAAAGATGAGGATTGCCACAGCTCCTTCATGAAACTCAGCAGTTTGTCAATGAAATAAAAGGACAGTGCTGCAGAATCTCAAGTGAGATTTGAATATGTCTCACAGCTGAGGTAGCACACTATCTTCAGGGGTTTGTACCTTTATTTTCTTGAAAATCTATCATGTCAAGAATATTGTAAAAAATAGTTCATTATCGGTTAAAAGTCAGAATCCAGCAATATACAAGTCCAGTTTCAGGCAAGTTATATGTGCATACATATATATTCAAACTTCAGCAGTCAGGTTCTTTATGTGTGTATGCGTTGCATATGAGTGAGAAAAGAGAGGACTGTCCCTACAAAGATAAAAACCCTTGATTGAAAGGTACAAAAATACATTCTACAAAATGGAAAATGGTTCTTACGTATGGTCATATGGACAATGGTTCTGTCTACTATTTGTACTGTCCATATCAAACCCTGTGGGTGGCACTGATGGGCAGTGGTTAGCACTGGTGCCTTACAGCAAGAAGGAGCTCAGTTTGAATCCCAGTTCAGGCTGGTCCTTTCTGTGTGTAGTTTGCATGTTCTCCCTGTGCCTGCTTAGGTTTTCTTGGGTACTCCAGCTTCCTCCCACTCCAAAAAAACCCCATGTAGGTTAGATTAATTGGCAATTCTAAATGTCTCATTGTCTTTGATTTCAAACCATTTAATTTGCACAGTTTGTCACTGTAATTGTTTATTATTGTGCATGTCTAAAATTAAATTCTGTTTTTTTCAAATGAATGTAAGATTCTGCTCAGTCATGGTCATGCTCAGTCAAATGGGTTGAGAACTGCTCACTGGAAAGGTCATAGCATATGATTCATATTCATATCGTCTCATTCATGCCACTTTTTTCCACTGAAGAAATAAATATGTCTGTAGTAACCCTGAAATGAGGTGACCCTATCCAGACATACCAGGACACGTTTTATGGAGACCATTCATGCTATGCTCACTGCTTATAACATGTCATTAACTTTGTGTCTCCCCTTTCTCTGAGTTTCTGCTTTTCCTCTCTTTCGTTGTCCCTGTCCTTTTTGCTGCTATCTGACTCCAGATTTGATATAATTATTATTAGTAGTAGTAGTATTTGGTTATTAGTTATTATTATTAGTATAACTTCTGTTCAGTCAGGATAGGCCGATGTTTTCTTGCCACGTAGTGTAAGAGAAGAATGTGAGAGATGTGAAAGGCGTTGGTGATGAGACCCCATCTATTTTATGTACTCATACCATAAAAGTGGGTGAGCTGAGCATGAGCACCCCTAAAGAAACGAAATAAGTTCACCAGGAGATGACCCCCCCAAAAAAAACCCACTCAATCTTACCTTACTACTCAAATGTTGGTCAGTTACATAGTGTGTGTTTTACTTTAAGAATGATCAACTGCTATGAACACCAAAACGCCCTGCATGACAGACGGTTGCTTGGCAGATCTCACAAAATGCCTCATTGGACCTAATGCAACTGCTTTCTACTCCTGGAAACTGCACATTTTGAACTATTGTCCATGTGAAAGTCCAAATAGATGAACATGTTGTTGATGAACATTATAAACAATATTAACCTTCACTGTTCATCTCTCAGTAAACCTCATGTCCAGTATTGCCGATGAGTACACTATATGGACAAAAATATTGGGCCAAACCTCCTAATCACTGAATTCAGTACACAAACAAAGGTCCACAGAGGCATGGTTGGATGAGTTTTTGAGGATGGTCTGCACCGAGGCACTGACCTAAACCACACCTTTGAGATGAACAAAACATAGACTGCGAGCCAGACTCTCTCATTAAACATCAGTGTCTGATCTCACAAATGATCTTGTGGATAAATAAGCAAAAATTCCTGTGGGCACACTCCAAAATTTTAGTATGCATTCTTCAGAGAGGAATGGCAAGAACAGCAGCGGCAGCTGCCTCTGGATTTAGAATGGGATGTCATAAAAGCCCCTATAGGTTTAATGTGTCCAGTATTTTTGTCCATATAGTGATTTTGTGTGGATTATGTCTTGCACATTATGCCACAATGCAAAATTTTGTTTTGATTGGAGAGACATTGTTCATGCATAACTGCTTATTTGTGAAATACAGTACTTAAATTCCAGAAATGCTGTGCATTTCAAAATTTATAGTGGGAGGTCACCTTTATCTGATGTCTTATGCTTCACAGAGACATGGCTGTGTAGATTAATACTGGACTCTGTGTTGCAGCTGACAGAGACACAGAACCTTCTGGCAAAACCAAAGGTGGAGTAATATGTTTCTACATCAACAGTGGTTGGTGCAATGACGTGACAGTGATCCAGCAGCACTGTTCTCCTGACCTGGAGTCTCTCATCATAAACTGTAAGCCGTTTTATTCACGCTGCGAGTTCGCTTCATTCATTCTGGTCGGTGTTTACATCCCGCCGCAGGCCAATGTTTGAACAGTGCATGCTCGCTGACCAGATACTGTGTGTTGAGTGGACCAATCCGGGCTTTTTAGTTATTGTCCTTGGTGACTTTAACAAAGGTAACCTCACCCATGAACTCCCTAAATATAGACAGTTTATTACATTCCCAACCAGAGAGGGGAACATTCTGGATCAGTGCTACACCACAGTCAGGGATGCTTATCATGCTGTCCCCTGTGCTGCACTGGGCCACTCTGACCATGTCATGGTCCACCTGATTCCTGCATATAGGCAGGAACTAATGCTCTGTAAACCTGTGGTGAGGACTTCAAGGAAGTGGACCAGTGAGGCTGTGGAGAACCTCCAGGCATGTTTAGACTCTACTGACTGGGATGTGTTCAGGTCTGCTACCAACAGTCTGGATGAGTACATGGAGACTGTGACATCATACATCATCTTCTGTGAGAACTGCTGTGTTCCATCATGCACCAAGGTGAGTTACAACAATGACAAACCCTGGTTCACAGCTAAACTCAGACAGCTAAGTTTGGCAAAGGAGGAGGCCTTCAGGAGTGGAGACCAAGCCAGTTTCAAAGAGGCAAAGTACAAGTTTAGCAAGCCTTATCAACAACATCTGGAGACCCCCTGACACTCTTCACACTCCAGACTGTGTACATATTTATGGTTTACACCGCTGACTTCAGTGCAGGAGGTTGCTGGTTCGAATCCCAGGTGGGCCCTTAGGCAAGGCACTTTGCGATACATGCCTACACACCTCAATATGAGCGAAACGATAAATAATAGTCATACCGGCTCGGACGATGCCCGGGACAACAATGTCCGCGTTCATGGAGCAGGACAGAGAACATGGTACTGATGGAGTGTTACTATGGGAGTAACCCCAGCGAGACAGGAGTGTACAGCAGTATACCTCATCCACGGTACAAACAATATGCTACGGCAAGGGGGAGCCCAGGAAATACAACAAGCTGCCCACAGCTGAGGCACTGGAGACTGCTAAGCAAAGGCTCACAGCCCTAGCTACCCGCCTAAAGAGGTACACAAGAGAGGTAGAGGCCAGGAGAATAAACAGGGTGTTCTCCACCAACCCAGCTAAGGTCTACTCTCAATGGCAGGGTAAAAGGATGGCGACTGAGCAATACTGGAAGAGTATCTGGGAGAAAGAGGCAACCCATAACACCAATGCCCAATGGCTGAAAGACTTACAAGCAGAACACAGCCAACTCCCAGAACAAGGCCCAGCAGTCATCATGCTAGCAGACATCCAAACCAGAGTGTCCAAAATGAAGAGCTGGACAGCCCCAGGGCCTGACATGATACACACCTACTGGCTCAAGAAGCACTCCATGAACGCCTAGCAGCACAGATGAACCAGCTGCTAATATCGGGAAACCACCCAGAGTGGCTAACCCAAGGCCGGACAGTCCTCATAATGAAGGGAACAATACCATCCAATTACCGGCCTATAACCTGCCTCAGCACCACATGGAAGCTCCTATCCTATCAGGCATCATAGCGGCTAAGATGAGTAGGCACATGGAGCAATACATGAGCAGAGCACAGAAAGGTGTAGGCAATAACACCAGAGGAGCCAAACACCAGCTACTGGTGGACAGGGCGATTGCCCGAGATTGCAAGACGAGGAACACCAACCTGTGCACGGCCTGGATTGACTACAAGAAGGCTTATGATTCCATGCCGCACACATGGATACTGGAGTGCCTAAAGCTGTACAACATCTATAGGACCCTAAGAGAGTTCATCCAGAACTCGATGAGGCTGTGGAACATGACTCTGGAGGCCAACTCAAAAAACCAATTGCACAGGTGAGCATCAGATGCGGCATATACCAAGGAGATGCTCTGTCCCCCCTGCTGTTCTGCATAGGCCTAAACCCCCTCCGCCAGATCATCTCAAAGAGTGGCTATGGATACCAGTTCCGAAGTGGAACAACCATCAGCCACCTCCTCTACATGGATGACATCAAGCTGTATGCGAAGAATGAGCGTGACATTGATTCCCTGATTCACCTCACTCGGATCTACAGCAAAGACATCGGGATGTCATTCGGACTAGATAAATGTGGGCGGATGATATCTAGAAGAGGAAAGGTGATCACAACCGGGGGGGGGGGGGTTGATGTGCAGGACAGTTACAAATACCTGGGGATCCCACAGGCAAATGGTAATCATGAGGAGGCAGCTCGAACGTCAGCCACAGCCAAATACCTCCAGAGGGTAAGGCAGGTCCTGAAAAGTCAGCTGAACGGCAAAAATAAGATCCAAGCCATTAACACCTATGCCATGCCAGTGATCAGATACCCGGCTGGGATAATATCCTGGCCACTGGAAGAGATACAAGCCACTGATATCAAGACAAGGAAGCTCCTTACCATGCATGGTGGGTTTCACCCTAAGTCCAGCGTCCTGAGGCTGTACACAAAGCGAAAGGAGGGGGGGCCGAGGACTAGTAAGTGTCAGAACTACTGTCCAGGAGGAAACAGCGAACCTCCAGGAATACATCGAGAAAATGGCCCCCAAGGACCAACTCCTAAGTGAATGCCTCAGGCAACAAAAGCCCAGAAGGGAAGAGGAACCACTGGGCCCATCATGGAAGGACAAGCCCTTGCATGGCATGTACCACCGACAAATTGAAGAAGTGGCTGATATGGACAAAACATACCAGTGGCTGGAAAAGGCTGGACTGAAAGACAGCACAGAGGCACTAATCATGGCAGCTCAGGAACAGGCCCTAAACACCAGAGCAATAGAGGCCGGGATCTACCACACCAGACAAGATCCCAGGTGCAGGCTGTGCAGAGAAGGCCCTGAGACAGTCCAACACATCACAGCAGGGTGTAAGATGCTGGCAGGCAAGGCATACATGGAGCGGCATAACCAGGTAGCGGGCATAGTATACAGGAACATCTGTACAGAATATGGACTGGAGGTCCCAGGGTCCAGATGGGAGACACCCCCAAAGGTGACAGAGAACAAACAGGCCAAGATCCTGTGGGACTTCCAGATCCAGACTGACAAGATGGTGATAGATGTAGCAATCCCCAGTGATAGCAACATCAGAAAGAAAGAACACGAGAAGCTCGAGAAATACCAAGGGCTGAAAGAGGAGACATTAGATTAGATTAGATTAGATTAACTTTATTAATCCCACAACGGGGAAATTCACATATTACAGCAGCAGAGAAAAGGTGAAAAATAAATAAACGAAAGACATAGTGAGCATGCAGAGAGAGAAACAAAAGACAATTGTACAACAATTGTAAAAAGCAAAATTTAACGGACAATAAATTATAAGACTGGTATATTATATGACAATGTTAAAGGAAAAAAAAAGTAATGAGCATTGATATAAATAATATTACTAGTATGAATGTATGCTAATGTGACCACAGTTCCTACAACAGATTTCAGGTGGTGCATGTGTTGTAGAGCCTGACAGCGGTTGGGATGAAGGACCTGCGGAACCTCTCCTTCTTATACCGTGGGTGTAACAGTCTACTGCTGAAGGAGCTGTTCAGGGACCCCACCTACCCATGTAGGGGGTGAGAGGTTTGTCCATGATGGATGTCAGCTTAGCTAACATCCTTCTCTCCCCCACTTCCTCTACAGAGTCCAGGGTACAGTCCAGGACAGAGCTCGCTCTCCTGATCAGTCTATTGAGCCTGCTCCTGTCTCTGTCCGTGCTGCCTCCTCCCCAGCAGGCCACAGCAAAGAAAATGGCTGAGGCCACCACAGAGTCATAGAATGTCCTTAAGAGGGTCCTGCCCACCCTGAAAGACCTCAGTCTCCTCAGCAGGTGGGGGCGACTCTGGCCCTTCTTGTAGAGGGCTTGGGTGTTTTCAGTCCAGTCCAGTCTATTGTTAAGGTGAACACCCAGGAATTTGTAGCTTTCCACTACCTCTATGTCCGATCCCTGGATGTTTACAGGCGTTAATGGGGATGCTTTCCTCTGGAAATTAACTATCATCTCTTTTGTCTTGCTGGTGTTGAGCTGAAGCTGGTTGAGCTCACTCCAGCTGACAAAAAGTCCCTGATGACAGTCCTGTATTCCACATCGTTCCCCTCAGAAACACAGCCGGCAATGACCGTGTCATCGGAGAACTTCTGGATGTGGCACTGTGTGGTGTTGTGGGTGAAGTCCGACGTGTAGAGGGTGAAGAGGAAGGGGGAGAGCACTGTACCCTGAGGGGCACCCATGCTGCTGAGCACCACGTCAGACACAAGGGATGACTCCATGGTTTGTTTGTAAGTTTATGTGAAAATGAGCCTACTTCTCACTGGATTTATGTCTTCAGTAAACATTTTCATACTGGGTTTATGCTCTCAGTCACTAGTTAAAACTCTTCATCAATACAACGTGGTGTTCATTTTGTAAATTATGTTCCATTTAGAGGCAAAAGGTGGGAAGAAGGGGCTGTTTTGGGGCAGGGTCAGCTGTGTGACTGACAGGTAGTACCTGCCAATCATTTGGATAATGTAGTCTGTACTTCTCAGTAGTCAGATCCACCCCCACTTTCAAAATGCCAGGATGGTAGCTGAATCTCCAAATTACAGGCTACAGGCTTCACACAACATCCCAGGTAGTGAACTCATAGTTTGGGATTATAATTTCAAAAATCTTGTAAAAAATCAAGATAAAATTATTAGAAAAAACATCCAATATAGAAAACAAGATACAACTATTCTCAATAATTGGAAAGACCTCTCTATTTTGGGATGCATTTTATTCAATCACAATAATTACCAACAGATATAAATGGTACAACAGAATACTGAGTAACTGACTGAAAAAACTGAATTCACCTGCAATTTCAGATCAGATAATTTATGCCAAATATCCGTCATGACTCTATCCAAACTATCTCAAATGTTTAAAATTCTTAAACACAAAGGCAAAATTTGAAAAAAAACATGCATTATTTGTTACTGGATTTTAAAAAATTCCATTCACTTTAATCTTTAGTATGTCTGATTTTCAAAGTTATCAAAATTGAAATGAGCTTTTACATCAGGTGGTGGTAATAAAAATCATTAAAACAGCTCTGAAATTACTTAAATCAGAATAGTGAACATTTTCGAACCATTGGAACAGCCCACACTGTTCAACAGCAGCAGCCTGATACAGTTTGCTATTGCTCCCATACTCCCAAATATCCCACATAATAAGAGGAACATCTCAATGTGCAAAAGGGCAGGAATAAGTCAAACAATCATCTGTCCATTTGAGCACAGATCTCACCAGCAGCAGGACATTAACTTTCTGTGTGAGGCTACGTTTAACACAAAAACAGCAGATTGACTGTCTGTAAAACAATGGCAACAGTGTACCATATCTAAGGATCAACATTGTGGGTCATTTCTGAAAATCAGACATCTTTGGAAAACAGTTAAATCAGGGCAGTAACAAAACAGGATAATAATCAGAGAAAACAACTCTACAGTTTACTGAAAGACATTGCTGATGACATTAGTGCATAGGGACACAATGACACTGCACTTGTCCCATTACTGTTACAGCAGACACACCTGATCAGTTTTAAAGTATAGTTAGAGAAAATTCACCTGTCTATGGAAAACCCTTACTGTCAGGAAAATGCATACACAAAGTGTGTGTATGTATACAAATTTTGTGTCAGAATAATGCGACATCAAGTCAAAATGTCGACTTTTTCATCTAAACTTTCATTCAAACAAGCTAGTATATCAAATTGCAAGAAAAAAAAATACATTTCAATTTTGAGATTGCATAAATTTGTCCTAAATTGTCAATGGTCAGTTCTAATGTTAACCTGTTTCAGTATATTGACTCAGAAAGTCAAAAAATATTAACTTGGTATCTTGCAGTATTACACTATACTGCTGTTGCTTCCATACCTTCATTTGTAGTGCCTTACATGAAAACAATTCAACACTGATGCTGACAATATAGTCTTTAACAATCATTTCACACCCACTGTATCTGGCTGGTAGCAAGACGAATGAGGCAGTGACTGTTTTTGTTGTGAACACTGGGCAGGGTGCAGGCACTTGATGACTTCTGCAGTCATTTTAAAAACATAGATGGCACCTCCACTACATGACAACAGGGGTGTCAGGGTGATCATTGCTGATGCTGTGGAAGGTGGTCCTATTTTACACTGTGAGGAAATGATTGGCTCATTAAAGTACTGTTAGTAAGTGAGATATTGATCATGATGTTCTGTTGACTTGTTGAGGTGAGTGAATGATGAAACAAGATAATGCAAACATCTGGGTCTGTTGCTATTTGCTACTCCTTGTGCTCTGAGGAGAAACATGCATCTCACACAAGACATTCACTCTGAATGTTTTAAAGAACTAACTATTTCTTCTGTTGAATTCTACTTCACCAGTTTTCCAATTTCACCAATTTCACCAGTACTCCTTGGAAGTTGGGAAAAACACCTCAGAAAATAATATGGTCCCGAAAATGCAAAATATGTGAGAAAGTATGTGTGTGCAGAGAGAGTTTTAGAGTTAACCTCTTCACCTCAGCATTACTATGCATGTGTTTAGGTTAAAGGTACAGTGCAGGGGAGCAGAACACTGAACTGTTTGCAGTAAATGCATAGTGGCTCCTGATTATCTGCACTGCTCAAACAAATGCAAAAAGTTAAAAAGACCTAGCAGAACCAGGAGGTTCCAACAACATAAAGGCACTCAAATCTCTCCACCTGGATCTTATATGACCAACAGAGAGGAATCTATGCTGATTTTATAATTCAGATTTTCCTGTAGACAGGTGAAGTAATCAGAGATGTAACATGGCAACTGAAATCTACAGTAAAGGCAGTCATGGGGTGCCTCTTCTTCTTAATGTTAAGTGGATCAAAAGTCAGCAAGTGTATCTGACAGTAGAGCTTAGTTCCTACAGCCCTGTCACTACAGTGACTAACTAGTCACCAAAGTACAGATTCACTTCAGACATTCAAACCACATGATCTGGATGTGAGAGCAAGACTGCTATCTATTCTTCTTCCTCCTCCTCCTCCTCCTCCTCCTCATCATCATCCTCATCATGGCAGTGGGTTATCTCCTGTGGCACCTGAGGGAAGAAGTGGGGCGGCTGGATCTCGCTAATGGACCGGGTCATCTCCTTGAAATCGACGTCATGGCGGTTTCGCGTAGCCAGTGGAGACTCTGTGTCCATGATGTTGACATTGGTGTGCTCCACCGTCGACTCGTGAGGCATCTGGGATAGAAACATTTTGAATATGCTGCTCTAAATGTAAAACGGGCAGAGGGAGCTAAAAGTAGCTCTGCCTTCTCTACAGAAGTGTTTGGTGTTTCCTTTGACTTACTTGTTATTTCAAAAAGATAAGTTGGTATTTCCATGCAAGTGTGTATGTGTGCACAGCCTAGAAAGCAATTGTTAAATATATGACAGACACACTGGAAGCCTGATTGGCTGCTGACAGTGAGTCTCACCAGTACATGTGCAGCTCTGAACAGATAGCTGAAGGGGTAGTAGAGGAGGTTGATAAAGGATGCAGCGTACAGGTCGGCATAGCGCATTACTTGGGAGGCAAACAGCGTCTGACGGGAGCCGCTGCGGAACAAGCTTCCCATCATGCCATAGCACATGTCCATATCATGGGTCACTTTCTGGAGATGACAAAGAGACTTGCATGAGCATATGTCATTTACTAACATTTTTTTTCAGACAGCCATCTTTTGGGCAGTAGACAAAACTGAGATGACTAAAGTTGTGCTGAATTACACATATACAAGGAATGTATATATGTTAAATGAAAACATCAGCATCATTATCCTCCAAACTTTTACACTGGTTCAGTTGTATGTATAGTGGAACACTTTCTAAACAAAAGACAGGAGGCGGAAATATATATATGTGTGTGTGTGTGTGTGTGTGTGTGTGTGCATGTCTGTGGAGGTTGCACCTTAATTCTTCTTTGCAGGGAGCTGATGTCAGGCCTCTCATTGCTGCTGCTGTCCAGATGCCTGAGCACAAACACAAGTGAACTGCATTGAAACAAATTTATTCAAAGTGTAGTTTCCCAATCCACTGACTGCTTCAGCTCTGCATGGAAAGATTTGTTAACATGCTACCAACTTATTTACCTGCAGTGGAGCGGGGCTCTGCATTTAAACCAGACTGTTTTGACACTCAGATGAGAGTTTCATTTAAATAAGGCAAGGCAATGAGTTTGCTCATTGTGTGGAGAAAATTTGAACTGTGTTTGTGGAATAATAATTCATTCTACCAGTAAGAGGAAATACTAAATATTTGGAACAAATGTACAGAATTGTTATGAATAATAGTGAAACTAATAAATAAACTAAGGGAACCGGTAGATGCATGTAATCTGCATTTAAAAAGAAAGTGTAAATCCATACAGTTGAGGAACTTAAATCTTTTTTTTTTATTCAGTGGAAGTGTAGCCTGTATTTATAAGACTGTAAGTGAAGTACCCAGGCAGTAATTCTTTATCTTTGTGTAACAGCCGGGACACAATCAGTGTCTCCTGGAAAACAGTTGTCACACAGGCATTTCTGACACATCAGAGGAATCATGAACTTAGTGAAGCAAGGTTAACATCATCTTTCTGGTCATTTACAGTTGTATCAGAAACAATTCAGGCAACTTTACTTTTTGCACACGCCATGTTGTGGTAGATATGAAGGATAAAACTGCCATTTCAAATCAACCCTCAATAACATAATGACAGAGTAAAAACATTTCTTAAATTAAAAAACAGATATCTCTTTCTCATAAAAGTATGTGTGAATGAATAGTTACGAGTACTTTTACATCATGACACACTTTCTATGAATCCTTCTCGTACTTACATTTTTTTCAAACTTTCCCTAACAAAGTTTCTACAAGAAACATTAAGAACTGTCACTGAGATAATACATGGCATAATACTTTCACAAAGAGGATCTCACTTGTAAAGCTCTGCCAAGAAGCAGTCCAGAGACTGAAGTTCCTCAAATATGGCTGAAAGACAAACATGGAAATTAGTGCATTACTTTATAGGGTCCCAAAAAAGACAGTCCCAAAGCATGACAACACTTTTCTCCTTGAATAGACCTACAGTATATCTTTTGCAAGTGAGCCTGGCACTGAGCTTAACTGCCAGTTACATTTGTTTACACTGTGTGAAATACAATGATCAGCCACAACATTAAAACTGGTAACTGGTTTTAGGCTATGTCCACATGAAAACTGACCTTTTCCCAAATTTTTTTAACATTTTTTAAAATTTTCCTGTAAACACGGCATTGTTTCTAATAATTTCTCCATACACATTATAATGCCACGACACTGTAGTATATAGTCAAGCCAGAAATTATTCATACCCCCAAATTTTGACTTAAAGTTACTTTTATTCAAACAGAGAAGAAGCACTGAACTTGCACAGAGAGGTCAGAGGTGGCACTATGACATCAGCGTTTTTACAAAAAGTTGTGTATCATTTGTAATGAAAACGCAAGGGTGGCATTTTGGAATTTTTTCACTCCGGGGCCCGTTTTCAAAAAATAGCATTTCAGGGCTCTCAAACAAGCTGGAATGACAAAAAAATTGTGAATTCATGTGAAATCATTCTCCTGTGTACTGTACAGACCCTTAATGTTTTGGTAGATCAGTGTATATTTGACTAAGGGGCCGGTTTTCAGTATATGGAGAAGTTTCTAGAAACGATGCAGTGTTTATGGGAAAATTTTTCAAATACGGAACAAAACAAAACATCTTCTCAGAAAAAAAATTGTTTTTGTGTAGATATTCAAGCTATGAAGCCATGGAGAATAACTGAATAATGCTTCAGAATGACCTCTGAATAGAGGCCACAGATACACGCTGATCAATGTAGACCACTGTATATTAACACTGGGTTATTCAATTGACTATCCTTGAAGCTCAGTTTTCATTAAAACAGTGGAGTTATAATGTTATATGTACATGAGATGTGTGACTGTATATGTGTTCAGGCTCACAACTCTTGTCTGTCCAAACATGCAGCTCCTGGGCCAGCTCAGGTATCACCAAGAAAGTCCTCCAGCCCTGACGCTTCTTGGATTTGAGTATGTCACCAAAAATGTGGTCTCCAATGTAGACGATATCCTTTCCTTTAGCACCCAGCAAGTCACACACGATGTCTGATGAACCTGGGTGTAGATACATGCCATTTTGGTCACTTTATCGACATTATTAAAACCTCTTAAAGCTTTAAATTATATGAGGGCGAGATTGTACAAGGATTCAGGTGTCTGGCTGCATATACTAGATTATGTTTAGACTAAAGGGAGTAAATTATATATATATATATAAAAAGAGACTTCCCTACTGTCATCCCCCCTTGGGGTGTTCTGTATGAGTGCGTGTGTGGGTCCTCAAGCTTAGATCCTCTACCAGAGGCCAAGCAGTCTGAGGGCTCTCCGTGGTGTCTTAGCTGTTCCTATGACTGCACTCTTCTTGACAGAGACCTCAGATGTTGTACCTGCAATCTGCTGGAGCCACACTCCCAGTGTGGGGATTACAGCCCCCAGTGTTCCAATTAGCACTGGCACAACTGTTTCTTTTACTCCCCACAACTTTTCGAGCTCCTCTCTCAGCCAATTGTATTTTTCAAGCTTCTTGTGTTCCTTCTTCTTGATGCTTGTCAACCAACACAATGTCAGGTTGGTTAGCCATCACCATCATCGTCAGTCTGGATGTGGAAGTTGCAAAGCATGTTAGCGCGGTGGTTCTCAACCACCTTGGGTGGTGTCTTCCATCCTGACCTTGGCACTTGCAGATGTTTTTGTACATGGTACCAGCCACTTAGTTATAGCGTTCCAATTCCTGCATCTTACACCCTGCTGTTATATGCTGAACTGTCTTGGGGCAACTTTCCACAGCCTGTGGTAGACCCCAGCCTTTATTGATCTACTGAACTGAAGTGCCTGTTCCTGTGCTTTTGTGATTAGTGACTTTTATATATATATATATATATATATATATATGTCACTAATTATTGCAGCAGATGCGCACACACACACTTATGCTTAAAGTCATGTTATGTGATAAAAATAAACCAGGCAGATATGAGCAACACTTTGATGGTTGTTAGTGTGAATATTTAATTTTTAAATGAAATTAAAACAGAAAAAAGAATATTAAATTGTTATCTCATTTACCTCCAGAGTAAACAATGCCATGCTGGAGAGGTCCAGTATATGTGCCGATCTTCAGCCTTCCTGTGGCCTAAAATCCCCCCAAGACTCAGTTACACACTCGTACACAATGAATATGTTTAATATGTTGAATATGTACCTTTAAATACAGTATATGTAGATTTTGATCTTTTTTCCACAGAGGCTTTCACAGTTCTCACTTACAGTGTCAACCTGCCGCAGCACGGTTCCCTCTCCAAAGAATACAGGCTTGCGGGCGTCGACCAGGATCAGGTCAAAGTAGGACTGCCAGGGCCGGTGGGATGTGCCTGGCTGCAGTAAATAAACCCACACACACAGAAACCAACATCAAATATACCAAAGACCTCATCTAGTACCGACACTGTGATCATGAAGACACTGCTATCCACAGTAACAAGTAAGTAAGTAAGTTTACATTAAGTTTATAATGTTTGCAACATAGATATTTTAACAAAGTTAGATGCCTAGACAAGTCTTTTCACCTCTAAAAACCAACACAGCCACATGTATGTCATGAAAGTGTTCTGATGTGTATGGGCCCTAGGAAAAGAGAACTTAATTGGTGGTGAAACACGGCCAAATACTGTATGCACTTGAAGTCATACAGAATACTGTGACTGCATGACAAATCTCATAACCAATGTCAGGATATTGCAAAAAAGAGAAGGGAGACCTGGTTGTCCTCCCCCTCTTTTGTGGCGCACAGTTACCATACTGACCCTGCCCAGCACCGAAGTCCAGGTGAACAGGACGAGTCTGGCCACTGTGTTTGCTAGTTGAAAAGGCATTAGAGGACCTTTTCACAAATACATTAAAAAAGACATATTGCCACACCTGCATTGTTCAGGGTATGTTGATCCACAAAAAACCACTGTGGGTGTGTGTGGAATTACAGTAGGGGTAGTTGAGGCAGACTAAGCATTAAATGTTTGAACCACTAGAGACAAAATCCTGAACACACAACATGGTGAGACCTACAACTCATAAGCACTCACACATTATATGTTATTAACCCAAATGCACTATATTTGATCATATTTATTTTATTTTTTCAATTTGATATTTTTCTCTCCAAGACAATCAGGTTGTGTGGTTGTGAGGAATACAAGAATCACTCCCGTTTTAATTACTTTCTTCATTTTAATGCTGTTTTTTAAAAAAAATGAAATCCTGATCGTACAGTTGTACAGAATCATATCTATTAAAACCACATCTCATTCATGATAAAAGGCATCTGTTATTCCTTATCTTTCTCTTCCCTATTCATGTTCCTGACAGTTCTCCAGTATATACATTATTTGATCATTAGCGTTACCTTTGGGCCATGAGGGAAGTCAAACAGGTAGGTCATAATTTTCTGCAAGACAGGAGATGTTTTCTTTAACACTGTGGTTCCGAACAACAAATAAGTCATTAATATCACCTGGTATTATTAGCAACTGTGCAAATGAATCAGTAAGTGGTAAGTTTTCCTGCAGAAACAAAAGAAGACAGTTGGTTCTTTTTTGTTGAAGTAGTTATTTTCATGTCTCTCACCTCTGTGTATTTGTAATCACTGTTAGTGGCCAAAAACACTTTGGCTACTTCATTCATACGACTAAGGAGGAGAGGAAGCTTCGGCTTGGAAGGGAAAAACACACAACAAATGACAGAAATGCAGACAAAGTAAAGAAGAAGAAAGAAGCTGAGTTAAAACGAGTTGTTTTACAAAGATAAAGTGATACAGTATTCATAAACCATACCATATAATAATTCAAAATTAGTACATAGATAATACATACAAATATACATACATCGTTTACCACGTACTTATCCAGGTTTTCAACCGTCTTTTCTTTTAAGGATCCCTGTGACAATAAAGCAAACAACAGTGGCTGCAGACATTGCCTCCTGCTGGCTGGACACAGGTATGATGTGGAAAAGGAAATGGTATACCTTGAAGTGAACCCAGTCCACAGCATCTCGGACATCCTGGAACATGCTTTTGTAGGACATGAAAAGGTCGCCATCTTTGAAGCCAGTCTCACAACTACAGAGACCATTAAATTCACTTAGAGAGTTAGTTATTAGAGTCTGCAAAACATGGATTGCATTGCTCAAAAATGGCAAGGATTTTGCATTTCCACTGAGAGAGCATTTTGACCAGGATACGAAATTATTTAGTCAACATGCTCTTATTCAGAAGGTCAAATTGCTGCCAGCATATGTTCTTATTGACACAGAGCATTCTGAATGCAACAGTGACTTTGTAGTACCTTGAGTATCTGGAGCAGTTGCTGAAGAAATCAACCAGACAAGCAAACAAGTAGGTTTCTGAGGAAGAAAAAGGGTAGGCTGAATATCTATATGCATCTAGTATGACAAATCAATTATGTAAAAACATTTAAAAATATTTTATGTACTAAGTTATAATAAAAAAAAATCACAAGCATGATTTAAAAATGTGCCTGAAACCTATAGGTAAATCTGTCTGCCAGAACTGTGCTCTGCTGATTCAACTTAAAAACCTTGGAACCTTACATTCATGATTTCATTATGTTTAACGCCCTCCATTTTTAATGTCTGAAATTCTTAAAGTTGTGGAGTAGTTGTGTTGATGTCTTTTCTTACCAGGCAGGTTGAAGAGCGTGTTGAGGATGTAAAAACGGTCTGTGTCCCCACGTTGAATAAATTTGTTGGGGTACATCTCTCTGATGTCAGGTCTGTGCAAAGAGGCACACAGGAGAACCAGGAAACAAAGGTATACTACATACAAAGTTAATACTGGGCATAACATTGCATTTCACTTTGCTCCTCTGCAGTAATCCAAAATGTTCATCTTGTCATCTCTGTTTTTGTTACATACTTCCGGCGCCAGCGTGAGCGGCAGCACCTTCCAGAGCTCCTGTGTGTTTTAAATGCTGTTGTGTTAAATTGAGTTTATGAAATGCGCTGGATCATACTGGATGGTTTAATAAAGCCAGACCTCTTTCTGATCACCTGCCAGTTAACAACAATTATATTATATTAGCACAAATTTACATTTTTCTATATTTTTAAATTATAACTTTTCCTTTTAACAGCACCAGTGATTGCTGGGGGTACCAGAATCACTCCTGTTTAAATTCTTTTTCTTCAGAAATTATGATAGTTTGTAACGAACAAATGATATTTATGGACTTCGTTCAGGGTGATTCCCTGACCTTTCCTGTAGGACCAACAGCAGATGAAAAACAACCCATTGGGTGAAATATCTCAATATTCATTAGATGGACTTGCATTAAATTTACCAAGCCTAACGACTTTTTTTTCTGGTGCCCCCACTGAGGGTGACATTTGTGGCTCTGAGTAATGTCTCAACATCTATCAGATATGCCATTTAATCTGTGACTCAGATTCTTGTTCCTAACAGGATGAACTGATATAACCTGGTGATCCTTTGAATTTCCATCTAACATCATCATCATTGGGTTAACTTGTCAATCAGGTCACAATGTTTCCAATTTTCATTTATGTTCAGTTTTCGTTTTGTTCACCAAAACTAATGAGATTCAAATCAAACAAAGTTATACTCAGTGCTGTCAGCCTGGCTATATATTCTTAGTTTGTCATTTATTAATTGGAACAATGCAGTTACAAGAATGATGGGGTAGGGTCTAGATGTGGTGGTTATGTTGACAGCTCAGTTGCAGTAGTGGACCTCACCCCCTTAAGAAGTTGAAGCCATGCACACACACCAGGATATTCCCATAGGCATCCACTTTGAGCAGGTTTCCATACATTGTGTCAAACACCAAACCTCTGAGAAGACAGGTGGGTAAGGATGGAAAAGCAGAAACAGAAAGCACATCCCAGATTATGTTGCATGGCATTCAAATATCAAATCGGTTTTCAATCTGCATTCAAAAAGGCAGGACTGTAAACCAACCTGGTTGGGAATGAAGGGTCATAGACAAAGTTGAGCAGCTCTTGTGGATATCCAATTGACACCAGGCGCTCCACTGTCAAGTCAAACCCTAGAGACTCATATTCAGGAGATTTATACACTGTAAAGACAGAGAGGGAGACAAACATTCATCTAGCATTCATTATGATATAACATATTTACTTAATTTTTTTTATTATTTTGTATTTTATAGCTTAATTTTTCTTCTAATAAATCTACCCATCTATTGAGTCTCTATCCCGTCTTACTTCGAAAGCAAAATTTCCCTAACTGGAACAAATAAAGGCATTCTATTCTATTATACGTGTTAGATGTGTCAAAGTGGTCTACAAGCATAAGTATATAAATACTTATTTCAGTCACATTGCGGCAGGAGGCACCAGTAAAATGCCTTTGAGAGAGTTTGCTGACTTGACCTGAGAAGCGACTGTTCCCTAAACTGGGGACCAGGACAAATAAGGCCCAGCCACCATTGATTTTGAACTTTGAGCATTGCACAACCAGAATTTCCTGTTCTGATTAGCTGAAAGACCTAATGGATCTATAACAGGAAAGTAAATCACCAGTATAAGGTGGAGTCAAGTTGTTTATTTGTTGGTCATTTCTCAAAATTCAACTGAGAGTCAAAGATGACCCTGAGATTTCTGGAAGCCAACTTTGAGTAGGCAAACGGGGGACTAAAGGGCTGGAAATTTCAAATATCAAGGGCTGAATTTGCAGGTTTTTATCTTTTTGGCTTTTTGTCCACATAAGAACAGCATTTTAGGAGCCCTGAAACCTTATTTTTGGGAAATGGGTCCCAGGGTAGAAAAATCTCAAAATGGCACTCATGTTTTTCATGTAGACAAATGATATGTCAGTCCCACCTCTAACCGCTAACCCCAAGCACACTAGACCTAATAAAAACAACAATGTGTGACTACAGGGTTGTCTTCATGCTGTAGAGACTGCTGAACCTAGTAGCTCTAATCATCTCTAACTATGATGAGCTGACAAAGCTCAGAAACAATAACAAATGACAGATCCTTTGAAATCCACCACATGCTCAATGCGTTCTTTCCTATTTAATTTCTGTGGCAGCATCAAAGTGCCGCATACAGGACTTGCATATATATATATATATATATATCAGCTGGGATAGCTCAGTGGTTTACACACACCTCAATATGAGCGAAACGATAAATAATAGAGTCATACTGGCTCGGACGACGCCCGGGACAACAAAGTCCGCGTCAGGTGTTAGGGAACCAGGGCACCCTGATGGTAAGTTGGCTACTGGAACAAGACATTCATGGAGCAGGACAGAGAACATGGTACTGATGGAGTGTTACTAAGGGAGTAACCCCAGTGAGAGAGGGTACATGCAGAGGATGTGGGAGAAGTGGTTGCTGCGCAACCCCACATCCTCACTGACTAAGAAACAACTCTTAGCTCAGTGCTCGAACATCCGCAAGAGGAAGTTGCTATCGGAACTAGAGATTGAGGAAGTACAGCGGTGTACCTCATCCACGGTACAAAAAATATGCTACAGCAAGGGGGAGCCAGGACACCAGGTCAGCTTGGGGGTGGTTTCATCATCACCTCCAAATATCGAGATTGGGTACCAAGCCCCAAAGCAAGACGAACTGAATACAAGGGCAGCTGACCTGAGAGAGAGAATCATGAAGTCCTGGAGGAACTCAACTACCTCCTCCTTGCCAAGGCTAAACAACAAAGTACCAGACCAGTCTCTACTGGAGGATGTAAACACAGCACTTCTAACTGTCCCTACCACCACCATCACTGAGACCAATCAGCTGATGTGTGCAGCGGCAACAGTAATCCTAGAGATGCTTGGCAACAAGATGAACAGCATGAATAGTAGCCAGAAGGAGCGAGTCCCATGGAGGAGAAGGCTAGAGGCAAAAATCATGGCGGCACCGAAAGAAGTCAGCCTCCTAACAGAACTGAGCTGGGGTGTAAATGTAAGGAAAGAGCTGCCCAGGAAATACAACAAGCTGCCCACAGCTGAGGCACTGGAGACTGCTAAGCAAAGGCTCACAGCCCTTGCTACCCGCCTAAAGAGGTACACAAGAGAGGTAGAGGCCAGGAGAATAAACAGGGTGTTCTCCACCAACCCAGCGAAGGTCTACTCTCAATGGCAGGGTAACAGGATGGCAATGGAGCCACCCAGGGCTGAGACTGAGCAATACTGGAAGAGTATCTGGGAGAAAGAGGCAACCCATAACACCAATGCCCAATGGCTGAAAGACTTACAAGCAGAGCACAGCCAACTCCCAGAACAAGACCCAGTAGTCATCACGCTAGCAGACATCCAAACCAGAGTGTCCAAAATAAAGAGCTGGACAGCCCCAGGGCCTGACATGATACACGCCTACTGGCTCAAGAAGCTGACTGCACTCCATGAACGCCTAGCAGCACAGATAAACCAGCTGCTAATATCGGGAAACCACCCAGAGTGGCTAACCCAAGGCTAACAATACCATCCAATTACCGGCCTATAACCTGCCTCAGCACCACATGGAAGCTCCTATCCTATCAGGCATCATAACGGCTAAGATGAGTAGGCACATGGAGCAATACATGAGCAGAGCACAGAAAGGTGTAGGCAATAACACCAGAGGAGCCAAACACCAGCTACTGGTGGACAGGGCGATTGCCCGAGATTGCAAGACGAGGAACACCAAGGAACACCTGTGCACTGCCTGGATTGACTACAAGAAAGCCTATGATTCGATGCCACACACATGGATACTGGAGTGCCTAAAGCTGTACAACATCAATAGGACCCTAATTGAGTTCATCCAGAACTCGATGAGGCTATGGAACACGACTCTGGAGGCCAACTCAAAACCAATTGCACAGGTGACCATCAGATGCGGCATATACCAAGGAGATGCTCTGTCCCCCCCCTGCTGTTCTGCATAGGCCTAAACCCCCTCAGCCAGATCATCTCAAAGAGTGGCTATGGGTACCAGTTCCGAAGTGGAACAACCATCAGCCACCTCCTCTACATGGATGACATCAAGCTGTATGCGAAGAATGAGCGTGACATTGATTCCCTGATTCACCTCACTCGGATCTACAGCAAAGACATTGGGATGTCATTCGGACTAGATAAATGTGGGCGGATGATATCTAGAAGAGGAAAGGTGATCACAACCGAGGGGGTTTACCTACCTGAAGGGAACATTGCAGATGTGCAGGACAGTTACAAATACCTGGGGATCCCACAGGCAAATAGTAATCAGCTGAACGGCAAAAATAAGATCCAAGCCATTAAAACTTATGCCATGCCAGTGATCAGATACCCGGCTGGGATAATATCCTGGCCACTGGAAGCTCCTTACCATGCATGATGGGTTTCACCCTAAGTCCAGCGTCCTGAGGCTGTACACAAAGTGAAAGGAGGGGGGCCGAGGACTAGTAAGTGTCAGAACTACTGTCCAGGAGGAAACAGCGAACCTCAAGGAATACATCGAGAAAATGGCCCCCAAGGACCAACTCCTAAGTGAATGCCTCAGGCAACAAAAGCCCAGAAGGGAAGAGGAACCACTGGGCCCATCATGGAAGGACAAGCCCTTGCATGGCATGTACCACTGACAAATTGAGGAAGTGGCTGATATGGACAAAACATACCAGTGGCTGGAAAAGGCTGGACTGAAAGATAGCACAGAGGCAATAATCATGGCAGAACAGGAACAGGCCCTAAGCGCCAGAGCAATAGAGGCCGGGGTCTGCCACACCAGACAAGACCCCAGGTACAGGCTGTGCAGAGAAGGTCCTGAGACAGTCCAACACATCACAGCAGGGTGTAAGATGCTGGCAGGCAAGGTATACATGGAGCAGCATAACCAGGTAGCGGGCAGAGTATACAGGAACATCTGTACAGAGTATGGACTGGAGGTCCCAGGGTCCAGATGGGAGACACCCCCAAAGGTGACAGAGAACAAACAGGCCAAGATCCTGTGGGACTTCCAGATCCAGACTGACAAGATGATGATGGCCAATCAGCCTGACATAGTGGTGGTGGATAAACATTGGAAGACAGTGGTAGTGATAGATGTAGCAATCCCTAGCAATAGAAAGAAAGAAACACATCAGAAAGAAAGAACATGAGAAGCTCGAGAAATACCAAGGGCTGCACTGCTCAAAAAATAAAAGGAACACTAAAATAACACATCCTAGATCTGAATGAATGAAATATTCTTATTAAATACTTTGTTCTTTACATAGTTGAATGTGCTGACAACAAAATCACACAAAAATTATCAATGGAAATCAAATTCATTAACCCATGGAGGTCTGGATTTGGAGTCACACTCAAAATTAAAGTGGAAAAACACACTACAGGCTGATCCAACTTTGATGTAATGTCCTTAAAACAAGTCAAAATGAGGCTCAGTAGTGTGTGTGGCCTCCACATGCCTGTATGACCTCCCTACAATGCCTGGGCATGCTCCTGATGAGGTGGCAGATGGTCTCCTGAGGGATCTCCTCCCAGACCTGGACTAAAGCATCCACCAACTCCTGGACAGTCTGTGGTGCAACGTGGCGTTGGTGGATGGAGCGAGACATGATGTCCCAGATGTGCTCAACTGGATTCAGGTCTGGGGAACGGGCGGGCCAGTCCATAGCATCAATGCCTTCATCTTGCAGGAACTGCTGACACACTCCAGCCACATGAGGTCTAGCATTGTCTTGCATTAGGAGGAACCCAGGGCCAACCACACCAGCATATGGTCTCACAAGGGTTCTGAGGATCTCATCTCGGTACCTAATTGCAGTCAGGCTACCTCTGGCGAGCACATGGAGGGCTGTGCGGCCCCCCAAAGAAATGCCACCCCACACCATTACTGACCCACTGCCAAACCAGTCATGCTGGAGGATGTTGCAGGCAGCAGAATGTTCTCCACGGCATCTCCAGACTCTGTCACATGTGCTCAGTGTGAACCTGCTTTCATCTGTGAAGAGCACAGGGTGCTAGTGGCGAATGTGCCAATCTTGGTGTTCACTGGCAAATGCCAAACGTCCTGCATGGTGTTGGGCTGTAAGCACAACCCCCACCTGTGGACGTCGGGCCCTCATACCACCCTCATGGAGTCTGTTTCTGACCATTTGAGCAGACACATGCACATTTGTGGCCTGCTGGAGGTCATTTTGCAGGGCTCTGGCAGTGCTCCTCCTGTTCCTCCTTGCACAAAGGTGGAGGTAGCGGTCCTGCTGCTGGGTTGTTACCCTTCTACAGCCTCCTCCAGGTCTCCTGATGTACTGGCCTGTCTCCTGGTAGCTCCTCCGTGCTCTGGACACTATGCTGACAGACACAGCAAACCTTCTTGCCACAGCTCGCATTGATGTGCTATCCTGGATGAGCTGCACTACCTGAGCCACTTGTGTGGGTTGTAGACTCCATCTCATGCTACCACTAGAGTGAAAGCACTGCCAGCATTCAAAAGTTACCAAAACATCAGCCAGAAAGCATAGGAACTGAGAAGTGGTCTGTGGTCACCACCTGTAGAACCACTCTTTTATTGGGGGTGTCCTGCTAATTGCCTATAATTTCCACCAGTTGTCTATTCCATTTGCACAACAGCATGTGAAATTGATTGTCAATCAGTGTTGCGTCCTAAATGGACAGCTTGATTTCACAGAAGTGTGATTGACTTGGAGTTACACAGCGTTGTTTAAGTGTTCCCTTTATTTTTTTGAGCAGTGTATATAGCCTACTGTGGGTTACATTGTTCACTCACTCATTTTGCAGGGGGAAACAACAAGGTTTAATGAGAGAGCTGATGGTGTAAAAGAGGTTCTGATTAATCCCTAATTTTTTTTTCAACAAACGATTTTGTTGAAGGACTTTTTGATGGACATAGGGTCATTAACAGAGGGTGAGAATTTATGGAAAGATCCATGGCTTTATTGGCGCATTACTGCTACAACCCAATAGTGCTCTGATCTTTGTTCACTGCCCAGCCCCCTGCTCCCATCATTGTGGGTGGGATTACAGTTTTGGGTGCCCTCAGGACTGGAATATCCTGACACCCAACTGGGTTACAGTGGTACTCCAGTGATCACCCCAAGAACCCACAGTCTTCACTTTGATGTTCCCATCATGCAAATGTGCAATTCTGAGTTACTGCCACAAATACTGTCACAAATCAAGTCCATTTCAATAAAGCTTTGCCCTCAATTTTTAGTTGTTGGCCTGGACATGTGGTCAGACACCACACCCAGAGACTACAATCCCAGCATGCCAGGGTTTCATACCCAAGGGTGAAATTAAGGGGGGCCCCAAAGTCATGGTTCTCATAGAAAAGAGGTGCATGGAAGCCCAGCAACAGACCTTTGCATCTATAAATGCCCCGCACTTATTCAGTCATTGCCTTTCCACGCCTCACGGACGGAGGACATCACCGTCAGAACTGCACAGGAGGACCGGTGTTGGATTTCACAGACAGACATTTACATGCACCAGTAGCTTGGAAGCGACCGGAGAAAGAGGTTCACATCTGGGCAGAGCCTGTAATGTATGTTTTAGTTTTGCTTTAATGCTTGTGTAATTGGTTATTACAACTTCATTCTTGCGTCAACCAATGGACCGCTGAGTCCTTGATTTTGAGAGTGTTTAACTGTTTGCTGCAGGTTAATTGTTCATCACCTGATTTGTGCATCCCCCCTTTTGCGGGACTGCTGTGAGCGCCACTGCTAGTGAAAAGTGAGCTGCTCAGTCCGTTAGCAGATCAGACAATGGGTTCTCTGTGGCCTGAATAATTACTACTCTCATCTTGTGGTCACCCGACTCCACTGTGGGTCTTTTTTCTTCCCCTTTCAGGCTTTCACTGCATATACACACGTACCTACATATAAAGATAACTCTAACACACACATTAGGCATCAACACCATCATTAGACAACACAGTGGTAGGGATTTAATCTGGGTGAGCAAAGAGGCGTCAACTAGTGGTCAGAGCTAGTTTTACTGTTGCCCACACAAGGCACAAACCCTTCGACCATTTTGGCTTAAGTGATGCGACTCCTTCAGTCACATCCACCATCTTGGGATCTCACGTAACTGCACCCACCCAGACCGACACACCCACACACACACATGCCCATGCAGTGTATATGTTATGTATATGTATAGCTGATGTTACTGTACCTGTTAGTTAGTTAGTTAGTTAGTGTTGGATTATTATGAAACTAAGTGTTCTTATTTCTCATCACACCATGTCATGCCATAGCCTTATGATATGTTAATCACTGCTTCGCTGCTGCTTGCTCATCAGAACAGAATGCACCACATCTGATTTTAACACTCGCTCGGGTCCAGCTAGAGCCGGTTGGCTACACATAGCAAGACACTGATAACACTCAGGGTCGCACTCCCTGGCGCCAGGAGGCTAACACTCAAGGATATGCGCCCTGGTCGCAAGAGGAGTCAAGATGCATAAAAACTTATGATTTCCTTAGTTCGGGGTTCGTCTCTCCAACTCTTAAAGTGGTCGGGTCGAAGCCTCAGCGCTGACTCTATACTCATCTTCCGTGCCCCTAAAATAAATTCTTAACCATACGCCGTAGTTGCATCTTCTTAGTACTGTTTGACTAACCTCCTTCCCCTGGAATAAAGTTCCCGGACGAAAGGACACAGCAGTGCCCGGTCCCACATTAGTTAGTTAGTTGGTGCAATTAATTGAGACTGTGGTTAACATTGTTGATTACTATCTATGTAGATTCTCAGTCATCCAGGTCATTGTCAACATTGAAAGTGTTCCGTAAGGCAACTGGACTTGAGATTTTTCAAGAAAACAGAAAACTCATTCTAGAGGCTTTTTCAGTCCTGAAACTGATAGTGGGGAGTACTAGAATTTATACAATGTAGGTGGGGAAAGTTTGGGAAAAAAACAGTGCCACAGGTCATTCCCATTGAGTGAGCAAGTATTGACAGTCATGAGCGTGTTAATGTGGGTTGTTAATCGCCTCATCAGAGTGGTTTCGGTCACCTGACTCCGTGTTGTGTGGATCTGGAGGGAGGAAGTGCAAAGTGAGTCTTCTGGGTATTGTCCTGGGAACAATAACTAGGAAATGTTTTCTTGAAAAATCTCAAGTCCAGTTGCCTTACTGAACTCTTTCAACATAGTTGATTACTGTGGAGATCGAATAAACATTATTGTAGTTTAAGAAAAAGCATTTTGTCATTATTGTGCATGTTTATTGTGACCTGTGGCTGACTGAAAAGGTCTGAGTACAAACTTAACCCTTCGCTAGTCACTTATGGTTGTTGCTAAAATTAACTATTAAAGTTATGAGACTGTAGCATGATTTGGTTATTGTTCCCAGTTTCCAGGTGGTGCCCTGTATTATTAATTAATATTATTAATTCCAATAATAATAATGATTAATTTCTAAATTGTAAACGCTTTGCTATTTACATTTATTTATTTTGTTTGCTTTGAAAGAACACAATAAAAGCAGAGAAAAAAGGACAAACGTGCCATCATTCCACACAGAACTCCAAAAATGGATTGGACAAAAAGATTGGCACCTTGTCCTGTAATTTGAATTTGAACTCACCTATACAAGTAACAGATGCAAGCACTATAGAATTCACACTTGCAACCAGTTCAAATGGAGAAAAGGTGACTCAACTTTTGTGTTGTGTGTACTACACTAAGCATGGAGAGTAGTCTGACCATTTGAGAACCAAAATTGTGGAAAACATGGACAATCTCAAAAGTACAATTCCATCTCCTGAGATTTTAATTTCCTGTGTGTCCACTGTGTACAACGCGATCAAGAAGCTTAAAGGCCCCAGTGGCTCTGGAGCTACCCTCCCTGGACGTGGACGCAAGTGGGAAACTGATGAAGGATTGTTGGTATGGTGGATAAAGAAGCTTGATCAATTTCCAAACAAATTCAAGCTGCGCTGCAAACACAGGCATGCTCACACTATCCCTCGTCATCTGCCTCATCTGTAGCATCGTCATATGTAAGGTCAACAGCGTGCTGGGAGAAGTAGTGCATCGTCTGACAGAAGTGAATGGGTACCAAGATTTATGGCCATGATTGTATAAAGAAGGAAATATGATAAGAAGTGATAAACCTGCTGTTTTTATTGTACTACCTCATTTTTGTTCCCTCTACATAGTACTTTGTGGTATTGTTTGTTTTTATTGATTCTTCTTTCGTTATTTGATTACTTTTACTCATTTTTACTGTTTGAAAAAAGAAAAGAAGGACACCTTAGGGATTCCTATGGTGCTATATAGTACTGTTGACAAAAGAACAGTTCTGGGGACTGGATTCTGGAATTTACACCTGTTCAGGTCTATCGGAGGTCACAAATGTTAATGTTAAGTCAGTGTGTCCATATGCAAAATACAATGTGGGGCACCAAAGTTTTCCCTGGACCCCTGCCTAATCTCACCAGTGATGACATGTTTAGCTGCACCAAAAATGGCGCTGCTTGAGTGGCAGCTTGTTGAGGCAGCTCCGTACTTCCTCACCTATTTTTAGTGTTTTGTAACATTTTTTGTATATTTCTTTTACTTTTTTCTATTTACATCGGCAATTTAAGATAGTGTGCAACTATGGATATTTACTTTGTCTTTATTGTAGTTTGCGCCTTGCTGTTTATGGAACTTTTTGGTGTGGCTGTGGGAAACACACTCAACCACGGCTCCCCATTGAACCACGGCTCCATTGTTTACACCCGGGATCAGCTGTTTGCCCTGTGCCACACACCCCTCCTCGGCGCGGAGAGGCCAGAGATCCCCAAGGAGCTACAGAGGAGGAGAAGAGGCTGCAGATTGGGAGTGAAGCGCAGGGAGCAGAAAAAACGGTATAAGCCATGTCTACCATCTGTTATCATGGGGAATGTAAGATCTCTCCCCAACAAGATGGAAGAGCTAACGGCGCTGACCCGGCTGCAGAGGGAGTACCGGGTATGCAGCCTCATGTGCTTCATGGAGATGTGGCTGAGTGAACTTTCTCCAGACTCACACGTCACCTTCCTCCTCATCTCTGGTGACTTTAATCATGCTTCCCTGTCCTCTGCTCTTCTCACCTTCACCCAGTATGTGAAATGTCACACCAGAGACAATAAGACTTTGGACCTCCTGTATGCAAACATCAACGATGCATACACATCATCCCCCCTACCCCCGCTGGGCCGTTCAGATCACAACCTCATCCACCTAACCACAGACTACACCCCCATGGTGAATAAACAACGGGAGGCTCATGAAGCTGTGGTCTGAGGAGAGCAGGGCTAGGCTCAGAGACTGTCTCCAGACGACAGACTGGGATGCACTCTGCAGCCCCCATGGCAGTGATATTGACGGTATGACCCACTGCATCACGGATTATATTAATTTCTGTGTGGAAAACACTGTGCCTTCCAAGTCGGTGCTGTGTTTCCCCAATAACAAACTCTGGGTGACTTCTGAGATTAAGGCCCTACTGAACAAGAAGAAGAGGGTCTTCAGCTCCGGGGACAAGGAGGAGCTGCACAGAGTCCAGAAGGAACTCCGGCTAAAGATCAGGCAGGGGAAGGACTGCTACAGGAGGAAACTGGAAGGACGGCTGGAGCAGAATAACACCAGAGACGTCTGGAGAGGGCTGCAGACCATGGCTGGACATGGGAAAGGAGGGAGGAGAGACCAGACCAGCGGGGACAAGGACTGGGCAGATAAGCTAAATCTGTTTTTCAACAGATTTGACCCTTCCTCACCTCTCTCCCACCCCTGCCCTGCCCCCCTCCCCCCACAGCTCCTCAGCCTGCCACCCTCAACATCAATCAACCAGGCCACCCCTCCCCCTGAGTCTCTCACCACCCATCATCCCCACACCCTCACCCCAGTCATTCTCCACACACCTCTCCATAACAGATGATCAGGTGAGGAGTCAACTTAAAATGATCAAGGCAAGGAGGCCCCGGGACCGGACGGCATCAGCCCAAGACTACTCAAGGACTGTGCTGACCAGTTCTGTGGTGTTCAGGTGCTCAGGCACTTGTTCAACTTGCCTGTGTTTCCGAGGGTAACAATGTGGAATACAGGACTGTCATCAGGGACTTTGTCAGCCGGAGTGAGCTCAACCAGCTTCAGCTCAACACCAGCAAGACAAAGGAGATGATAATTAACTTCCAGAGGAATGCATCCCCATTCGACTGAGGTCCTTCGGAGTGTGCAGGACCCTCTTAAGGACTTTTTACGACTCTGTGGTGGCCTTAGCCATTTTCTTTGCTGTGGCCTGCTGGAGAGGAGGCAGCACAGACAGGGACAGGAGTAGGCTCAATAGACTGATCAGGAGAGCGAGCTCTGTCCTAGACTGTACCCTGGACTCTATAGAGGAAGTGAGGGAGAGAAAGATGTTAGCTAAGCTGACATCCATCATGGACAACATCTCTCACCCCCTACATGACACTGTGGGTTCCCTGAGCAGCTCCTTCAGCAGCAGACTGTTACACCCATGGTGTAAGAAGTAGAGGCTCCGCAGGTCCTTCATCCCAACCGCTGTCAGGCTCTACAACACCTGCACCACCTGAATCTTGTTGTAGGAACTGTGGTCACTTTAGCATATTACTCATCCTCGCAATATTATTTATATCATGCTCACTACATTTCCTTTAATGCTGTCATATAATTTATTGGCTGTTAAATTTGTTTTACAATTGTTGTACAATTGTTTTCTTGTTTTCCTGCTAGGAATGCTGACAACTCTGTATGTTCATTATGTCTTTTTTTCCACCTTTTTTCTGCTGCTGTAACGTGTGAATTTCCCCGTTGTGGGATTAATAAAGTAAATCTAATCTAATCTAATCTAAAATGTCAATTGCTGGCTGTCAAGGTAGTTTCCAGAAAACAATGTGGGCTTCATAGATAACTGGAGTACCTTTGGAGAAGACCTGGTATGATTAGAAGAGGAAGCGTCCATCCTACTTTGGATGGAGCAGCTCTCATCTCTTGGAATCTGACTGAGTTTATTAGACACCCATACCCCTGACAATCCAGGGTTGAGACCAGGAGGCAGAGTTGCAGTCTTACACACTTGAGCCACCCACACAAAACTACTGTGTTTGTGCCCTGACTGGAATTAATTCACTCAAAAGAAAACAGAAGTGGAGTTCTTCATAAAAAAACACCTAATAAAACAACTACTTGAACTGAACCAACAAAATTAGAATTAAGTATTAATTCATTTATTATAGTATCAGGCCTTCTTTAGAAGAAAAAAGAACAACCCAAGGTTTCTTTTCAGCACTGCAGCCAGGCTGACAGAGAGCCACAGCTCTGTTGAACTATCCATTTCTTTAACCTCGCAGCAATGACTTTTCAAGTTTCTTTACAAATAAAAACTACTCCCATTAGTGGAAAAAAATTCAACAGCTCCTTCCCATGGCTGGTACAGATGTATTGTTCAGCACAGAAGTCTTATGCTTGATTTGTATTTTGTACCAAAGGCTCTCAAGTTCAGATAGTATAGGCTCTAGATATGACAGCTAAGGCACTAGATGTTTTCAAGGCTGATGCTGACAGGTTCAAACTGTGCTTACCTGCCAGAGTGTAATCCATATCAAAACCAAAACACTTGATCTTCTCCATGGCCAAGCTTCGGTTGACAAACACTCTGAAAGGAAAGAACAGTTTGACAGTTTGAGCTGAATGCTGCACTGTGTACACTTTCTGCTAGAGGGTGACTCATGTTTGGATAATAAAAGATGAAACCTCTCTCATTTTTAGATGAACCACCATGTTAACCGCAATGTCTATACTTCATAAATTGGTGATGCGATGCTTAGTATTAAATCATTAAAATGATCTTTTAAATCATAGGCCTACACATAAAATATACTCCGATGGCAGTTTATTATGTTCACCCAGCTAAACTAATGCAGTCAAATTGAACATTCCTGCAACAAATTCGACTTTATGCAGGTTGTAATATTAGGTTTCTGTTTATTCAACTTTAGACTTATTTTAAGATTACAGTTCAATATATAGTTCACTGCTATAAATGGCTTAGATTACATACATGAAACCCCTATCTGTCCTATGATTACAGGACTACTGAACTATTGGTGGACATACCAGACTACTAATGGAGTACATATTGAGATTTTAGGATTTGACTGTGGATGCAACCAATAATTACTTTTATTATTACTTAATCTGATTATTTTCTCATTAATTGATCTCTCATTGATTGACTGTCTTTATTTCTTTTTGTCCAATCAACAATACAAAACCCAAAGTTTTTGAGTTTACCATTATATAAAACTGAGAAATGCTAAAAAAAAAAAAAAAAAATGCACAGTAGAGAGCACCAGAGAATGTTTGGCAGTGGAATGTCTTTACTGACTACTACTTTACTAAACAGTTCATAGATACAGTTTAATCTTCTGTTGATCAACCTACCTATAAATCAACTAACCATTTCTGCTCTAGAGTTGATAGCTTCAAAACTATGTTAAAGACAGTTTCCAAAAAAAAAATAGTGCTTAACCAAACTGATTTCCTGACTTATCCATCACGTTTACATTTTAAAGCCATTAGATAACCTGCAAACCATGCTACAACAAAGGAAGGACTCCACAGATTTTATGTTGCCTATTTTAATCTTCACCAGTTCTACATTTTCATACACGCATTACCCAGCAGTGGCTCAAATCAAGTCTCCCTGTGAGCACCAATAATAAAAACACACTTGTAGACTAATGTCTTCTCTTAAATGAATGACAGTCCAGATTATACCATGTAATCATATAATCTGTGACTCTGCTCAGGCTGCACAATGGCCTCGAGTCTTCATATGGGGTGGAAGATGATGTTAGATTGACAGTAACAGATAGGGAGTAAAGAAAAGATGCAGGAATTTGGGAAAAGCAAGCAAAGGAGCTCAAACGAAGAAATCACAATGAAAAAAAGCTGCCACTGCTTCCATGGGGAGAAACAATCAGTGTCAGTATGGATGGTGTTCCGTGACAGCTGGATGAAGAACCAATTCACATCATGGACATCACAACAAAAGGAAGCATTTACCCAGTACTTGCAGTTTGTTTCAACAACAAAAGGATGGCATACCTCATTGCCAGATGGTTTTGAGCCAGAAGCCTTGGAAAGCTTTGTAATAAAGAACACATGTAGTATTACCACTGAACGTATGGCTGCTGGCCTTATCACTAATGTCATGTTAAACAGATCTAATGCACTGTCTTTGTCAGTAAATAAGCCATATTTTACTGCAACTCAGGACTCTGGCCTCAAAACAGGAATACCTGCCTCAGTTAGCTCTCACGTTTATATTAAGTCTTAGTCTCACACATGCAAATATCAACACAAACCTATCTTACATTTCAAAGCAGTTCTGTTAATAACAGTGAATCCTGTTATTTCTTATTCACATTCATTGCTTCTTTGAACAGAAAATGAGGACTGGCAGGCCTGTACATTAACTTGTTTTTGCTCATAGCATCGGTGCTACAAAGCTTCAAAGTTTTTTAGCACAAGCCAAAAAGCTGTAGTACCAGTATAAAATGTTAAGAATCTCTACTAATTGCTCATCATTTTAAACAAACATAGGAAGGGATATAAATGTTGAATACAGAGCACATACATCCTAAAAAGACATGTTTTTAGATAAAGAGTTTTTTACCTAAATTAAGGTGACATGACATCACTTTCTGAAGCATCCATACACCAGCAACACACCAGAGTTGCTGACAAGCACTGAAAGTTAGCCAGGGAAATTCCTTTTCCCACTCGGCATTGAATCAATATGTTCCACCTTTTGCTTTACCTTGAATATAATTTGACATTGTTAGTTCTTCTGTTTCTTCCTCACAGGCCTGTTTTTGGTTTTGGTTGAAAAAAAATAAAAGGGAACTTGAGGGAAAAAAATACCATACTCCTGAGTGTCACGTAGTGATCAAGCTCAATATTTATTCTTGACCTGGTGAACAGAAGTCACCAAGAAAATCTTATATCAACTCACTTATTATGGAGCTATATACTTTATCACACAGTCTTTATTAAAGTGTCAAGAAAAACATTGATAGGTGGTCCTAAAAGGGCTTAAACATATGGAGGCTCTGCTACAGATCCATAACAACCACAATCCAAGATTGTGTGATAGGCCTGAAAGACTACAGACTACACATATCAATTATATGGTGATGCAATGACATATAATGCATTTAAATTCTGTGTGTGTACTATGTGCACTACAATGACACAAGCGAGAGACCAGAGGCAAAGGTGCACACAGGTATCTAATACCGGTACTTTTGTTAACTTGCGAGTGAGGCAAGATGGCGGGTTGAGCAGCTGCTCTGTTGCAGCTCTGTGGGAAAATCGGGAAGAAAATTAAATGGAGCATGGCTACACAATGGACATCACACTGCAGAACAAAAGAGAGAGCGGAGACAACTTTGCTCCAACAACGCTAACTAAGACACAGTTGGAAAGAAACAAAAGCCAGCAGAAAATGGCGATGGTGCTGAGATCTCCACCAAGACTATTCTTGCGGTGATTTTAAAACTGGAAAAGAGAGTTGATGAACAGCTGGCAGAACTCAGTGAGCAGGCAAGACAAAGTAGCACCATGCTCCATAACCAGACTGAAGTGGTTCAGTTTAACTCAGAAATATTGAAGGAATGCGAAGAGAGAAGCGTCTGCATCACGGGAGGAGAGCTAATGGCTGTGACCCCAGCTCAAGCAAGCAGGGAAGGCTGGGAAACTGGCAACTTTTCAGGGTCCACATGCATACATCGAGGAACGATGGATTGGCGTGGACAGGTGACCTCACATACATGACTGTCACATAGTGGTTCATTATTAAAGTTACTAAGAGCTCCAGTGAACATCACATGTTACAAAGTTACTCAGTCAGTTAACTGACCAGTTCCTTTTGCCTTCTCCTTTTCTTCTTTTATTTAAGATGAGATAGTTTGGTTCACTAAATGTGAATGATATAATGAAGAGGAATGTGCTTTATTTATTTAGTAAGGGGCAGAGGGAGCAATGTTTGTTTTTCAGCTGGGGATGGGAGTTTTTGGACCAACCAACTTTTTATTTTTCTATTGTGATGTTTTGAACACTTTACAGAGGAATATTCCTAATAAATGTAAATATGTTAATACTAATCCCTGTCTAGACCTTTGGTTGAACAATTTAAAACTGTAAAGTAGGTCTTGGAAAATTATGAAAACCCGCAGGTTCCCAAGAAAAGCCAGATGCCAGAATTATCTTCAGAGCTTTACTTAAGAGTCACTGTAAAACTGAAAAGCAGACATACAAATACATCTTTGTTGCATTTGTTTGAAAGACATTTGCATGACTTAGTACACAAAACAAAAGGAAAATGAACTGTTAGCTTTAGGCTAACTTCTATGAGAAAATCCATAATAAAGCTAGCGGTTAGCATTTAACAATGAACTCATGAATGAAATGTAATCTCAGTTATTAACTAAGGTTCATATCAGATATCCTCCACTTAAAGTTGTGCAGCAGCTGAACATAAAGTTACTTACAGGCAAATGTCTTCTGGCTATGAAAATGTAGAAAGAAAAAAACTTGACTGTTTAGTTTCTTCATACAATCAACTACCTTCAGCAACACCAAAGATACAAAAGGAAACTATTGTGAGAAACTGACCACTAGAGGTCTCCCTTACCCAGAGAACATCACAGTATAAACATTTGACTTGGTGTGCACTGCAGTGTGTTTATATCTATGTGTACACTTGATGTGTGCTGTGTCAATTAAAACAAAAGGATCCTGATGCTTGCACTTTGATCAAGATTCAGCTCTGCATGCATGTATGGGAGATAAATGAACTGAAATGATACACTGCATTATTTTATTTATTTTTTTTAATAAAAGAAAAGCAAAAAAACCCTCAAGGTTAGATGGTCAGTGTTGGTATTGTGGCGGGCTGCCACATAAGTTAAGTTAATATATGGGAAACCCTGTGATGCCAAGCCAAACAGTGGAAAAGGAGGGCTTTAAGCAACTGACAATATTGTGCAAGTTATGCTACTTCAGTTAAAGTTAAAGTGCTAAGTAGTTATTCTTTTACATAAGTAACCTAGGTAGTGCTTCCCTTGTGTGTAATCTTTTATGTTTACCTTTGACTTATACTGTGTCACTGTATATAATGCTATGTCACCACTTGGATCATAATTTTGATGCAAGTAATCTGTCATCAATAACAGTAAGTCATTGGAAAAGAGAGATGGAAAATGCCCTTCATTTTGTTTGCACTCGTAAATGTTGCTGATTTAGTTCTAAGGTGCCATCATTATCTGCCATTGTCTGTCCTCGGTTCATCCATCATTGTTTGGGTCAGCCACCAAACAAGACAATAACAGATTAAACTCTAAAAAAAACATTGGCATCCTCCATTCAGGATTTATACACCACCAGACTGACAAAACAGGCAGGATGCATCACTGCATATCCATCACATCCCATTTATCACCTCTTCCAACTTCTCCCCTCTGGAAGGCACTACAGAGGCACTGAGTGCCAAAACAACCCTGTACAAAAACAGGCCTTGATGAACATTTCAGTAAATGTTAACAAACAGTTCATCAGTGGCACATTGCACATAACCCATGTTGACATGTACAGATATAAAATCGTCCAGCTATATCCCTAATATCACTGTCACTGCACTCCCTCATCATTCCTTGTACATTCATTGCACATCCCTGTACATTTTGTATATTTTATATGCAGTAACTTACAAAATTTAAGTTAATTATTATTGTATATTATTATTTATTTTTATAAAGTTATGTTATGTAAAATGTATTGTCCTTGTCCAGTGAATAACTACAAACCGTTGTCAAACTCCTTGTATGCGCACACGCGCGCGCACACACACACACAGAGGAACAGAAGGTCTTGTTCGTGTTTAAGAACTCTTCACTCAGCTCGTTTCGCTGAAGTGCGATGAAAACGTACCTGTGGTGTGCTTCACGTCGATACTTCTTCATGGCCACACCGTCCATGTTGGCCGGTAAATCGGCATAATTCTGCAGACGGTCGCTCCATGAGGTCGTCATCTTTAACCGTACAAACCCTGCAGGGAAATGGAGGCTAAGCTAAAGTTAGGTCCTGTACAAGGCAGTGACAGCTAACATCAGCAGCTCAGTGTGAGGTGGAAATAGCATTCAGAGAATGATCAAATCCTATGTTCGTTAGGCAGCTGGACGTCGCCTCGATTTGCCTCGCGGTAAATTCACATATCTGTATGGAACACCACTTTTACTGCTGACTTACCCAATACATCTGCAATCAGCTCTCCGCTTCAGTAAACAAGGCCACAATATCAACACCCTTCACCGTCTTTTCCAGGGTCCGTGGTGGTGATGGTGGGGGATGGGGGGCATTGCTGTACGGCGCATGCGTACATCGTTACAACCATGAAACAGACCCTGCACTGGTGTGTTGCTACCTTCTGCTGTTGCTATTAACGTTCCCTTTGACAGCTATACCTCCGCTAAAGAGGTCATGTTTTCATTTGTGTTCATGTTTGTTGCTTTGTCTGTAGCAGGATTACGCAAAACCTTTTAACCAATGTTCGTGAAATTTGGCCATTTTGTGCGGCTACAACCCACCCCTACTAATAAAAAAATAAGCTTTACTACATTTATGGAACATATGCTGTGTTCACGCGTTGCTTCTAGTTTCTGTTGTTTATCATTCTAATTGGTTCACTAGACAATCCATGAGCACAGTTGTCTCTGTGCTGCAATCATGGAGGATCTAAACTGAGCCAAATTCACAGATTCTCCAGCTCCCTGACATTTAAAAGGACAGGTCAAAACAAGTTTGCTAAATAGTTAGTTATTGTGAAGTCTGTGAATAAAAGAGAAAATGAATAAGGAAGAGTGCCAGTGTAACAGATAAGCCAAACCAGCAGCTAGTGGCCATGGCTGAGGAGCTGCCAGAACGCAGAAACTCTGTTCACTGATGTAATCCTGGTGGATAGTTCATCAGCACTACATATGTACTATGTATGCATTGGTTATTTTTAGGGGTCTTTCTGTTTGTTGTTAGCAAAAGCTAAATTTGAGTCAACCCCTTTTTAATCAAATGGTATTTTTCATTTTCAACCTAATGTGGGACCGGGCACTGCCGCGTCCTTTCGTCCGGGAACTTTATTCCAGGGGAAGGAAGTAAGTGAAACAGTAATAAGATAGAAGACACAACTACGGCGTATGGTTAAGAATTTATTTTAGAATCACGGAAGATGAGTATAGAGTCAGCGCTGAGGCTTGGACCCATCCACTTTAAGAGTTGGAGAGACGAAGCCCCGAACTAAGGAAATCATAAGTTTTTATGCATCTTGACTCCTCTTGCGACCAGGGCGCATATCCTTGAGTGTTATCCTCCTGGCGCCAGGAAGTGCGACCCTGAGTGTTATCAGTGTCTTGCTATGTGTAGCCAACCGGTTCTAGCTGGACCCGAGCGAGTGTTAAAATCAGATGTGGTGCATTCTGTTCTGATGAGCAAGCAGCAGCGAAGCATTGATTAACATATCATAAGGCATGGTGTGATGACAAATAAGAACACTTAGTTTCATAATAATCCAACACTAATCATAATCTCTCTCAGAATCCAAATCCATCAGGTGCCCCACAGGGTTGGGTCAGTTCTCACTTCTCTTTATACAAACCAGGTCCACTCCTACAAATACCTCAGTGTTCACATGGATGACAACCTTACCTGGAAGGCCCATACTAAATGTCTGTGCTCCCATCTACAGCAGAGACTATACTTTTAAGCGGACTCAGAACATATGGTGTTAACCTGTTTTTATTTTACCAGACTGTTCTGGAGAGCTTAACCCTTATGCCCTCCTTGGGCATTTTTGTACATTTTTCTCAATTTTGGCTGTGTTACAGCCTGTGGCATGAATTTTTGTAAGAACCTTTTTTTAGTAAAATTTTTGAAATCCAAAATCTTTTACTCTTACATGTCTTTTATATTGTATTGATGCATTTTGCACCCTCTGGAAATGCACACACACAAACCAAACAAAAAAACTCTCAAAAATACAAGAATTTCATGCACTGGCCTACAATGGGAAAATGGTTGAATCTGGTGGAATACAGTAAAAATGTCAAATACCACTACTTTTCTTCAAAATGAAATGCTGACATTTAAAAAAATGCATGGTTTTATATTGTAATGGCAGTGAGATTAAAAAATGTGGTTTTAATGAAAGTTGTAGTGTCTTAAGATCACATGTATAGTGTGTTTCTGTGAATATCCTGAGGTCAGAGATCCCAGGGTCAAAGGCTAGGAGCTAAAAGTGGAGAAGACCTAAAAAGTAGTGTCCTGATTAAGTTTTCCTTTTGGTTTACCTTGTTTTTGAGCAAGGTTGAAGTTGTTTAAATGATTTATGAAAGAGTAAGGGGGAAAAATATAGATGTATGATGATTTAATAGCAGTTTTTTGTGTGTACATTTTTGCCACGAAGGTGTCCAGAGGGTAGTAAATTTGAGGAGGACATATTACAGGATATCGGCATGGTACAGAAACCTGACTGTACAGCTAAAAACCAAACTATCACCTCTACTACAGTAATGGGGAGCACCCACTTTCAGCCACTTCGGTCAATATATGAGCAATGTTTTCTTCAGCTAGCCCAGAGAATGGTGACTGATCCATTGCATGTCCTACACAGACAATATGATAACATCTTTGCATAGGGAGAATTATTTTTCATGTCTCTTTATATCACAGCGAAACTGAAACAATAACATGATAGGAACCTTATAACCTCCTCTTATAAAATGTTGACTGTCGTGGTCCAAACAAAGCTGTCAAAATGGGATTTATTTTCTTTTGTGTGATAGCAACTATGTTTTCTTGGTAAGTTTTGAGTTAATGTTAAATCGTATTTCATTATTTTGAAATTCACCCAAAAATGTATGTGTAAATGTATTGTCCATAACTTTAAATAATGGTACTATACAATAACAAATGCACCAGAAAAATAGAATTTTATTCATCAGATAATCAAGGGCATATATACAGAGTATAGCACAATATTCAATGTTGCATATGTGGAAAAGTGCTCAACTGACTCAGCTCGAGTTTCTCAGTGCACTGTCAGGTTAGAGTTCCAAAGTCAGCTTCTCAAGAGCCTGACACATTTATACATGGAGTGAGTCATTCAACAGCATAGCCATGCGCTTTATGTAGACACACAAATGGATTACAACCAACACCCTCCAATGCAAATCTGTGTATGATTTCAGAATAACCATACTGATGGTGATATTTTCAGATTATTTTATTTAGATATCTGGAGCATGGTAATTGTTCAGCATTTAACTCAGCTTCAATGTGTGCAGAATGTCTTGGCAAACTACAGGGAAACACATCTGCAACGTGTATCCAAAAATGAAGAGTGTGCCATTGAGCACACTGACAGACTACTCAGTTTACAACTGTAAGTCAAAGAGAGCCCAGAGCTTTGATTAAGTTCACCTAAATGTTCTTTACTCAAAGGCTACAAATTATGGCTTTATGGTATCACAGTGTTTCATTGACACCAATGTAACAGGTGACTGAAGACTCATACAAGGGTTAATGATCACTCACTAAAGTGACCCTGTGTGATAACTGGTTAAGTGTACAAACATGCGAAGAATCATTCAAAGGCAGATCCAACCCATCTGCTGCTGGTGCTTTTCAACATACCTTCAGACTTTTTCTGTATGAAATTCTGAATGTTACACATACATTACTCGCACTATTTTCTATAGACATATTTTGCAATTAACCCTGATGAGTTATTTCCACTGGTGGAGGGAAGGCCAATTAATGTGCAAGATCAAATTGCATAGGCTGGATGGAGGAGTGGTGGCAGGTCATGATACTGCAGTCACATGACTCACTCATTTCTTTTCTTCATCTCACTGACTGACTTGTCTGAAAAGACTTTGACCAAAGCTAAAATGTTTATATTGTCAACATCACTACAAAAGAAAAAAATTCATAACATTCTTGCTATACAAGGCTGTGAATATTTTCATTTGCCCAGGTCGTTTATCTCAAGGAAAATTAAATCAAAGTCTTTGAAGATGTTTCACCTCTCATCTAAAAGGCTTCATCGGTTTCTGCTGGTCTGACTAGGGTGAGGTAGTCAGACTAGAAATGTAAAACTAGAAACGTCTTCAAAGACTTATAACCGAGTCCAGTTAATTTCAATTTAAATTTCCTTGAGATTCTTGCTAAACCTTTAAGCATGTGAAAGCTGTCCTCAGTTACAATGTGCAAGACGACTGAAGTGAAAAACCACCTGGATATTTCAGGACTGCGGCTCTGTCATCAGCCCAGTGGCAGGTCACAGTTACAGTGCCTATGAAAATATTCATCCCTTGGATGTTTTCCCCTTTAATTGCTTTAATAAATGCAATCATGGTCAATATGATTTAGATTTTTTTAAGACTACAGAATTTTTTTTTAATGTGGGAATGAAAACAAATTTCTACAAAGTAATGTCAATTTACTATAATACATTATCTATGAGTGATTGCATAAATATTCACACCCTTTAAAGTGACTTATCTAATTCAACAGAGAATTGGTACTGGTAGTCTCACATCAGTGGAATGGAGATCACCTGACCTGTGTTGAGAAGGTCCAGTCACTGGTTAATCAGTACTCCTGACTATAATTACACCATGGAGACAGGAGAACACTTCAAGCAACTCTGACAAAAGGTCATTCAAAAATATAAGTCGGGTGAATACAAAAACATTTCTGAAGTCACTAAACATCGCCTGAAGTTAAATTCAATCCATTATTAAGAAATGAACAGAAAATGGCACGTGTAAATCTGCCTGTAGCAGGCTGTCCTCACAAACAACCAAGCAAGGAGAAGGAGGGAGGCCACCAAGACACCTCTGACTACTCTGAAGGAGTTCAAAGCTTCAGCAGCTGAGGTGCATCCAACTGTTCACCAGCCAAAGCTTTAGGGAAGATTGGTAAAGAGAGAGCCACTGTTGAAGAAAGTACATATTAAATCTCGACTGGAGTTCAACCAAATACATATGGGAGACTCCATGGTCAACTGGAAGAAGGTTCTTTTTTCTGCTGAGACAATCAAACTGGAGGCTGCATATCACCACAAATCTGAACCTGAATCTTTATTGTCATTATACAGAAGTACAATGAAATTTTATGCAGTCCCATTCAGTGCAAAGAAAGTAATCTGTCTTATTAACATTACTACATACAAACACACCACCCCCACCCTGAAGCATCATGCTTTGGGGATGCTTCTCAGCTGCAGGCCCTGGAAGGCTTGTAAAGGTAGATGGCACATGAATGCAGTACAATAATAGGGAGACCCTGGAGGACAACATGATTCAGTCTACAAGAGACTGCGACTTTGGAGATTTATTTTCCAGCAAGACAATGACCTGAAGCATACAGTGAAAGCTACACAGACATGGTTTAAAGATAACAAAGTGAATGTTGTGGATTGGCTGAGTCAATGCCCAGACCTCAATCTAACAGAGAATTTGTGGCTGGACCTGCAGAGGGCTGTTCCTGCCCAAATCCCTGTGCAACCTGTCAATCTTAGTAGTTTTGCAAGGAAGAATGGAGTAAAATTGCAGTGTCCACACAGACTCAGTGCTGTGATTATGGCCAAAGGTGCATTGACTAAATACTGACTTGAAGGGAGTGCATATTTATATTGTCAATTATATTGACCATGATTCCATTTATAACAGGAATAAAAGGAGAAAACATACAAAAGGAGTGAGTACTTTTTATAGGCAGAGTAAGGTTTAGTTTAAACTTGGAAGAAGTCACAGGTTCATACCTGAATGCTGTTACCACATGTGCCTTTAAATTGGCAAAGCTTGTGCTAAGTGTAAACTAACTCTAAAAGTTGGGTAAGTAAGGCTTGAAAATGTGTTGACAGAGAAGGTTGTTGATCATAAACAAATCAATCCAACTTGCAAAGACGACCTGTTGTCTTATGGTTTATTCAGCATTACTTTAGGATGTTGCAATATGGCGTTCCTCTGTGGCTCTTTGTATGTTTTGAATGTTCAGTCCAGATGAACCTATACTTGTCTTATGCTGAGTTTTAAACCCCTGAGATGAATTCTTTTACTGACCTGGCTATAAACAGCTACTGTATGCAGACAAGATTAATAATTTTTTGTGCAAAACCTATCCAGAAACTGCAATGGATGCAAGAACAACTCAGGATTGTCTGCTTTTGGCTACGACTAGAAAAAAATACCTGACAACATATAAAGGGATAGTTGGATAGTTCAGATTTTCATGATTATGAACCATAATCATCAAAATTAAAACAAAAGCCAAAAGCAAATATTTCACTTTATGTGTAATGAAAATAAAATGTATGAAATTTTAGTCTTATTTTTTGATATGCACTAATTATTTTTCATTAGCTGCAGTAGTTTGGTCTGTGTATTCCCGCTCCTGAGGAGCCCACTATGCACAGGGTCAGCGAATTATAGATTTTAACCACCTAAAAATGGCTGCCCCAGGAAGTACGATATATTGTGTTTTTTTGCACTTTTATTTTATCGTCAAACAGCCCTTTCCTTTGCAACATCAACTGTAGGATGTACAGTGCATGATGTTGCAGATCAGACTGCCGATGCAATGTGTGATGTAGGTGTACTTTTGCACAAGGAATACAATAGTTCAGTGGCTGAGATATTTAGTTATACATTTCATTTGTCTCCAGGCCTGTCACACTTGCATCAGTCAGACTTATACATGTACGAAAAGAAAATCCCCTGAGGGCCAAATGTATAATATTGTATCAGTAACTGCTGGAGAGTTTTATTTCTGCAGCTATTTAAGTATCTTACCTAAGAGAGAGTCCATCTATGTTTTCATGAAAGGCTGGATCACTCATGTGACTGTGTTCAAAGGTCCCTGAACCACAGGGGTCACATGGACCTCCCCTTTGCCCTAAGCCCTCTTCTTCTGTCTCTTCTTCTCTTTCTAAAACGCTGTGCTGATCCCACAGTCCCTGACCATCGCATACTTCAATTCCAGAATCCCCAGTGAATCGCCGGTACCTGCCCGGTGTTGAGTCCTTGTTGGGATTGGAAGCACTGTGAAGTAGGGTCTGCATTGTCTCTGGAGAAGCAGAAAGCACTGCATCAGCATCCCTGGGGACAGACATTGCCAAAAGGGGGAGTGGAGATTCCTCAGGCAGCTCTGTGGGCAGAGGTACCAGCTGGAGAGGGGAGTAGGGAGGAGGAGGTGTGGCTGGGCGGTTAAATACCTCATCATAGGCTGGCAGCAGATAGGTGGGCAAGAATCCTGGAGAGTAACACAATGTAGACAAATATGAAAGAGTCATTGTCGACAGCGCTGAGCTAAGCTTTACTCCGTTTAAAAGGTTGCCATTCTATACGACAGAGCTGACACATAGACAAACAACCATTCACACTCACAGATACACCTTTCGACAAGCTGGAGTCACCATTCTACCTAAACTGCATGTGTTTGCTGCAATTTATGACTCAAACTGTCAGCTGGGTGACATCATGGCAATTTCACCTGCCCGGCAACACAGGCACTAGCCTTCCCCGTATACCTGTAATTCAGGGTATGGGGGCTATGCTCACTCCCTCCTGCGTGCACCTACTCCCTCCTATCTCTGAAAGGCTCATCAGCAGCCCACATGACTTCCATCAGTTATTAGCTAGCTTTTCGAAATTAGATACAGATAACATCCAGTAAACTCTAACATTTGTTGACACATTCCTGACATGAGTGACAAACCTTCTGTAATAATGCTGCAGAAACATTAGAGCATCTATTTTTTCACTGTCTCCATGTGACTGTCTTCTGGACTGATTTTCAAGTGGATAAAAAGAAAACATCTCATTCAAAGAATCAGATTTTTTCATAATGTTCAAAAATCCAAATTTCCCTCATAACAGTCTATATTCATATTCATACATACGTGATATAATTCGTTTGCTCATTATTCTCACTAAATTTTTATATTCACAAAATAAATATTTTAAAAAGTGTTCTCTTATACAGTACATATGTGTCAATATCCAGCTTAAGAATTTGTCAGTCTATCAAAACTATTAATTTATGCAAAAACCTACAAGTCCATAACCCAGTAAGTGTCTATCTTTACATAATCATTTGTGTGATGTAGTAATTTGTTCTTACTGCTTTCATTATTTTTATTTGTAAACTTTGTTCATTACTTGCAACTTTATACATTAAACTGAATATATTGACTACAGAATGGAATTCTTTTAAGTGATAATAATTTTTATTTTACTTGTCTATATTTTGCAGATCGACTTTGAAATCCTGAGGCATATTTTGATAATATTACTGATTTCACATAAACATATTTTTTTATAGTTTTACTTCAAGTTGGATTGGTGTGCCAGTGATGTGTACATATAATTCAAATTATGAAACTATTTGTCATTTGAAAGGATTGGGTTTGGCTACTGATACCATAAGTTATCACTGAAAGAAGGAATGATGCGGTGGACTGTTGTTTTATCATTTTCCATTGTAATCAGTCAGACTTGGGATATTGTTTTCTTCTATACAAATATTCTGAGAAGAAATGTTTCCTGTAATGTTTGGGACCTATTTTGACGATCTCAATAAAGATGGGCTCTGTTTGAACCCTCGAATTGGTTGTGATTTGAGTCACCATGCCCCATCATGTACTGCAGCAAACTAGTGTCAACTAGTGTTTTTTTTTTTTCAAAGATAACATATGCATTCTTGGTTAATGCATTTTAATTGATTTAATTATAAAACATAAATGTATGACCTTTGAAAAGATGACAGAAAAAGAAAATATGAATTCTTTTACATAACCATCTGCATTGGGTATGTCAAGGAAATTTTAATCAAAATCATCTGGACTTACTTTGTAGGTCTTGAAGACGTTTCCCCTCTCATCCAAGAGGCTTCATCAGTTCGTGCTGGTCTGACTAGGGTGAGCCAGTCAGACTAAATGGTGTGGAGATCCAGGGTATTTAACCTTTGTGGGGGATTGTCACAAGGCCAACGATGTCAAAGGGTCATGAGTGTGCAACGACAGTCGTGAGAGTGATAGTCGACACAGCGACAGTCATAGGAGTGACTGTCGTTGGTAGTTTTAGACCCATTGTTGGCAGCTCAGTTACTTACAACATTGCTAAGCATGTAGCCAACATTCTGGCACCCTTGGTAGGCAACACCCCATACCACATCCAAAACTCAATAGACATTGTGAACAAAATCCGCAACCTTAAAACGGAGTCTAATGAAACCATGGTTTCTTATGACGTGACCTCTCTGTTCACTTGTATCCCAACAGGGGTCTTCAATGGAGGCATTGAAGACAGTAAGGGAGCGTCAAATACAAGGTAACTCCCTCCATAACAGAACTAATCTCACACCAGAGTACGTTTGCAAACTCCTGGATCTATGTCTAAACACCACATATTTCCAGTTCAATGACAAATTTTACAGACAGAAACATGGCTGTGCCATGGGTTCATCACTATCTCCCATTGTGGCCAATTTATACATGGAAGAAGTAGAATGCAGGGCTCTGAACTCTTTCACCAAGCACCAAGCCACTCGTTCAGATATGTGGATGACACATGGGTCAAGATCAAAACCCAAGAGGTGCCACCTTTCACCGAACACATCAACTCAGTGGACAGATACATCAGCTTCACCAGAGAAGATATTAAAGATGATAGTTTGCCTTTCTTAGATTGTGATGTCAAGATGATGAAAGACACGAGCCTCCACAATGTGGTATACAGGAAGCCCACACACACAGACCAATACTTGTTTTTTACTCACACCACCCACTGGAACACAAACTTGGTATTATCAGAACCCTGCAACACAGAGCTGACAATGTACCCACCAGCTCGCATGCCCAAGGGGATGAACACAAAAACTTGAGGGATGCCCTCAAAACCTGTGGTTATCCCAGATGGACCTTTGTAAAAACAGCAGTGGCCTCAAGAAGAAACACCAGGAAAGTGGTGGAAGAGGAGGAAAAGCCATATAGACGCAAAAACATAGTAATCCTGTATGTATCTGGGGTATCGGAAAAACTTAGGAGGATCTTTTTCAAACACAGCATCCATGTGTATTTCAAACCCAGCAACACACTCAGACAACAACTGGTACATCGAAAAGATTGAACACCACACATCCATAAAAGCAATATGGTCTATGCAGTCCGATGCAGTGAGGAATGCAAGGACCTTTAAATCGGAGAAACCAAACAACCACTGAACAGGTGTATGGCCCAGCACAGAAGGGCCAACTCCTCAGGCATAGATTCCGCTGTCTACTTGCACATCAAGGAGAAAGCCCACTCTTTTGAGGACACCAATGTTCATATTTTGGACAGAGAAGACATGGTTTGAAAGAGGAGTAAAGGAAGCCATCTATGTTAAACTGGAAAAACCATCTCTCAACAGAGGAGGAGGTCTTCAACACCACATATCTCCTACCTACAATGGCGTCCTTTCTACACTTCCCAGGAGATTCAAAAGCCACATCTGCACACAAATGGCCTCATGTGAATCCAATGACTCTCATCACAACACAACAGAGCACTAACCAAGTCAAAACTCCCAAGGACGGTCACTAATGACTGTCATTGCACACTCATGACCCTTTGACATCATTTGCCTTGTGACAATCCTCCACAAAAGGTTAAATACCCTGGATCTCCACACCATTTAGTCAGACTAGCTCACCCTAGTCAGACCAGCACAAACTGATGAAGCCTCTTGGATGAGAGGGGAAGCGTCTTCAAGACCTACAAAGCAAGTCCAGTTGATTTCGACTAAAATTTTCTTGAGATAACCATGACCTGGGCAAATGAGAATATTTACAGCCTCATCTGCATTGGCATCCATACAGACTCCATATGTACGAATAAAACCATTTGTACAAACCTTTAGGAAGATAAAATAAATACTGCATGATCTTTTTAGAGCAAGGGCAGTCTTGATGTGCATGGATCTGAAGTTTAACATTGCGGTCTGGATTAACAGTTTTAATACAAAAAAGCCTAATGGAGATCTACTTGTCAGCTGCTCAGTGGACAGAAGAACTTCAGAAAGCTACAATCTCTCATTTCTCATGTGTGATGTGTGGATAGTAAACAGAGATGAAGACTATGGAAATGTTCAACCTGCAGACAAATCAGATTTTTTCTCAAATCAGGTATTTTCAGGCAGACTGCTTGGACTGGTAATTGCATGTAATTAAATTGGATAACCTGCGTTTCTGCATGGGTTACCATGGTAACAATATAGGTGTATCCACATTTGTTGAGCGACTCCGATGCAGGAAAAATGGTGCACCATCTTGCTCTCCTTATCGAGTCGCAGTGCAGAACTAATATATATTGTGATATTCCGTGTTGTCGTCAAGGCTGGCTTTGCTGTGCAGTTTGCACTTGTAGCAGATAGGTGTATACTTGTATCAGCGGTTGACATCTTTTGTCACATTTCGGGTAAAGAGTGACACAAAAGACAATTTGAAATCCAATTTGAGCAGCCAGAGCGTCCAGACTGAAACACATCTGCGGAAATCTGTGTTGAATCGCATTTCAAACCACATCCTAATTTGCTTTGAATCTGACTGAAAATAAAACTAGAAAAATTTCTGCAGAAATTTTGATATGTGCATGCTGCCGGCAACCGGACCCGAACCTGCAACGCGGGAAGAAAGGCTGAAGTACGTCAGAAACGTGGCCTCAAAGCCGTAGCTCATATTGCTGAGTCTATGTGCCTGTGTGTGTATGTTGGTGTGTCTCTGTGTGTTGTTGGATGGGTGTGCGCGTATCTGTGTATGTTGGTTATTTGTGTCTTTGTGTGTGTGTGGTTTACATAGCAGTTACTCTAAGGGTTAGGTTCAGGCAAGTTGCAGTTATGGTGAGAGATAGCTTAAGTCTAAATGAAATGAATCCAAGGCAATCTAATGTCATCTCAAGTGAGAAATGTGTGTGTGGGGGGGGGTGTCAAGAGAAGGCATCTAATTGGCTGATTGGCATCAGCTTTGCATGCAGACAAGAGCTACCATGGTGAAACACAGCACTTAACTGATGAGAGGCCGGCAATCCCAGTGATAAGAGCCTGAGTGCAGGGCCCTGAACAAAATCCTCTCAAGCCACAATCGTAGCTCATATCATGATATCTTTTAACAAGAGGCATCAGAAGAAATGCGATTTTGGGCGGGAGAGAGGTTTTGAGTTTAACATTGGAGTAAATGGAGCAGTTGAGGGTACCACCTACAGCTTGAGGCCTCGTTGACACGTGTGATTTCTGTAGATCCTGCAAAAAATGACCATCGAGGAACAGTTTAAATATGCCCCACATTTGCAATTTTGGACGGGAGAGAAGTTCTGAGTTTAAAATTGGAGTCATTGGAGCAGTTGAGGGGACCACCTGCTGCTTGAGGCATCACTGACAAAAAAAAAAAGATACATAAATCATAGGGCTTCGAAAGTCACATCGTAATTTTTATGTAAAAATGGTGTGCGAGAAGTTAAACGTGTGGGCGTGAGGAGGGCTGAAATGCAAAATTTTGTGTGACTAGAAGAGAGGCTGAAAGTAAGAGTAGGTGATGTTATAAGTGACATCATCCACTGTAGCAGACGCAATACACACCCATTATAAAGTTCAAAACGGTCCAAAAATGCCTCAAAAAAGCACAAAACGTAAATCGCAGTTTCAGAAAAACCATGATATCGGTTGAAATACCATTTGGAACCAAAAAAGTTCAAGGTCTTGTGACCTATTTAACATTTCCACCTTGTCTCTACGTCAAAGCATGATGACACTGTGAGGCTCCAAAAAGGGCACATTTTTGTAAAATTTAACACTGGTTCCCCATTCATTTCCATGGAAATTTCTTGATGTTTTTCATCATTTTCATTGCCATAGTAATGCGCAGCGCCAAGAAAAGTGATAGCACACCATTCCCGATCAAACCACACGACTTGATATAACGTGTGGCACTTTTCTCAAAGCTGCGGGATGAGTTAGCAGATGAAATTTAGGATATAAGAATAATAATAAACGCCAGGTCAAGAGTAATATATGCATTGCTTGCAATGCAACAGCTAGGTGTCTACTTTATAGATGCCTTGCTGGCATGTTGCAAGCATGCACATAATGATTTCATGTGTTTTTTATGTCTGGACATTCAAATCTAATTTGGATAAAATATGGGTATGCAAAAAAATTGGATTTCTTTAGGTAGTCTGAACATAGCCTATGTTTGCCAAACACGGCAACTTACTGAGAAAGAGGGGCAGCTGAGAGTTGTTGTGAGCCTCTCTGTAGGCGATTAGATTGATCTCGTTCTGCCGACGCTGCTGTTGGAAGCGCTGCTTGGAGCGCCAGTGCTGACACACACAGCAGCATGTCAGGATGATGATCAAAGCCCACACCAGCCAGAACCCTGCAAGGAGTCCACAGCACACACACATACACATACATATAAGAGCTGGGCGATTAATCAAAATTTTATTTTAATTACAATCTTGGCTTTCAATGATTACAAAACTAGCATAAATCGAGATTAAACGATTATTTTACTATTTTTCCATTTTGCAGGCCTCCTTTTGCTACATCACAAATCCTGTGCACATATATGATCAAGTAATAAGGAACAAAATGCCCCTTCAACCTCCACTATGATGCAGTCATCAATAAAAGATGCATTATTTCATGCCCCTGCCTACTCATCCAGCTCACAAAGGCGTAAAGAAATAAACTGAAATAGAAATATGCCATCACATTTTTCATGTGCCCAAAATAATACATGACTTCATTTTGTATATGTTTATTAGTGTTCAGTAGGTTGTGGAAGTGCACTAAAACAGAGAAAACTGAGAAGTTAAAAAGTCTGAATGCTGAAAGTTGTTAAAAGTTCAATAAAGGCTAAATGTTTTTAATAAACAATCAAAGGCTGTCAAGAGCTACTTTTAACTCCAGTGACTCCTGCCAGAGCACAACTATAACAATTGTCATTCCAGAGTGACGTAAAAGTCACCCGAATTCCAATGACTGTTGAGATTGAGGTCAAACTGCAAAATATCTGACCTGGGTCTGATTTCGGACCACAAATGAAAGCGGCCCAAGAATTTTAAAGATTAGATTCCAACTATCATTTTGTTAGCATTTTTATTATTTCAACATAAATTTACTCATTTTTTCTTTTCAAAGTAGCAAAATTTTTCACCCAAGTGTACCTGTTCAAATTTGAGTTTCAGTAACGACAAACAAAATCCTTCTTTCTGACATTCTGATATGGTGAGAGTGAACTTGTTTTTTAATGAAATGAGGCAAACATCTCAAATACACCACTTTTTAACATTATCGAGAACAATACAAAAACTTTAGTTGCATAAGAATAAGTAAAAATGTATTTATGTACGTAAAGTATTCTTTTCACTCCAGCTTTCTGCCACTGTTTTTAACACTAGAGGCTTCACACCCACTTTGCTGCAAAAGTAGTAAAATCTGACAGCCTGCCTTAGTTGCAGGAATGGTTTAAGCATCTTTTTATTCAAATCTTTGGTGTCTGCCACCATTTAAATACCACTAACGGCACTGAAAGGACTTCTATGAAATGGCACATTGGTGTGTCTGTAATGGTAGACAACCAGGAGCAGCACCAGTACAAATGGTATATAAGTGGAGACTCAGGGCCCGGGTACCACACTCACATCCCCTTTAAGAAAGCAAGTCTCGTCAAAGTCATGAGTTTGTTAACCCTGACATGAGAGAAACTCTGGGTTTTCAATTTCCGAAAGTGAGACAACTTTAACGAGCTAAGTAGCTCACTGGCGGATTTTCTTCACTGGACTCTGAGTTTATTAGTCTTCTCCTGCCGAGTCTGAACAATCCTCATTTCCTCATTTATACAGTCCATATCAAAAATCATATCAGAGCTCGTTCATTCAAGTTTACACTGGGAGATGATTAAAATCCAAACTGGACATTCATTTGTTACCTTAAACCTATCCTTACACATCGTAATGATCAAATAATAATCTAATGTGACTTTGAAGTTATCAATCAGTTTCCCTGCACTGAAATGTTTGCCATGCGTACAACACTGTAGAAAAAAAACAATGTGAAGCTTTAGACGAGACTTTTGTGACTGGTCTCACTGACGGGACATTTTTATCTTAGTTATCATATCCCATTGTGGATTATCTGATATATGTGGCTGATGAAGAATTCAATGTAGTCCGTGAGTTTTTGAATACAGGCTTCATATAGTCTTAATGTGTTTTGACAGCATTTAAGCTGTTATATTAAAAGTGACTGTATGTTGAAATCCAGTCATTAAATACGGTTGAGCAACATTTGGAAATGTAACACTTTTTTCACTGCAAATCACCAAAATCACGAGGCGGTTATTGGGTCAGCCTATGAGCACACCCGTTACTATGGGCAGGCCATAGGGGGCCTGGCCCACCCCCCTAAATGCCTGTGCCCCCCCAGTGGAGGCCCAGATTGATGGGAATCAACACTGCAACAGCCTATCACCCCCTTTCTGACAATAACGTTAGGCTATGTACGTGTTGTAGCCTAAGTAAATATAGCTGCACAAGTTACTACGCATTTTGAATGAAGGAATGAATGAATCTGCGAGTTTTCGCTTCTGAAGAATGCAGTAGCAAGCTCATTGGCGCACTGGCTGCTTTGAACCCAGAGGACAAGGATAATTTCCTGGACCAATCAAAGGTAACCCCTCTACTGGAATTAGCTGGAGCTGATGTGGTTGAATCTGAATATATTGTGGCCCGTGAGTTCCTGGTGAAGAAAATGACTAACACCCCGGTTCCCCCCGAAGATGGAAAATGGACAATAGCCAACATTCTTAGCACATTCAACTGTGCACTCCAGGCTATGCCATCTGTTGTCAGAGCATACACCATTGCCCTAACTTTAGGAGCTTTGACAGCAGTATTTGAAAATTCATTTTCCATGCTAAAAAGCCTGGGACCTGACGCACAGTTTCAAGTCCAAGTGGAAGGATTCACTGATGAGGAGGTTCAGCTCGGAGAAACACTGCCTCCCACTGTACTGACACAGGGGGGGCTGGAGAGAGGACAGCACTGAATCCACTCAAAGTAGGTTCAAAATGTGTGTGTGTGTGTGTGTGTGTGCGCGCGTGTGTGTGTGTGCATAATAGCAATGCTGACTGTTTTGAAATGCACCCGCTGTGGTGCTTTTTTCAGTTTGAGAGATGCTTCTGGTGTTACATCTAATATGTTGTATAGTCAAGTGTTTTGTGGATATTGATAACATTGCTTCTATCTTGTAATCATTTTAAATTATGAGGACTGATGTTAGCTATAGCTGGTTATGTTTAATGTGATGATTATGTACATCAGCGCTGTGTGACTAGAATACAGGATTATGGCTAATAATAATTGTGCCCTCCCATGCATTTGATATGTCCCCCTTAAGACTGAGGTCTGGTGATGGGTCTGCCTATGAGGTTATGATCATAGGTCATCTGTATTGCATCCTCTGCTGTCAGCAGCATGTTGTCCCCATCAGGTTACATCTAAATGAAAATTTACAAAAAATTAACAATCGGCATTTCAGCATTTTAATATCCAGTGAGGAAATTGAGTGCAAATTAATACAAATAAAATAACAGTATTATCTTATTGATGCTTTTTTCATACATTAATCTTTTTAATGCCACTGGATTACAAAGAAGTGTCAGCATGAACATACTCAGAGTTGACTGAAATGACTCAGTTCAGCTGTTCTGGAAATGAAAAACTCTTGAGCTTCCCTTCTCCAGATTGATCAGCTGGATTCAGGGTATGATTCAGAGTTTGTTAAAGCTGCTTTCTGACCCTGACCAAACACCAGCTACTCATTCTACTTCCTTCCCTCACACCTTGGATTGTAAGATTTGGTGGACAGAATAAAAAAGTACCAGTAGAGTATGGATTTCTGGACATCAGTTTTCAGTTTGGTGTACTGCTGCATCCTATCATTTAAGAAGGTGCATGCATTCAAACAGTAAGACAATGGAGGTGGGTCACTTACACCACAGTTCATAGTAGTAGCTGCAGCACTGTGTCTCTCCACAGCAGTGACCAGACTCACAGATGTAGCTCTGGTTGTTTACTCCCTGGCACACCAACCTGGCCTATAGATAAACAAATATACCATTCTGTCACACACTAGCCTAAAGAGGCAACTGTAACAACAAAAAAACAATGATACAATAACAACAGCTGGGGATTTGTTCTTCTTTTTTTTTTTACAGCACTTACCATAATGCTTTCAGGCATTGTACACATATTATAAAACATTCAGTAACATTTTTGTTAACCTCTGACAACAATGACAGTAATAATGATAGTCACTACAATTTACCCTATGTAAGCATAACACTCTTATTATTTCTGTCTATCTCATTCATCACACACACACACACACACACAATAACACAATATGTCGAGTCATTTTCTGTGAATCAGCGAACTTGACAAGTCTGAACTGATTTCAGCTCTATACCTGATGGAAATGTTATTTTACATGCAATGCTTTTGCTGCTGAAGAAAAACTTGAGCTCAGTGCCCCAGAAACCTTGTGGCTCCAAGATGTCAAATGTTTCTCAAGTCAACAATGCTGCATTACATGTGGTCAAAAGTTTACAGACACTTGAAAAGAACATGCATATCAAAGCAGTCTTTAGTTTGAGTGATTTGTACAACTCCAAATTTTGTACAGTGCAACACATACATCTTTGTCACAAACAAGCATGCATTTTGGTTCCTTTAAAAATATTATCGGTCTGCATGACATATGTCAGAAACTGCTGGGTCAAAATACAGCAATGCTAATATTCTGTGAAATGTCCCTTGGCCATTTTCATCTCAGCTGTGTGCTTTTGGTAGCCATCGACAAGCTTGTGCCAACCTTCAGGTTGAATCTTTGACCATTGCTCTTGACAAAATTGGTGCAGCTGAATTTTTTGTGTCTTTCTGACACATACTTGTTTCTTCAGAACAGTCCACTTGTTCTCAATGGGGTTTAAGTCAGGACTTTGTGAAGGTCTTTATAAAACCATCAAAATCACCATTCTGTCCTGTTTTAGCCATTCCTTTACCACTTTTGATGTGTGTTTGGGGTCATTGTTGTGTTGGAACACCCAACTGTGCCCAAGACCCAACCTTTCTGCAGATGATTATAGGTTTTCCAGAAGAATTTGGAGGTAAGCCTCCTTTTCCACTGGCAGCAAAACAGCCCCAGACCACAATACTACAACCCCTATATTTGATGGCAGGTATGGTGTTCTTGGGGTGAAGGGAGTCATCTTCTCTCCCCCAAACATATTTCTGGTCATTTTGTCCAAATAGCTCAATTTTTGTTTAATCAGACCTCAAAACTGTGCTCCAGAAAGCCTTTTCTTTGTCCATGGGATTAGCAGCAAACTTCAGTCAAGCCTTAAGGAGCCACTTCTGGAGCATGGGCTTCCTTTTTCCATGGAAGCCTCTCAGTCCATAGTGATGGAAAAAAAAAAACTCTTGACACTTGTGTTCCAGCAGCTTATAACTCATTGAAAATCTGTTTTTGGTGGTTCCTGGTAGTGGCAGTGAGACAAGTATGCAATGCATTTTATACTCATGAACAATTGTTTGCTCAGTTGATTTTGGGACCTCGAGCTGCTTTGAAAGGCTGCAGGTGACTTTCCTGACTTGCTGAAGTCAATGGTCAACTTTTTCAGATCTGTGCTGAGGTCCTTTAACTTTCCTACAATAGTGTTTGTGACTGTGTCTAATGAGTGGATCAAATGGGCCCTATTTAATTGGCTTGGGGAAGTCACCAGCTGTAATCAATCATAATCACTTGCAAGAAGTTAGAAAGCCATGCCATTACCAAAACTGATACTTTAAGTTGCTGTATGTATATTTTTTGATCCAGCACATTTTGTCATATGCCCAGAAGCAGTATAATAGATTTATAAAAGAATCAAAATCCATGATTGCTTTTTGTGACATATGTGTTCCAGTCATTCCATCACAGATATTTAAGAGGTGTGCAAATATTTGCAAACTAAAGACTGCCATGATATGCATGTTCTTTACTAGGGTATGTGAACTTTTGACCACAACTGTATCTGCAGCAGTGTAATGCTATGCAAGCCAACAGATTCCTTTCTTAGCCAAAAAGTGCAGCTTACCACTGTGTCACTTTCTTTCATAACAGGTTTCCTGAATTGTACATAGTGCCAACAGACATACATACTCATGTGACGTGCTCCCATTTTACCATTTTATCAGGACAGGTTTGACCCCCACTAACAACAATAAACAGATACTTTGTGTTGATAACCAGTCACGATGTTAAGAGCATATCCTGTGAGGTCATTAAGAGTGTTAGCTATATTAAGAAATCAGAAACTGTATTTAGATACATTGAGCACCAGTACTGCAAACTCAATTTGGCCGTTGCAGCTCACTTGTCAATACTTAAGTAACGTAGTATTCTTTTTCTACAACTTTCAGTAACAGCCATCACGTCAGAAAAATATAATTCTGTTTTTTTTTTATTTATTATTAATTTAAGTGATGCAGCTCATCATCTTAATAATGATATTCTGCTTACCTTTATATGCACACGATGCCATGTAACTTGCCGTTCTAAATCTATGATTTACCAATCTTCAGGACCGACACACAATTTCTAACAGCTGCGATATTATACCAGCCAGCGTTAATCCTCGCCATTATTTGGTGTTAAACAGAAAACAAAATGTGTGCTAGTGCCCTTCCCTGCTTAGCCGAGTTAGTCTGGTCTAACCTACTATTAACAGCACAGCTCAATTTAATACCAATATTTTCGACTGTTTGGGTCGAACTTCAGAACTGGCCTATAAGACAGACATCTTCTAAAGCGCAATCCCTCGGCCAGCAACCAGATAATGAAACTACTTGGGTAAGCTTTAGCTAACAGACGAGCTAACTTTATGGAGCTAGCTATCTAACTGCCATCCTGTAAGAGAACATGGGCCAGTTGCTACCTCTGCCACTGTGGCCGCCGTCGCTGAATTTTCTTGTCCAACGCCGAACTTTAGTGACCCCATTGTCAAGAAAGATTTAGCCCAATATTTTTTAAACCACCAGACTGCTAGTTAATCATCGCACTTTCAACGAAACTCCGGCCTCGATGGCTTAACAAGACAAAACAATTCCTCCTAAATTCCAAAAATTGTTTCTTCCGATCGCTCTACCTCTCTGCCATTGGGCCATTCAGGAATGTAGGCGTTTCTCGGACAGGGATTGGCTCTTTTTGTTGTCATTTAAATTTCATTTTTTCAGTTCCATGTGCTTTATTGACATGGATGTCAGGTGAACAATATTATTATAGGGTCGAGGATAATAAAATAAAAAAAAATAGATGAGAGAAATAATCTATAATTTACAAAATAAATAGATGGCAAAACAGTGGCCGAGGCTTGTGATTTGCAAACATATGCCAAGGGAACTATTTGTCACATTCAGTAATGCTGATTTTAAATGCTCCTCAGTTTGTTAAGTAGTTAATACAAATTTCTTAAAGTAATCCACGTGATGATGTGTGATAATATTCTCACATTTTAAGAGAATGTGAATCTCTGTCTCTGTCTCACTTGTCATGCAATGACCACATACTTTTTCCTCTGTTGGTAGCCAAGACTTTTTATGCCATCCTTTTTTCTAAGGAGAACTATGGTGACTGAGTCTTTATGTGGTCAAGGTCTATCTCTGCACTGTATTTGTGGTCATTTATATTGCTTGTTTAGGGACAGATACCAATAAGTTTTAAGTTTTGTTTGTGTAACTTTCCAGACAGGCTTCTTTTGTTAATTATGTGCATGCTTGCAATGTATCAGCTTGCTCACATATCCAACAGCACACACGGACACAAACACACACAACCAAGACACACAAATGTACACAAACACATACGCACACATACGCGCGCACACACACACACACACACATACACAACCAACACACAAACACACACACACATACGCACACATACAACCAAGACACACAAACGCACACAAACACATACACACATATGCACACAACCAACACACACAAACACATATACACAGATACACACAGACACACACACAACCAACACACACAAACACATTTGCACACATACACACAAATATGCACACACACACACACAGATGCGGTTTGTGGTGCGGTCGCTCAGCATGCACATATCAAAATTTCAGCGGGAATTTTCTAGTTTAATATTTTTGTTGTCCCTGATTAGTGATTCTGCCTTGCATGCATTGGTGGGTGCTTTTCTTTGGATCTTCTTACAGAATTCTGCATGTTGGGCCTGTATGGGATGCTTGTCCCATCTAAGTCCTGATGACTATGTGGACCCATGCTGTTGGCTGCAGCAGATGTTATGCAGCAAACAGGACAATTTCTGAGATTAAATGAAAGTCATCAAACATGGGGTGGAGCCTTTAGCACTTGGTTACACAGTGGACTGACCAGCATAGGCTCAGAGACACCAAAGCTCACCTCTTGGTATTTGTTAAGCATCTATAGGCTATAGATATGTACTAAATGTTGCTTGTGAATCACAGTAAATATCTAAAAACACATAAAATGCCACATTTTGTGCATATACAGTAGTTGTGTCTTTGACAGCAACACATATTTAACTGGGCCAGGGGTTCCAGATTATTTCAACAGAACTGTTGAGTCAGTAATGTTGATGATAAGATCGCATTGGAAACAAGATGTTGCCTGAAAGATACCTCTCCCTTGAGTAACAAGATTTGTAGAGTTGTTGCCAAACATATTTAATTACTGAAATACTTAATTGTTTGGGTGATCCGACAAGTTTGATCCAAAATGCAGACTGAAGACAGGCTGCAAGGTGAAATGAGGGTGCTGGAACCCTTAGAGTGGATGGAGATGTGTGAGCCACAAGACCCTATTTAAGTCTGTCACTAATTACCAAAGGTGTGGGCAAAGCGAGGTGCACAATTTTGAACATGCGTCAGTTGGTATTATGGTGTATACTTATGAAAATATCTAAGAAATGGGACTGTTTTTGTTGTTTGTGAAAAATAAAGGGATTGGCATTTCCAACAAAATGGTTTTAATACCTAGACACTGACCTGAACCTCTTCAGTTCAAATTCATATGAACAATAATAGTTGTAATCCGGATTTCTCAAACGCTGACCATCATAACCAATGATCACGGATCGTGGATAGAGACTGGACGCACCCCAGGCGGCAGAGGAAACATCCTTTTGAACAACAGCCAAGTAAAAGAGGTCAATGGTAGTGCTAAAACTATAGCCAAACTGTGACAATGTCTTGGTGTTTGAGTAGGTTTATAAATTAAATGACTATGACAGAAATTAACATTAAAAAGGTATCTACAAAGACATGACATTTTATGTTAAAATGCTTTGAATTATGTTCAAATGAAAAAGGTGTTTTTTTGTGGTTAACAAAGGGTTAAATGGATCAAAAAAGGCTGTTGATGGTGATGTGTTGCACAGCTGCTCAAATATAATGAGGGAGCAGCTGTGACGGCCCAGGATGGGCGTCCCTTTCCGGTTTGCCTCTCCCTCTCTTTTTCCCTTGCTCCCAGGTGGTGGCAGGAGGCGTGGCCGGCCATGATTAGCAGATGAGACACACCTGACTCTCATCTGCTAATCAGCACACCTGGAGCTCATCTGACAATCACTCCAACCCCCTACATAAGCCCAGCTCTCCAGTCACCCGGTTGCCAGATGATTGCTTTGCGACATCCAGCGTTCTTTGACCTCGACCACGATCCTGACCACCGCTACGTCCCTGACCACTGCTACGTTCCTGACCACGATCCCGACCACTGCTACGTCCCTGACCACGGCTACGTTCCTGACCTCGATCCCGACCACTGCTACGTCACCAACCACGACTACGTCTACGCCAACCTCCCGAAGGAGTCGGCACAAGCTACACCACGTGTGCGACTCTTCAGGGAGTTTTTCCTCGTGCTGTTTCCCTGCTGGAAACTAATAAAAACTCAAACTGTGTGCCTCTGGTCTCCTGCACTTTCTGGTCCGAAACCCCACCGTGTCAGAAGCCTTGGTAATCGTAGCCACTTTCAGGCTGGTTATGAAGTGGGAATAAGAAATAATTTCAGCTAATTCTTGATTAATGACACAAAGGTTACCCAAGAATTTTGCTTGAGTTGTTGCCTGTGAATGAAATGGAAAAATATGTAATCTTGTTCAAAGCAAAACTTCTCATAGTCTTACAAAATATTTGTGTGCAAATGACGGTGACGCTGATAACAACAAAATCAAACCAGTGGATAGTGTGTCAAACATTGTGTAGCTGTCGCTGAAAAAGAATGTCAATTTATTTGTTGAATTAATATTTTTGTAAATTATTATTTCTTTTATATACAATATTTTTGTTTTAAGATATCTCTTATTCTTTCTATATTTCTTATATAATTGGGTAAGAATGTGAATTGCAATTTTAACATAATCTAATGCACAGGTAGTCATGTGACCAATGCAATGAGTAGCTGGGAAAAACACGCATATTCAGTCTTTTGGACCTGCGGTGCTGATGGAGCAAGATGTGTGTAGCAGTTTGTCCGTAAAGCCTTAGCTGCTCCTGATTTTCCGGTCAGAAGGCGCACACGGTATGGAAGCTGTACTTTTTCGGCATTCTATGTTTATTTCATGTTTTTAAGTTTCCTTAAGATTTTATATTTAAGTGTCATGAAGGCCACATGGACACTTACGGACTGTAAGGTACTCATTGGTTGGGAGGATAACAATGTTAAGAATGTAATAGTTTTTCATTTCAGTTTTTCACGGTGTTTGGTGTTTGAAGACAATAAAAAACTTCACTCTCATCAAGCATCAGTTGATGTGTGGCTTAATTACATTACATTACATTACATTGCATTTGGCAGACGCTTTTATCCAAAGCGACTTACAATAGAGGACACAATCATAGCACATAACACTAGCAGATACAAGGAAGACAGGAAATATACAGAACAATAGGTGTAAATGCTCTCTGGGGTTCGTAATGAAGTAGTCAAAATAGAGACAGACACACACACCACACAACCTGCCTAGAGTCTACCCCGGATCTGGGCCAGCTCAGGCATTAGTGCAGTAAATAGTCACGAAAGAGGAGAGTCTTAACATGCTTCTCGAAGGTTGAGAGAGAAGATGCTAGTCTTCTTGCTTCTGGGAGTTTGTTCCACCATTGAAGAACTAATACAGAGAACAGTTTTGCCTGGGATCTCTTAGAACGAGCAGAGGGCACTGCTAGTTGGTTTGTGTTGGAGGAGTGCAGTTCTCTGGCAGGGACATAAGGCCTTAGCATTTCTTTCAGATAAGCTGGGGCTATTCCTGAGAAGGTTTTGTAGGCAAGGGTCAATGTCTTGTGCTTGATCCGGGCAGCCACTGGTAGCCAATGCAACTGGATAAATAGAGGAGTAACATGAACTCTTTTGGGTTGAGTGAATACCAGACGTGCTTCGCACCATCTGCAGAGGTTTTACAGCACACGCAGGTAGACCAGCCAGGAGGGAGTTGCAGTAATCCAGACGGGAGATGACCACGGCCTGAACCAGTAGTTGCACCGAATGTTGGGTGAGGTAGGGTCTGATTTTCTGCATGTTGTACAGCACGAATCGGCAGGTCCGGGAGACTGATGCAATGTGGTTGGAGAATGACAGATGGTCATCGATCATGACGCCAAGGTTTTTGGCGACTTTGTTAGGGGCCACAGTGGTCGAGTCCATCCTGAGGTTGATGATGTGACAAATTGACTCTTTAGCTGGGATCACTAGTAGTTCAGTCTTGGACAGGTTCAGCTGTAGGTGGTGTTCCTTCATCCATGTTGACAGGTCGGTGAGGCAGGCTGAGATTCGTGCTGAAACCGTGGTGTCATCTGGCTGGAAGGACAGGTACATCTGGGTGTCGTCAGCATAGCAGTGATAGGAGAAACCATGTGTCTGAATGACATGAGCCAGGGAGGTGGTGTACATTGCGAACAGAAGGGGCCCCAGCACTGAACCTTGGGGTACCCCTCTGGTGAGGGTGTGACTTGAAGACAGATTTCCTTGCCATGACACGTTGAAGGAGCGACCAGAGAGGTAGGAATTGAACCAAGAGTGGACAGCACCAGTGATTCCCATGGTTTTGAGTATCCTGAGGAGTATCTTGTGGTTGACTGTGTCAAAGGCAGCTGAGAGGTCTAGTAGGAGGAGGACAGAAGATAGTCCTTCTGTTCTTGCAGTCCTCAGGGCTTCAGTTACTGACAGTAGCGCTGTTTCAGTTGAATAGCCACTTCTGAAACCAGATTGTTAAAGGTCCAGTTGTCCATTCTGATTTAGGAAGTTGGTAACCTGTTTTGCAACTGCCCTTTCCAGGGTTTTTGATAGGAAGGGAAGCAGCGAGATAGGGCGGTAGTGTCCAACCTGTGCTGAGTCGAGTGTAGGCTTTTTCAGTAGAGGTGTTACCCTTGCTTGTTTGAAGGCAGAGGGGACAGTTCCAGAGGACAGTGAGGAGTTCAGGATGCATGTTATTGCTGGAACCACTGTTGGCGCAATGTCTTGAAGCAGGCTTGTTGGCACTGGGTCCAAGGGGCAGGTAGTGGGACGGCTCTCAGTGATGAGTTTGGTGACATCGGCTTCAGATAGTGGAGTAAAGTGGAGTGTTGTAGCAGTGCGAGTGGTTTCTTGGGATGAGTTGTCAGTGGGGGGAGGGTCGTTAAATTGCTTGCTGATGTTTGCTACTTTTTCAGTGAAGTAGGTGGCAAAGTTATCTGGGTTGAGATCTGTGGCAGTAGGAGGGGGAGGCGGGTTGAGCAGTGACTTGAAGGTAGAAAACAGTTTCCTTGAGTCTGTAGTCTTGCTGATCTTTTCGTTGTAGTAGGCCTTCTTGGCAGTTGTTACAGAGGTAGGCTAATCCTCCATACAACAGGAGCCACACAGCGAGTTAGCACCGAGCTGCTAACCAACCACGTCAAAGGAGCGGCCAGTTTCCCTCCAGCGTCTGCCATCGGGACCACACAGCAAAGACTGCCTTCCAACATTGGAATTCCCACTCTCTCAGCTTGGCCCTTCCATCAGGAACCACCAGCCAAAGGAGCAACACACCAGAGAGAGTTTCTCTCACACCAGAACTGGTAACATCAAGCTAAGATAAGCTAAGCTAAAGATAAATCAAGAACTGTGATTTGATGTATTTGTGTTTACTGAGTGTTGTGATCAGTTTGGTAGACAGGTTATTGTATAGTTGGCTCTGCCACATTGTTAAGTAGATGTAGTTAGGTTACGCTTGCATGCTAACTAACCATCCTTCCTCTAACCTGGCACCTCATGAAACACACACACACACACACACACACACTCACCCAGCACATGGTCTGAGTGCCTCCACAGATCTTCTTTGTTCAGGGCCTCCAGGCCTCAGCAGCCATTTTGACACACCCAGACACACACACACACACGCACACACCTGTAGAAAAGTACACTGTAGATAGATTGTATGTTTCCTTTTCTTTTATTCTTGTTAATAAATGATTATTTAACATACCTGCTGTCTATTTAATGTTGCACAAGTGTGAATTCCGCCAACCTCTACATGGTCAAGAACTCCAAATTCCTTCTACCTAAACTAGTTGTTAATCTGGTAATTTTGGTTCTAGTTATTAAATTAATTATTAATCAGAGTTCCAAATTGACAATTAAGGACTATTTATGAGATTGATGTAATAAATTGGTTATCTTTCCCTTGTCAAAAGGGTGGTGCCCCGAGGTTATCTAATGTATTAGATCCAATTATTTAATAATTAATAATAATTATTATAATAATATGATATTCGAATAAATTATTATTCTAATAATTATTAACTATTTTGGATAGCCAAACCCCAATAATTAGTGCCCTTAGTAGGCAACCTCAACAAAGGGTGCTCCAGCAAATGGTGCCCCCGTGAGGTAAAGAACAAATTGGTGACTGCGTGTTACGCTGGCCCAACATAGTCTATGGGATATCTGTTATGGTAGATAATAATACACTATGTTCTTCTGAAAGTGGCAGCTGGTAGAAGGTCTCTGGCTTAGCAAAACTTGAACTCCCATTCCCATTCAAATCATATGTTTGCAGAGATATCTTAAGATATTATCCGTCTGAGGATGACTGCACATGTGTATTTTGAGTAGGCCTCCGTTCTGTCACCTGTAATTCAGTCTTTGTCATTGGTCCCATGTCATGTAACTCCCATTCATTGGTTATCATGAACATGACATATGGAACAGGAAAATTAATTCCCTCTAGCATTCTTTGTAGTCAGCATGTTGTTGAGTCTCATCAGTGTGCAATGTAGTGGTAGCTGAGGGTCTTGTGCAGAGCGCATTCTTCCTGTATTTAGGCTTTCCATGCCTTCGATTGGTGTGCAAGCTCTTAGTCAGCTGGCCGTTGGATCCAGTACACGACAGGCTGTACATAGGTACATTAAAGGGCACAGGATGTCATGTCCCAGCAAATTGATTGGTTGACATGGATGTCATGAGTATAGTAGGAGTGTGATTATTGTTCTGCCTGATATTGTTATGTGCACCAGTTGTTTTAGGGGGATAACCTGGGCTGTCCCAGAGAAGCTGATAGTCTTGATGGATAGGCCTGAGAGGGGAAGTGTGGTGCCTTTGCTGCCGATGCAGGAATAAGTAGCTTCTTTGTCCACCATAAAAGGTGTGCTCTTGATTTTGAATTACAACAACAACAGTTGGTTCATTCTGTGGTTGCGTCAATACAACCGGTGTCATGTGCTTCCCTGTGGCTCCTCTGGGCATCCCTAATTCCAATCCCACATCAGCCCTGGTGGGGCAATCTTCATGGCAGTGGCCCCTCTAGTTACATCACCAACACAACAGCTCTTCCTCTTGTCCTGTGTTCATCTGATTGTGGGATTGTTCATGCCTAAGCAGTTGTGATGAGAATCCACCTCCTCTTCCTTGACGATACATGCCTTCCCTTTGTCCTGGCTGTCCTCTGAAGGGTGGTCCTCTGTTTGGCTGGAGCTCGCTCACATGAATATGTATATGTGGCAGAGGAGCAGATGGTGTCACTGTTGTAGGCCCCTGAGGTGCCTGTGGGTGGGGCCGTTGGCTGATACATGGGTGCTGTTGCTGGTGGCAGCAGTGGCCGTTCTGACGCCACCACTGGGGCCTGCACTTTACCTTTTTCTTTTTTGTGCTTGGGATGTAGTATAGCTGTAGCTAAGGGAGTTTGCTGGCCAGGTTTTTATTCACCTCTTCTTCACCACTTTTTTTTACTTTTCTTTTCTTGCATTTTCCACATGATGTATAAGGTGTCCAGCAAACAATGGTGACTCCATTTTCATTAACCTCATCAAGTTATCCAGGCATTTCTACACTTCCTGAGGTATGGCTTTCTTCACCATTACTTTGAATAAGCTTTGAGTGGTGATGTTGCCCTTTCATGCGCTCCCAGTCTCCTCTCTCCACCTCCACATCTTTCATCTTTCCACCTTTCTTCCTCTAACTTAGAGGGTTCCATTTTCTCTGGAAATTGTTTCCTCAGTTCTGCCCAAACTCTGTTGTGGTAATCATTGAAACCTATGTTATCAGCCCAATTTCCTCTTACCACCAACTCCAGCTGTGCTCCCAGGAAGACCTCTTCTGTGGTGGCTTTTGTGGTGGTGCTTTAATGTCTCCCAGTGCCAGCATGACACCTGCTGTGCTTTCTTCCAGGGCTATGATCTATTTGTTTGCTTGCTCGTTCAGGTCTGGCAGTCTCCCTACCAAGCCAACCATATCACAGAATGCCCAGGCACATATTGTAAGGTGCTGCTTTGGAGCCTGGGTTCCCCATCTTCCCATTCTCTGAACCTTCTTCCACTTCTGATTGTCATTCCTTCTCTTTGGGGGGCAGGACTTCCCTTTTGGCTCTCTTGGCTGCCCGTTCTCTGTGATAATGTTGCTGCGACTGGGCCAGTTCGTTCTGTCCTATCTTCATGATGCCATTCAGTTACAAGCTCACCATCTGGGATGAGCCCAAAGGTTCTTCTGATGCATGGTCTCCAGTTTCTTCGTAGAGTTGGATTACTTTGTTAAGATTTTCACACGTTGTCTCCAACTTTTGTTGCAGCCCTCTCCTCTCTTCTAGTCAGTTACAGAAACGTCTACTGATGCACAGCCTTGGACACATCATCAGTGTTGTTTCCTGGAATCACTGGGTGTTTCAGGTCTTGCAACAGACACCCTTCTCCAGGCGACCCAACTGTGGCTGATCAGACCCTGGCCTGTATCCAAGTGGCATTCTGCTGCCCCCACTGCTCTCCCCTCTTCAACAAGAGCCATCTTTAGGCTTTCTCTAGTGCCTCCACTTTGTTATGGCTACAGCTTATGGCTCTTCTTTGGTTGGCACCTGTTATGCCCAGTGTGCCGTAGGCATTGCTCAAGGAGTGACTGGCAAATCCCCAAGTGCCCACCTCCACTGGCATACACGTGGTCCTCCAACCTTTCCTCCGACAATCACCAGCTCTTGGTACGTCTCCCCCTTTCTTTCTTGGGCCTCCTCCATCCTCTCCTCCCAGGGAACCATTAGCTCCAGCAAGATGAGTTGTTTGGTGGCCTCTGAGACCAAGACTATGTCAGGTCTCAATCTGGACTGGGTGATGTGTGGTGGAATTTTCAGCTGCCTTTCCAGGTCAACTGTCATCACCCAGTCTCGGGCCATGGAGGGCAAACCAGCAGAGCAGTTTTTTGGTGTTTTGTCCTTCCCTAATGAAGTTTATGGCCTTACCTGTGGCTTGGGTGTATCGGCTGCACTTGATCCCCTTGCTGATAGCCTCAGCGATAGATTTCAGGACCTGGTCATGGTCCAACGATACCAACCCTCACTTAGCGCCTTGGAGCAGCTGCTCAGGATGTGTTCAAGTGTTCCTATTTTGGAACACAGGGGGCATGCAGGTGTTTCTATTTTGCCCCATGTGCACAGGTTCTATGGGCTTGGGAGGCCACTTCCTCCCTGTCCTCACAACAATCCCTGCCCTGCACACTTTGGCATCTCTGGAGCCAGAGTACTGCAGGTGTTCCCGTGCCCTTGCCATAATGAACTCCTCCCTGACTGAGCTGAAAGGGAGCCTGAGCCTGTTGGTGTTCCCATATAGCCTGATGTTGCTTAGACTGCATGGCAATCCCAGCCATCTGCATAGATAGATGCTCACCCTTAGCTCAAAGCCTTCCACCACAGTCTTGGGGACCTCATAGATGAGCAGAGGACAGAGAATTCTTGGGAGGATCCCATGATGGTAGATCCAGGCCTTGAATCTTCCAGGTAGCCCAGAGTTGTCCACTGTTCTCAACCAGGTATCGAGGTCAGCACTGGTTACCTTAATTGAATCGCTGTCACTCAGGCTGTAGTTGAAGAACTTCCCAAGGCTATTCAATTTGTCTGTGACATTCCCTTTCTTTAGAAACAAGGACCTAGACTTTGCAGGTGTGAAACTCATGCACACCCATGCCATGAGCCTCGCCAACCCCTGGATCCACCTGGCTCCTGGTACAGTTGTTGTTGTCGTCACTGAGGTTGTCCATGAAGGCTTGGATGGGAGGTTGTCTTACTCCAGACTTGCTGAGGGCGCTTTGGCATTCAGTTTCAGCTGCCTTGACCAGCATGTTCATTGCTAGTGCAATGAGGGTCACTGAGATGGTACAAACTGTGATAATGCCCACTTCCAGCCAGTTCCAGTCAGATGTCAATTGGCCAGAGTAGACTTTCAAGCTGAAATTACTGTAGTAGTCCATGATGAGGCCTTCTGGAGTACATGGTGTTTCTCCAGTGCAACCTCCACCAAGAGAGATCCAGCCATAGCACAGCCAGATCCCCTCTGCCTTCTCTTGCCTCCCCTGATGAGCTGAATTACCATGCCTGTGTGTTCCAGGCAACCAGGAACTCCCGGTACTCCCTTCTGCACTGATGTATTGATGTAATCACTGCTCAGCAGGAAGTTGGAGAGTCTCTTGGCCACGATACTGAAAAAGATTTTGCTCTCCACACTGAGCAAGGAGATGACGTGAAACTGGTCAATGTTCATAGATTTCTCAACTTCGTACACTCCTTCAGCATACCTCCATGCTTGGACAATCTCCCCTCTCCTCCAGATTACCTTCAGGGCCCTCCAAAGCCTATGTAATAGCTTTGAGCAGTTCTTGTACACCTTATAGGGCACTCCACTTGGGCCTGGTGCTGAGCTTGATCTTGCTCTCCACACCACTTCCTCCACTTCACTTAGCCAGGGCTCCTTCAGGTTGAAGTCTGATGTAGGCTCCCTTAGGCACTGGATTTTCCTGGCTCTGTGGCTTGGAGCATAGGCTGATGGTATGGACTTGGGTGACTGGGTTCCAAATTGCTCAGCCGCAATGTTCATTATGTCTATGATCTACATCCCCCTTGGCTGTCACTTCCAGGATCCGATTTACATCCTGATCAAACTGCTGCCACTCAGTTCTCTTCGAGGCTTGAGGCCACTGGATCCTTGGTTGTACCTATGGAGCACAACCAGTTGTTATTACTGAAGCTTGCTGACTTTGGAGGCTCTGTGGCTTGTTGGGCCTATCTCAGGGGGGCTTAGGATGTGGGTTGCCTCCAGGCCTAGTTCCTCCTGCATTTTACCAGAAGTACCTTTTGTGCATTGTGTCATCATTGCCACTGTCAAGCATCTCATTCTGCCTTGATGGATTTTTATACCCTTCAGATTTTTGCAGGTTTTACCGCAGATGCACTGTCATCGTCGCTATTCCGTTGTCCTGGGTCGTCTTTCTTATATCCATCCTGTTGGAGTGCCCCCCCCCAACCAGGCACCCCTTGGGGTGTTTTTCCTTTAAGGGTTTTATAACTTCATTTGGGTTCTTCCTCTCAGAAGAAGTGGTTTGGGCTGCCAACCCTCTCCACCCCGGGTTGCTGTCTCTCCAGCTGTCCTCTGTCTCTCCAGATGTCACCACTCTCTTTGTGGTCCTCACCCAGTCTGTTCCTGGTTGTCACTGGTTCTCCCAGGCTGTTTCCCACTCTACCCTCCTGGGAACAATCCGTATCTCTAACAGTGGATGTGCTGCCCCTCTGTTTCTTCCTATTATGGTTAAATTCTCAGGAATCCCCAAAAAAAGGACACAAAGGGAGTGTTGCTGTATTAACAAGACAGTCACATAGCCTTTCTAATATTATTGATAGTGTATATGGCACCCACAAAGTTCACTACTAAGTTCATTACTCTCTCCCATGGTACTGACAATTTTTTTTCTTTTGTTTGAGCCAAATTTATAATCTTAGTAATTTACCACAGCTTTTGAGCTCTTGTCCAGTTTGCCAGTTTTCACGATAGGTTTGTTCTTTATTATATATTTATTTTATTGATTTTATTTTATTATCCCCTTTTATTTATTATTGTTAATTCTTTAGTCCAGTCCTCAACTATTCTCCATATAACTCCACTGAGAAACAATAGAACTCCAAATAATGTTATGTCATTATGTGTCCAATTATGGATTGGTCCAGATTTGCTGTAAATTTTCAATCTTTCCCACTTACTCCTCTCCTAACTAAGCAGTTCTGTTTATTGGCTCAAGGTCTGCCAGCTCCTGTGTGTGTGTGCGCCCGTGCGCATCTCCCACTGCACTCCTCGTACTTTCCACTCTCACTCTCCTGACTTATTCTCTTACTCTCCTATTATTCACCTTTTTATTCACCTATTATTATTCACCCTTATGAGGCATGAATATCCACACTTCTTGCTCAAGAGGCCCACGAGGAAATAGCAGGAACACTCCTACGGATGAGAAAGAAAGCCTGGGTAGTGAAGGGCTGAAGACTGGCTAAAAAAAGTTGTAGACAGCTGTGTGATATGCAGAAAAGCCAGAGCAAGAAGGTGCAAGCAAATCATGGGTGACCTTCCATCAGAACGGATGAGGCCAGCAAGACCTTCTGAGTTCACAAGAGTAGATCTGTTTGGACTGTATGAATTGAAAGATCAAGTGAGGAAAAAGTATGGCTTAAGATATGGGGCATTGTCTTCTGCTGAATTGCATTGAGAGCAATACACACAGATGTTGTTGGCGACCAGTCAGCTGAGGACTTCCTACTGGCCTACAAGAGATTCACTGCATTGAGAGGACATCCAAAGAAAATGTGATCGGATCCTGGAAGAAACATTTTAGGAACCAAACCTGCCCTTCAGGGGCTTTACATGTTTCTGGACTTCTTGGAATAATCAGAATTAGAGAATGTGACTTCCAAGCAAGGAACAGAATGGAGCTGGAAAATTCCTTCTGCAGATTCACCTCACTGAAGCAGCTGTTGGCATAGTGAAAAGGGCCCTGAACAACCTGGGAGGAGATGGAGCCTTCACATGGAGAGAATTTCAAACATTCCTTCACATGGCAGCCAGCTTGGCTAACGAGAGACCTATTGATGCCAGGACTCAAAGCAGGGAGGACTGCACTGAGTACATCAGCCAAATTCTTCTGGGGAGAACCAGGATGATCTGAGTTTGAAGGCTACTCCTATAAAAGGTAAAAGAGTTATTCAAGCAGAAGTGGACAGATTTTTCAGGAAGTGGAGTCAACTGGCTGGACCCAACCTGTTTGTGAGTTTGTGAGTAAGTGGTATACTAGGGAGCAGAATGTGGCTGTTGGAGACATTGTTTGGTTGGCAGACAGGAATGCCTTGAGGGGTCAGTACAAACTTGCCAGGGTTGTCAGTGTCAACACCGACAAAAATGGCATTGTGAGGGACGTGGATGTCTGCACATTTCCAAGCTACCCAGTCTCATCTGCAAAGCCTGTTGGACAAAAAACCAAGACAAATGGTGTCAAGCAAAGTAAAAAACTCTCACCTAAAGTCCCTGCTTCGGTTCTTCACAGAGACATCTGTCACATAGTGGTTCTGCTTCCAATAAAAGAACAAAATGCTGGAAACCAAAAGAGAGGATGATCATACTGGAGAATAGTTTTCCAATTACACGTAATGAATGCTGGCTGTAGCTCCAACAGAAGGAACAGTGGTGTGACCTTTTTGGGTTTAGCAACCAGAAGCTCAGGTGGGAGGTGTTGCACTAAAGCTAAGGCTACATTTTTTGGGAAAGAGTGAAATTATTCACAGGGCTGGAGTGTCTGGAGTGAAGTTTCTCCAGTCCAACAGGTGGTGCCAGAGATCCTAAAGGCTGCCACTACAAATGTGGCTGAAGGAAGAGCAAGTGGCAATCAATGAGGGGAACTCAGAGCACCTGCAGCAGGAAAAGGCAGAGACACTGCACTGGCAGAGAACAAAGGGATGGATCAACTCATGGCTTCATCAAAAGTCACTGCTGGTATGAAGTGGATAATTCAAGATTTCTTTGAATATGTTGAGATGCCATTCATTTAATAGTAGTAGTAATTTAATTGTTTTAAGTAAATGTTTTGAATTTCATGAGTTGATTCGTAGCCCATGTTCACCAGGCAGCCTTATTTAATTTATTGATGTTTAAGAAGCTGGGTTTCATTTCAGTTTAATAGTCACTTATTAGTTTGACTCTTGATGCTATTTTCATTAAATAAGGAAAAAAGATTAATAAATTGGTTATTTGGATATTTCATGTCATTTTACACCTCATTTAAAGATTTGCATATATGCGTTTGTTTCTTCAAAACTTTATAACCTGAAAAATACTGAAACTATGAAAAGTCGGAGAAAATAAATTTCAGACGGAAAAATGAGTTGTCCTTTTGGTGTGAATCATCCCATTTTCAAGTTTGGGCAGGAGTTGATTACAGAAAACCTTAAAAAAAACTTGGCAATAGCCTCTCTTTCAGCATGTGACAAGTTATAGAGCCAGCTATAAGGCAGTGTGGCAACTGGAAGGTTAACTACGGATGAACTAACACTATGGGACTAGAGGGGGAAAGGATTAACTTAATCTGGAAGAACTCTGTGATTTGTGCAGATGGCCATGTAGAGTCCCTTCTTGCTGTAGTCGAGGCATTCCCCGGAGACAGGGCATTGTTGGTATTCTGCAGGTGTCTGATGAGCTTTTCCCATCTACACTGGTTCCTCAAACTACTGGGGGCACAAGGGAGAGAGCAACCACAGGAGGGCATGTGGTGAGTTCTACTCATGATGGAGGGACTGCAGTGGGAGTTGGAATATTATTACCAGCTGCACTGTTCACTGTTTTTCACTGTTTACGGAGTCTACTGTTTAGCCTGATTGGCAGCGTTATTAAAGAGTCTAGTGACTCCTGAACCACCAACTCATCCCTAACTGGTCTGAAAGCCCCCTAAGAAAAGCCTCCTGTCTTTCATGCATCAATTTCACTGCATACTCCATTACACTGCACTACGTTCCCTTGCCAGAGAGTAAACAACCGGTTTGACGCCTCTCAACTCTGAAATGAGTGATCAAAACCTTTTTGGAATTCTTCTGAAAACTGTGGGATGTCTCCCACAGCGCACCCCCTCCCTGAAAGAAGTTGCACTTTAGCCTCATCTGAGGAGTAAGTCAGTGGTCTCTGTCTAAACACTAAAGAGCACTGGAGCAGAAATTATTTACACTTTCCCAACTCACCTCTGTAAGGTTCAGGATTGGCTATGGGTGCTTCATGGAAGGCTAGTCGAGAATGTGAGGGAGATTACTTGGAGGTGGGAGGAGCCAGTGAAACTTTGGGATTACTGAAAAGACTGCTTGCAATGTGGGTGAGTTGGTCAGAAAAGAGGACAATTGGTCTGTAAGGAGCACTACCTGCGCTGACTTGGCATTATTGTTTTACAAGAAGCAGTTGATACAGGGTTATTGCTTATGTTGTCCCAGTAGGATCCCTTGGTTGAATAATACCTAATGGATGGAGTCCTGTTCTGCTGGGTTAGTTTTATGGCCAGGTCATTCTGCTTTATTGGGTGTCTAAACTGAGTGGACCCAGATGCAGAAACACAGGCTCAAGGTGGGCATTTAAATTTATTTTAGTTTATCATCACAGAGGAGGCAGTTCTTGATATTCAGGGCAGAGCAGAAGTGGAGGCAGTGGATGGTGAAGATTGGCAACAGCAGTCTGAGCAGGAACAAGGGGAGAGATCTGGAGGATCAGGGAGACAAAAGGTGAGTAACATTAAAGAGAAGCATAGATGTGTTTTTACCAAGCTAGATTGGACCTGCACTTGTACCAAATAGGTATCTATAGGCTCTGGCAATCAGTAGCAGGAAGGCTTGGGTTGTAGTACTGCTGTTTGTTTTGGTTGTTTATCTGTGGGACACATGAGTATGGATTGCCATAGTTGCCTGTCCCTAGCTGTGTAATCTGAAGCATCCAGCTCTCCTCCACATTCATTCAAAAGAGATTCAGGCAAAAGAGATCAAGCTAGAGGAGACACAGCAAGAGGAATCAAAAAGGGATCATGCAGTTTCTCCCGAAACTTGTGGCCATATAGGGGCGGGCACTTAACATTGTGCTTTGTTAATCATGCCTGTTCAGATTAAGGCTGTGACAGGCAGTAAATTGCTAAAGAAATATGCATTTTTAGATCCTGGCCGCAGAGCCACCTTCCACTCAGAGCAGGTCATGAGGGGGCTAAAGTTGAAAGGATGAAAAACTAAATTTCTGAGAGCAACGAACCAGAAGAAGTTTGTGGATAGCCAAATATTTTCTGGTTTGGAGGTTGCTGCATTCAACAGTAACATCTTCTATGAGCTGCCTGATATGTACACACAAAGTGAGAGTGGGTTGCCAATGGACTATTGAGAGGAGTCAATGTTACTGGAAGCAGTTGTCCCATTATTACAGCCAACTGAATATCAGTAAGTTACTTGGAACTGTTGCTGAACCAATTCAACTAATGAATAATCAGCCAATGATGAGCCAGACATGTCTCAAAGAGCTAAAGTTTTTGGAAATCGTGAACACATCTGCTAAACTCAGTGGCAGTCAGGTAATTGCTAAATTTAAAGAGGAATATGTCAATTCTCTGATGTCATTAACAAAGAATATGCAGAAAGGGTGCCAGACCACAAATATTAAGGACAAACAGGAAAAGACTGGTACATTCCCCATCATTGTGTGCATCATCTTGAAAAGTGATGTATCACCACATCAAGGTTGCAGAACAGGATGTCATCTCCATTTCCTGTGGTTGCCAAATGGTGAACTGACACAAGATCTCGCTAAATGCAGAATGACTGTTCATCTGTTCTGCACAGTTTGGATTAACTTTAGATTAGATTAACTTTATTTATCCCACAACAGGGAAATTCACAACCTAGTTGTGTCAGTTTCATATTAAAGAAAAACAACAAAACAATTCCCAGTACATGTGATTGAAGACATTTAAAAATGTGATAGTGATTGTTGTACCAATTGAACAATGGATATGAAGAACTTCCGCGACAACGCCACCTGGGGAATTTCGCCCCAGGAAAATCATTCAGGTTCTTGCACTCTCACATAGACGGATTTATGAGCAATTGACAATTTTATTAACAATAAAAGTAGTCAGTCACAGTTCACACCAACACACACAAAAAGGAAACTAATCTAACTACCACTCAAAGCAAACATGCAAAAGAATAATAAAAAAAAAAAAGAAACTGAATTAGTGAAAAATAATCAAACTAGTCAAACAAGCAAAAGGTTAGAAATACAAAATAGAAACAAACTTAAGTACAGAAAATAAACATTAATTAAACAGGCAAAAATCAAAGAAAGCAATAATTATCACTGCAAAACAAAGCTCAAAGAAAAGCAACAACTAAATAAATCAAAACAAAGGCAACGGAGAAACTAAATACACAAAATGGCAAACCAAAATCTTAACCATGCAAAAGAGAAAATAGAAAATAATATCTAAACCAACCGAACTGAACAGAAGCCACAAAATGAACTACATTGATGAACTACCAGCCACAAAGCTGGTTAGCGTCGGTGCGAGCGTGAATACTAATAATTAAAACACTCCACATCGAGAGCAGCCGCCGGGGTCCATCACCAAACGGCGCGGGAGGTGAATGCTGGCACGAATTAGCATACACAAGACAGCAGTGGCGTCTATGGGGATGGCTGCTGCATGCACTTCCTCGGGGTGCCACTAATCAGCAGCGGCAGCAGAGCCCCCACAGTGGAGGGGGAGAGCAGCGAGCTAGGAGGAGAGAAGAAGGTGAATTGGTGGCCAGCGAGCCGGTGGTGGCTAATTACGTGAGCGGACCTACCCAGCGAGAGCGGCCCCAAACAACAGCCAAACAGCACAACCGGTCCCCAGCTCCCCACGGTCGGCGGGCGGACCACGCACTAAACACAGAGAGCGGCATCATGCCCGAGCCCACATGAACCGCAGACACCACCACGACGGCAATAACTTACAGAGTCAATGAGAGGCGAAGGAGCTCCGGCACAGCCACGCCGACAAACCATGCACCGCCACCAGCACCAGACCAAACAGGGAGGACACAAGCAGACTGAGCGCCGCATTTGCTAACCGTTAATATAGGGTGGGTCGCTCCACCTGGTAATCACCGTGGAGGACCCACACCTGCGGCAGGTGCAACCCACAGAAAGGGGAGGGGGCGCCACAAGAGGGAGTCCTAATTCACATAAAAGGCAAGAAGGGACCAGGGTCCACCCAAAACATGTGAGAACATAGACAGGGGAAACACACCAATAAGACAGAAATCAGAGGAACGCAGATCATAACAGAAATAACACAGGATGAGTACATCAGGATTAGCCTGAGCTGAAATGGACATGAGAATAGCATAACTTGTTAAAGGAAGGTCAAGTTCAGATGAGTGTATAGTTTTAGAAGCTTTGGTTGGTTATAGATAAAGAGTGTGGACTTAAGAGGGACTGAAACACAGCTGCAAGGACTGGTATGGGTTTATTAATCCTATATGGGTTAAATCTCATTGGTGGTTGGGGGCCCCTTCTTTATGTAAGGCTTTCCCCCTCAAATCAAAAAGAGAATCAGCAGAAGAGAAGGGTGGTTGACATCTCTTTATGGAAGTCACTTTCTTTGTATATAGTTCAAATAAGTTCAAAACAGTTGCTGAAAATGTTAATGGTTCCTGAATGTTTAACTGAAAGCCTGTGGATGAATCTTCATGAAGTTAACACAACTAAGGTGATCTATGGATACCAAACAAGAATAAATTGTTTCTTTCTTTGAACATTAATGGTTTAGGACACCCAGTCAAGAGAGCTAAAATAATGACCAAACTATAAAAAGAAAAGACACAGATAAACTTCCTACAAGAAATGCATCTTTCAAAAGCAGAACATGAGAAGTTAAAGAAATTTGGATTCAAAAACACCTTTTACAGCTCACACTCCAACACTCGGAAAGGAGTGGAGTAGCAATACTTATGTCTAATGTAATCAAATTTGAGTTCCTAAAGGAAATAAAAGCCAAAGAGGGGGCTTATATTATTGTAAAAGGGAAAATAGGCCAAACAATAATAACATTGGTAAACATATATGCCCCACCTGTGAGTAACAAGGATTTCTTTAAATCTCTATTTAACACCATTGCAGTGGAGGTAGAGGGCATATGCATATACAGAGGACACCTTAATGCATTAATGGACTATGATTTGGATACAACTAGTTTTAAGAGAAATAAGAAGTCTATCACAAAACTGGTTAAGGATACATGGGAAGAGATGAGCTTTTTTGATGTGTGGAGAAATCTGCATCCACTATGGGGGGATTTTAGTCATTACTCAGTGTCACATTCTGTTCACTCCAGGATCGACTATTTTTTTATGCAGAAAGAAAGTAGAGAAATAATACAAGATTGTTGGATTGGAGTGGCAGATGTGTCTGACCATAGTGCCATCTATTTAAAAGATACACTTGAACTGTAGACAGAAAGATACAAAATGGAGGTTGAATGTGGGGATATCAAACAATAAATCAGTTGTTAAGCAAATTAGGGCAGACATACAGACTTATCTGGAGGAAAACAATGATGGGGAGACAGACCCAACTATTTTGTGGGATGCTTTAAAAGCAGTGATACAAGAAAAACTGATTGCAATTACAAGTAATCTCAAAAAAGGAAGAATAATATATATAATAAAATTCACATAGCGGAATTGAGACATTTGAAACGGAAACATAAGGGAAACGGAAAAGTTGACCCAAAAGTTAACAAACGAATGAATGAGGTGAGAAAGAAAATTAATAATTTACTCCAACATGAAACAGAGACAAAAGTGAGATATTTAAAACATAACTATTATGAATCAGGTCCCAAAGCAATGAAATTACTGGCGAGATGCTTATGGAAATAACAAGCAGAAACCACAGTCAATAAAATGTATGACCCAAAAACAAACCAGCCCAAATATGAATCAAAAGAAATTGAAAATATTTTTCGAGACTATTATAAAGAACTCTACACTGAGTCAATGACTTCAAATCAGAAGATATTAAATTAAATTTCCACGACTCCCTGGACCTACCTTCTATAGGCACAAAACAAAACCAACATGTAACAGCAAAGATAACAGTTGATGAAATTCAGACAGCAATTGGCAAATTAAAATTAAATAAGGCACCTAGTCGCGATGGATTCCTCTCCGAGTGGTACAAGAAGTTTAGTGAAGAACTAACGCCACTACTTCACAGTACTTTTAACTGGGTTGGACGGAAGCCATTATTACAGTTCTCTTCAAACCCTTAAAAGATACTGACTATTGCTAAAATTATAGACCAATATCAGTATTAATTCTTGATTACAAATTGTACACTTCAATTATATCAAATAGACTCCAGACATTTGTACCAGACTTGATAGATGAGGATCATTGTTGGTTTGTTAGAGTTGAATGGTTAGGGGTTGGCGATAAGAGGAATAGACATGGGTGTCTCCCTGGGGTGTCGGTCAGAACACAGGACTCAATGAATATGCACTTCAACTCTTTACTGGATGCTTTTAACACAGCACAGCATAGCACACATGGGCGCAGGAATACAAATCTGAGATTTTACGGGTTTGGTTTCAGGGTTAGTGTGTGGTCTGCAATTACATAAAGAATAAATTATATCCACATTAATACCACAAATAAAGTTACATGAAATTCCAAATCACTTGGATTAATATAATAAGGTTAACAGACCTGACAACAGTGCAATTCTACCTAAATCTAAATTAGGACTTCCATGTAGAAAAATGATATAATAGCACCACCTAGTGACCACATGTAAATACACTCTGATGAACACGAGGCATTCTCGAATCCTCCCAGAAATGTGGTTTCGATTCCATGAGGTCTTCGACATGAAACACTTGACTAAATGGATGCAATTTCTCTAACCAACATAACATCCATGAGATAATACAAAATAGGTGTGAACTTGGGTACATTTAAAGCATACAGATGTGGTAAATGCCAAATGTGCAAAGTGAAACCAAACGAACACATGTCTACATTCAAGGCATGACATGTTTCAGCCACGCTGTAACATAATATTCTTGGCAGTTCTAACAGATATCACTGTACGAACAATGAACAAGAAGTATATAACTCACTTAATGCTCAATCACGCACACGCGACGTTCACACAATGTTTCTCTCTCGCACTCCGCTGCAGCATGCAACTTCAGCGGCCTGCCAGAACATACTAACTGGCTCATGCGCGGGGGAGCAGCCTTTCTAACAGTTAGGGAGACAAATGCAAGATAATATTAGAAGAACATTACATATTACACATAAAATACTTAGACAATATACCAGCAGCTTTGATCAGCTTAGATGCAGAAAAGGCATTTCATAGTTAATTAGAATTTTTATAGTTAACACTGGAAAAATGTGGATTAAATACTAAGTCAATTCAGTGCATCAGGTCTATCTAGAGCAAACACACAGCAAGAATAGAATCAACATTATATGTTATATGTTGCTAAGTGGGAAAAGGAGCTGGGTGAGGAGATTCCAGAGGGCACACGATATGATTTGTGGAAAACACACCAAACTACTACACAGTTTCTGAGTTGGAGAGAATTCAGTTGGAAAAATCTAATTTGGTACTACATCACACCTAGAATTAAAAGCAAACAAATAAATGCTCAACAACCACGTTGGAGATTGTGCAACCACATTGATTCAGATCATACACACATTTTGGAAACACACGACTCTCAGACTCTTCTGGTGGTTGGGAAGAAGGCCATTACTAAAGAACTGGCTCAAGACCGATGCCCCCAGTCACAAATAATTATAGATGATATACTGGAGATGGAGAGATAGAATAAGGATGCCTGAACACATAATTACATAACTGTACACAGGCTGTGTTCTTTTTGTTTACTTATTATTGTTTTTTTGTTTTGATTCCCCTCTTGAGTGTTTGTTGGTTGTTTCTTTCCTACTACTCAATCTTGCGAAGATTGTATGGCAATGTATTGCCAACTTTGTTAACTAAATAATAAAATAAAAATTGTTAATTAATTTTTTTTTAAAAATGATCCCAATACAGCCAACCTATTATCAAGTTTTCTACTAGACGTGTTTCAAAACCGGGGAAATATGTGCTGCCGTAGCGATGACACAACCAACACTGGGCATGGCAGGTAGGAAGAGGATATATAATGGTGGCTGTGCCAGTTCCCTGGAGTGAACACCAACCTAACTACGCTGAGCTAGCAGCGGCAAAGCAGCCCAGGTAATACAACACACACACCAAAAAACGAGGTAAAACTAATACTGGTAAAACTCTCGTAAAGCACCAGCAAAGCAGCAGTGTTTCCTCAATGCTGCAGCTGCTCCCCAGACAGCCTCCCGATCTTAAACGACAAACTAAATTTGCATAGTCACAATTGCCAAATATGAGAGCTAGCATTGCTGTCCTTACAAACCAGGTAGCGTTTGATCACCTGAGGGACAGTCAGCTGAGATCACACTACAAGCGCAGGGGGGGAAGCCAAATGACGTGCAGTACATATTTCTATACAGAACCAAAATTTCCTATAAACTTGGTCAAGACAGCTACATTTCCACAAGCTACATTACCTGCACAAATCACAGCAGGGAATGGGAAGGAGGCAAGATGGAAGTGGGCGTCACAGAGCCAGAGCAAGAGGGAGTATGCTGGTCAAAGCTTGCTTATATATAATGCACTCATGCTGGGATAAGCTGATGAGGGTAGTGATTACACTCGCATTAGGAGCAGAGATGAGCAGCTCATCCAGCTACACTTGAAATGTGCCAAACAACATGTTGTGAGTGTTTTTTGGCATGTATCTGCTGCAATAGACCTAGCTGATAGAAAAGTGAAGTTTGTCTGTCTCCTAGTATGCAAACCAATTCTGACCAGTCATGTTATCTTGTAGTTCTTGATGATACAAGATCACACATTGTGTGATATGAGCTCAGTAGAAAAGTACAGAATAAGGATAAATGATGTCTTAAAACAAAGTTGATTATAACAAGCAGCTCCAGAGGGGTAGCCAAAGATGCAGTGGGTTGGACTCTTGGCTCCTTTCCTATCACATGAGGCCCTTAAGGCCTTCAAAGATTTGGAGCCCAGTATTGCTCAAGGCTCTGATCAGCTCAAGGAGTTCAAAGTATCCAAAGTATCAAATGGATGAGTTGAAGCAGTAGAACAGTCCCAGGCTGCCTCCTGAGTCCACCCAACCTGTAAAGAGCTCTCAGCTGTGTGGTTCATTGATAACTGCTCAACTCAATCAGCCCTCACCCCAACCGTGCAAACAGAGTGGTTAATCAACTGGTGCGGCCACGTGTGTACCAGAACCAAGTACCAGTGCTGTTGTTGTGAGTTGAGCAATATTTCCTGGCAGTGTAAAAAAACCCTGATGTGCCTGGGCCCACTTCGCTGCCCGTCTGGGGTAAAGTATGGACTGCAGACTGTTATGCCCAGTGAAGGAGAATCAACAACATTTCAAAGCGCTGCTCAATTCCAGAAGTGCAAGGACCCTTGTCCGTGAGTCTGAATGGAAGGTGAGTGAGACCCTTGCTTAAGGTGAGCTGGTACCAGTTGGTTGTGTCCATGGAGACACATGCCAGTACCCAACCACAGTGGTGAGGCTCAAAATCATTAAGGACTTGTTTAATAATTAGGTGGGATTTATTAAGACCATTTCAGTGCCTGTCGTAATTGGCCCACATTTCTCAGGCTGTGGAGGGAAGTGCAAAACGGACTCAGTTGTGACCCTTGGAAATATGATGGTCAAAACTATAACCTGATTGAATCCCGTGTTGAAATTGCTAAGCCATGCTCTTCCCCATCAGTGTTGGCCTTAGCTTCAGCAGGTGATTCCAGTGGCCCTGAATCAACTGCAGTGTGGTCAGGGGCCTTGGTACATCTAGCAGGGCCAAGGGAGGAGGACCCTAAGAAACACCACTTTTTCCAGCATCAGGGGTCCTGGCAGATGCCTCTGCTCTTCATCCTCTGGGGGTTCTAGCTGATGCCCTGCGTGATCTGGCATTAATGATCCTGGCTAACTTTTTGCCGCTGCCTCCATCAGGGACCAACACCTAGATATCCCCATGAACTTTTGAACTCACCTTTGTTAGATAAAACCTTCCTTTTTTGAATTACCACATATGACAGATTTTGGTTTCCTTGTTTTGAGACACTTTAGTTTTGATTTTGAATACTTTGTGTGAGCTGATAAAGGATAAACACCTTTATTTTTGAACTGTGACTTAGACTGAGTCTTTGTCTGCATTTTTGAGTCCTCTAAATTATTTGGGCCATTTTAAGCTGCCTTAACACTCTTCTTTTAGCAAAAGCAGATCTCTTTTTCAACATTAGCCAGCTGTCCAATTGTGATGCTGCTGTTCTGAGTTTGAAAATTGTACTACTCCTTTAAAGGTAAATTCCTCTGTTGGATATTATCTGTATGATGTTGATCTTGAATATTACCTGTTCTCCACTTTCTGCTATGAATTTGAGGCATTCTTTTAAGTGTGAGCATCCATGCTACTGTTCTTTTCAGATATGTCCAGGATGAGAAATGATGAATTAAGGTGGGTCTTGGATCTATTTCTGGCATTATTTGCAGCATTAATATTTAGCATTTGCTCCTGTTATTTTCCCTATTCTGTATAGCTGTTATGATCCATGTCCTTTCAGGTTTCTGTCTGTGTCTTCTCCTGGTGTTTTCTGTTTTCTTTTCCCTGGTGTTCTTTCCCCCGCTTTTGGTTAATCACCTGACTAATTCCTCGCACCTGTGTCTCATTTGCTCATCACTCCCCAGTGTATTTAAACCCTGCTTCACACTTCCCTGGTGTCGAATCGTGACCATTTCATGCCTGAGCTGAGAACCCTGTACGCCAAGCCTGATCTGTTTTTCGTAGACCCAGTTTTGTCTGACCACCGTTTCTTGCCCTAGCCCTCGGATTTGTTTGCCGTTTCTCTGGTTTTTCTGACTCGGACTGTTTTGACTACGCCTCTGGTTTTGCTGCCCTGGTTTTCGGACCCAGATTACGGACTTGTTAGGGATTTTTGGATTTGCGGATTTTGGATTGTCGCTAATAAAGATCATTGTCAGCACACACTGTCTTGCGCCTGGTTCCTGTACTGATCATCACAATTACGATTTCTGCCTCTGCTGACCCTATGACTGCATTAAACACCATTCACTATGCCATAGCCCCATTATAGACACAATTTATGGTTAGCTTATGGGGCTTGTGAACATCGCAGGGCTGTTTTGTGGTGACAAACTGGCCGGCACTGATCCACACTGAGAGGACATTGATGGGCTCACAAATTGTATAACAGACAATATCAACTTCTCCACCAGCTCCATTGTTCCAACCGGGACCGTCCACTGTTATCCAAATCACAAGTCTGTGGTAAAGAACATAAATGCCCTCCTCAACAATAAGAAGAGAGCCTTCAGAGCTGGCAATAGAGATGATGTGTGAGCAGTACAGGGGGAAATGAAGGCTTGGATCCAGGATGCAAATGAAGCTGCAATGGAAACTTCAGCAGATCAACATGAGAGAAGTCTGGATTGGAATGAGAACCGTTACTGGTTTCAGGCCAACCAACAGCAGGGGAATTAAAGGCAGTGTTGCCAGGGATAATGAGATGAATCAGTTTCTTTTTAACAGATTTTACATCCTGCTCTCCCCCACCCCCTTACAGCCCCACATCCTCCTGTGATCATATATACTACATAACCATACTGCCATCTAGTGACCACATCTGAATCAGTGTTCAGTAGGAAATAGACAGTTATATTTTGTAGTATCATCTTATTATAAATAATCCCCATTTATGTAATACTTTGTAATTTATTAGCAATGTAAGAAATTACTATTTCTTTGTTAATGAATGCATATATGCTGATTGTGTATAGTAACCCTACATAATCCATGATGGTATCATTCCTATGCTCTCAATGACAGTAATGTAGACTCACAAACAGAAGTGGTTTTGAAAATTTAATTCATACTCCTCATACTCCTCAGAAGATTTTAAAGATTTTTGTTTTTTTCGGCCAGCGTCACTTCCTTCTGAAGTTACCCAGCAAAATTGAATAGCACTCTGAGAAAGTTTATTCTGTCACTGACCTTCAGATGTCGCCCCCAGGAAGTATTGGCGAACCAGCCAGGAGGGGACAGAATCGGAGGAACCCACCACTGGAGGCGTCCATACCCTTCTGTCAGACCCACGGGCCTGAAATTTAAAGGTAAGAAGAGACTTAAATATATACTAATTTGAATAGCGGTGTCTGTGTAATCTTTTTGATTCATAATTCACCCCTTCTGAGCCTAACCCTTTCAAAACAAATCAACAATCACAGGAGGGCAGTGATATGTTTTGTGTTAATTGTCATCATACCTCAGCAAGATCATAGTGCGGAAAGTGTGAATGAGTGTGATCAAATCTTGTTCAACGTGTGTATTGCGTGTTGGTGTGTAGCAGTGTTGGTATTTGCTGGAAGGATTAGTGACTGATTTGGCTAGCAGTAAACAGGGATAGCTAAGAACAACAGGCAAAGGATCCCGACAGTGAGTATTATAAAATCCTTTTAATGTTGAGGAAGTGTATTCAAGTGAGAGTTTCCCTAATGTTAAGGAAGTGAATTTGGGGACAAAGCTAGCATTAATAAGGGAGTACTGTAATTAGTCAAAACGGACACAGTTGTCTTTTATGTATGTTTTGTGCCACCATTTATTGATACCACTCCTAAGATAAGAGGTCTGTATGGGTAAACAGGTTGACAGTCGTCATTTATGGATACCACTCTTGGGATAGGAGGCCTGTATGGATAAACGGTTTGAAAGTCATCATCAGCGGATGCCGTCTTTAGGATAAGAGGACTGCAGGGGTAGGCAGTTCGACGGTCATCGTTTGTGGATACCATTCTTAAAACAGGAGGTCTGAATGGGTAAACGATTGACAAGTGCGCCACCACCAGGAGAGTGGTGTCCTCTCCTATGGGGCCTTCAGGACAGCAAGAGTAAGTGCACAATATCACTAGGGGAGTAACAAGTACCAGTAAAGCACTTGTGGATACTGCTCCACTTTGTTGTCTGTGTGGCTTTGGCTGGGTGCCAGGGATTATCCAGATGGTTATTTAAAGGTCTGAATGGGCAGGTCAATAATGAGTAGATAAAAAAGAGGATCTGGCCAGAAAACAGAACAAAAGAAACAAAAAAACAAAACAAAAAAAGGACAATAAGTCAGGAGAGTGAGAAGGGACAGTAGGAGGAGTACAGAGTGGGAGACGAGCACACATACACACACAGGAGCAAGAAGAGCTAAGAATAGTTGAGGATTGGAAGAAAGAATAGACAGTAATAAAAAAAGAGGATAATAAAATATATTAAATAAAATAAACATACAATAAGGAATGAATGGAAGAACAAATAGCAAATAGTGATAGTGAAGATGAAATATTAACCCCTGATCATATAGCACAAGTGATATTGAAACCCATGGCATAAGAACACATTTTTGGTTGGAATGTACATATCGTGATGAGCAAGATGTAGAAAACTGGGAAACTGAATGAGAAATTGATTAAAAAAAAAAAAAGCTGTGGTAAATTACCAAGATTATAAATTTGGCTCAAACAAAAGAAAAAATTCTGTCAGTACCATGGGAGAGAGTAATGTGAAGTTTTTGGGTACCATATGCAATATAAAGGCTGTGTAACTGCCCTGTTAATATGGCAACACTCCCTTTGTGTCCTTTTTGGGGATTCCTGAGAATTTAACCATAGTGGGAAGTAACATAGGGGCAGTAGAGTTGGTTGGAGGGTAGAGTGGGAAACAGGTAGATTCAGATTTATCACTAAAACCCCAGCTGAAGGCGGGACTGAGGGATTGAGATACAACCCCATTAGGATACCAAAACTTAAACAAGATATTACAGCAGGTAAAATAATAGTACTGATAAGAACAAAAAGGTAGGGAGAGCCAGAACTCATTAGACAGGAGGAAAGCGCGAAACAGGGATTTATGGGAGCCAGAATGGTGAAAAGGGAGAAGTTGCTAACCCCAGTAGAGCAAATGGGAAGTTAGGACACAGACCATCTCAAACAGATCAGACACTGTGTGAAGAAATGGCACACATGAACATTAGGCATACTACAGTGGGCAGAGAAGGCAACTTTTGATGCAGTCTGCGGTAAGGAGGTGGAGGTTAATATCAAGCATTATAAGGCAAAAGTCACAAACAACAGCAGAGAAGAGAAGTGAACCAGGGAGTGAGAGGTGCTCAAGTGGTTCAGAGAGACTACTCGACAATGAGTCCTGGACGTCGAGCAGATGCCTGCAGTGAAGAATAAAAAAAGAGATGAGGCAGAACAGCAGGCCACACCTACTGCTCTGATGGAACTGACTCATCTACCCCCATATGCACCCTCTGTGGCACCAACACAGACAGGACAGTATCCAGTGTTGCGAGCAGAAGCCAAAACTGAGGGAAGACAAACAGGAAAATAAACAATAAACTGAAATCAGCAGCCAAGTGAAAATGAGACACAGAGTTTGTCCATCAAAAATGGCCTGCAGCAAAGAGTTACAAAAGAGCACCAACAGCCGTATTACTATGGGTCTTCAGAGGATTGAGAATAGTACTGGCAACTACAACAACAATTAAAACTGCAAGCACTGATAACGGGCCCTCGCACCCCCGCGCCAACTCGGCGGACCCGGTTGACGCCGAATTCCCCTGAAAAGCCCAACGGGGAGACGTTTTTGAACATTTCATCCTGTCGCCAATAGGTGGCGCTACAGCAATTCCACAACATAGTCCCGCAGATCTCTTCAGGACGCCGCCCCGATCGTACGTGTGTAATTTGAAGCAGATCGGATGAGGCATTTGAGACTTACAACGCTTTAGATGGCGATGGCGCTTCGCTTCGCTGACCCGCCACCAGAACCCCAGGAGGCGGGTCATCTTCAGAACTGAGCATCTACCATGTCTCAAGGCTTACCACAGTAAAATGTAGCTTCATCGGATTTAGATGCTTGATGTTGAACATCAAAGTACAAAACATGTGATTTCCTGTTGCCAATAGGTGGCGCTGTCACTTTTATGGAATATGAACATGCAGATGTGCCAGGGAGGGGATTATTATCATCCATGTGAAGATTGGCTGAGATCGGAGCACGTACACTGAAGTTATGGCAGTTTCGTGCTTTCTGGCAAAACATCAAAACTCGCCACGTCGCCACGCCCACATTTTTTGCGAGCCATAAAAACCTTTAACAACTTTTGATCACCAAGGCCTGGAGAGTCAGCACACCAAGTTTGAAGCTGATACAATGAAATCTCTAGGAGGAGTTCATTCAAATATAACACGTGCAAACGGTGAAAAATACACCAAATTTTTACATTCAAATCAAAATGGCTGACTTCCTGTAAGGTTTGACTCATGTCCACAAGAGACTTTTTCGAAGGTCGTGGGACTTTCCACACACCTACCGAATTTCATCCGCCCAGGTCAAAATAACCTCAATGGGGAGGGGTTTTTGAAATTTTTTTCCTGTCGCCAATAGGTGGCGCTATTAAAGTATGACCATATACTCCCACATATCTCTTCAGGCCGCCACTCTGATTGTACGTGTGTAATTTGAGGCACATCGGCCAGGGTATGTGCAAATTAGACCACTTTGATGGTGATGGCGAAGGATCCACATTCGCCGCGCCACCACTGGGCTGCCATGAGGCGGGAGCACGCCATCTTCTGAATCCAGCATCTACCATGTCTCAAAGCTTACCACAGTAAAATTTAGCTTCATCGGATTTAGATACTTGATGTTGAACATCAAAGTACAAAACATGTGATTTCCTGTCGCCAATAGGTGGCACTGCCACTTTTATGGAATATGATTATGCAGATGTCTCAAGGAGTGGATTATTGTCATACATGTGAAGTTTGGCTGAGATCGGAGCACGTACACTGAAGTTATGGCAGTTTCGTGCTTTCTGGCGAAACATCAAAATTCGCCGCGCCACCACGCCCATTTCGTTCACGTACCATTAAAGCTTTTGATAACTTTTGATCACCAAAGCCTCGAGAGTCAGTACACCAAGTTTGAAGTTGATACAACGAAATCCCTAGGAGGAGTTTGTTCAAATACAACACGTGCGAATGGCCAAAAACGGCCAAAATTTGCATATTCAAATCAAAATGGCCGACTTCCTGTTGGGTTTGAGTCATGGCCGCAAGAGACTTTTTCGAAGGTCTTGTAATTCTCTACGCAACCACCAAATTTCATCTGTCTCGGTCGAAATAACCCCAAAGGGGAGGGGTATTTGAAAATTTCCAGGGGGCGCCACCAAGCCATTTTGCTCCGCCCATTTTTGAGACCCTTAAAATACGCAATTTTTCGCCGGACCTGACGCGTGTGCAAAATTTGGTGAGTTTTTGAGCATGTTCAGGCCTCGAAAAATGCGCTAGAAAAGTCGTGAAAAGAATAATAATAATAATAATAATAATAATAATAAAAAGAAAAATAATAATAATCCCTTGAAATACAATAGGGCCTTCGCACTGAAGGTGCTCGGGCCCTAATAATAATAATAATAATTTTAAAAAAAGAAAAATAATAATAATCCCTTGAAATACAATAGGGCCTTCGCACTGAAGGTGCTCGGGCCCTATCAGGCCCTAATAATAATAATAATAATTTAAAAAAAAAAGAAAAATACTAATAATCCCTTGAAATACAATAGGGCCTTCGCACTGAAGGTGCTCGGGCCCTAATAATAATAATAATAATAATAATCTTTCGAATTACAATAGGGCCTTCGCACTGAAGGTACTCGGGCCCTAATAATAATAATCTTTCGAATTACAATAGGGCCTTCGCAATGAAGGTGCTCGGGCCCTAATAATAATAATAATAATAATAATCTTTCGAATTACAATAGGGCCTTCGCACCGTTTCGGTGCTCGGGCCCTAATAATAATAATTCCTTGAAATACAATAGGGCTTCGCACCGGTTCGGTGCTCGGGCCCTAATAATAATAATAATAATAATAATAATAATAATAAAAAAAAAAGAAAAATAATAATAATCCCTTGAAATACAATAGGGCTTCACACCGTTTCGGTGGTCTGGCCCTAATAATAATAATAATAATAATAAAAATAATAATAATAATCCCTTGAAATACAATATGGCTTCGCACCGTTTCGGTGCTCGGGCCCTAATAATAATAATGATAATAATAATAATAATAATAATAATATTAATAATAATAATAATAATAATAATAATAATGACAATCCCTTGAAATACAATAGGGCTTCGCACCGTTTCGGTGCTCGGGCCCTAATAATAATAATAATAATAATAATCCCTTGAAATACAATAGGGCTTCGCACCGTTTCAGTGCTCGGGGCCCTAATAATAATAATCCCTTGAATTACAATAGGGCCTTCGCACTGAAGGTTCTCGGGCCCTAATAAAAAAAAAACCCTTTGAAATACAATAGGGCCTTCGCACTGAAGGTGCTCGGGCCCTAATAATTCCTTGAAATACAATAAGGCCTTCGCACTGAAGGTGCTCGGGCCCTAATAATAATTCCTTGAAATACAATAGGGCTTCGCACCGTTTCGGTGCTCGGGCCCTAATAATAATCCTTCGAATTGCAATAGGGCTTCGCACCGTTTCGGTGCTCGGGCCCTAATAATAATCCTTCGAATTACAATAGGGCTTCGCACCATTTCCGTGCTCGGGCCCCAATAATAATTCCTTAAAATACGTAATTTTTCACCGGCCCTGACACGTGTGCAAAATTTGGTGAGTTTTTGAGCATGTTCAGGCCTTGAAAAATGCGATTTAATTGTCATGAAAATAATAATAATAATAATAATAATAATAATTCCTTGAATTACAATAGGGCCTTCGCACTGAAGGTGCTCGGGCCCTAATAATAATAATAATAATAATAATAATAATAATAATAATAATAATAATAATAATAATAATAATAATAATAGTAATAATAATCCCTTGAAATACAATAGGGCTTCGCACCATTTCGGTGCTCGGGCCCTAATAATAATAATAATAATAATAATAATCCCTTGAATTACAATAGGGCCTTCGCACTGAAGGTGTTCGGGCCCTAAAAAAAAAAATCCCTTGAAATACAATAGGGCTTTGCACCGTTTCGGTGCTCGGGCCCTAATAATAATAATAATAATAATAATAATAATAATAATAATTTTTAAAAAAAAGAATCCCTTGAAATACAATAGGGCTTCGCACCGTTTCGGTGCTCGGGCCCTAATAATAATAATCCCTTGAATTACAATAGGGCCTTCGCACTGAAGGTTCTCGGGCCCTAATAATAAAAACCCCTTGAAATACAATAGGGCCTTCGCACTGAAGGTGCTCGGGCCCTAATAATTCCTTGCAATACAATACGGCCTTCGCACTGAAGGTGCTCGGGCCCTAATAATAATTCCTTGAAATACAATAGGGCTTCGCACCATTTCAGTGCTCGGGCCCTAATAATAATCCTTCGAATTACAATAGGGCTTCGCACCGTTTCGGTGCTTGGGCCCTAATAATCCTTCGAATTACAATAGGGCTTCGCACCATTTCGGTGCTCGGGCCCCAATAATAATTCCTTGAAATACAATAGGGCTTCACACTCTTTTGGTGCTCGGGCCCTACTAATAACTCCTTGAAATACAATAGGGCCTTTGCACTGAAGGTGCTCGGGCCCTAATAATTCCTTGAAATACAATAGGGCTTTGCACCGTTTCGGTGCTCGGGCCCTAATTACCATACAAAAGACAATATCCAGTAAAACCACAACAGATAGCAGAAATAGCTCCCACAATCAAGGGACTGGTAGCAGCAGGCATGTTAAAACCAACAAAAAGCCCTTGTAATACACCAATTTTTCCTATTAAAAAGATAAATTCAGACTACTATGCATGACTTGCGCACAATGAATTCCATTGTAGATGCAGGGACCCCTGTGGTCCGAGGCCAACACACTGTGTTGTCTAATATTCCACATGACTCTTGCTGGTACACATTTATGCTCAAAATTTTTGTGTGCCACTACACCCAGACTCACAGCATTTGTTTGTCTTTACTTATGAGTGACAGCAGTACACCTACACACATCTTGCGCAAGGTTGAAAGCCTGTCAATGTTCAAGTCCTGTCAAGCACAGTATTACAGTATGCGGATAATCTATTGATATACAGTCCTACCAAAGATTTATGCGAACTCACTCTCAGTTCTGAATACTTTCGAAAAGGGGGGTCACAAAATCAGCCAAGACAAATTGAATAATTAGGTAGACAGCTGTGTGTCAACAAGTGGGCAATTGCCCCCTAACCTAGGAAATCCGAACTATGCTGACGTGTTTCATGTATATGTTGCAGAAAAATCTGGATATGCGTGTGCAGTGTTGATGCAGGAGACTCCCATGGGTAAGCAACCATTAGCATATTACATCACCAAATTAGATAACATTGAAACAGGCCTTCCTCCCTGTTATCAACTGCTGGCAGCAGCTGCCTTTGCCTTCCAAAAAGCATCAGCTATTACAATGGGTCACCCAACCATTTTGTACACATCTCATCAACTGCATGCATTAATTACCAGATTTGTGTTAACACAAGGTAGGTGGATAGGCTATGAGGTGATCATTTCAGCTCCAGAACTAACATTTCAGTGATGCACCACAGGTAATACTGCCACACGAATAGTGACACCTGTAAAAGGCAGGCTGCACGACTGTGTCCAGTCAACAGATGTGTTCTTGAGGCCACGTACAGACTTGCATAACCTATAGTCTATACCAGCAGAACTCACCTTTTTTTGTAGATGGTTCTTGTTTTAGGGATACTGCAGGAAACCATGCTGGTTATGCCATTATACAGCTGCATCCTGATGACACCTTTACTGAAGTATAGACCACGAAACTTGCTCAGCCTTATTAAGCACAAGTAGCACAAATCCGGGCTTTGACCGTGTGTTGTCTGGCAGCAGGTAAGACTCTGTTTAAGCAGACTTACAGACTGCGTATGCATAATGTAAGTTTTTTGAGGTTTTTTGAGAGCAGATGGATCCCCAGTAACTCATGGAGAAGCCATCTCAGCTCTTTTAGAAGTCATACGCCTTCCGAAAGCATTGGCTATCATTAAATGTGCAGCTCACCAAAAGACCGACTCCCTGATAGCTAGGGGCAACAATTTAGCAGATGAGGCTGCATAATGTATAGCCACATCCACCTGCATAGGACCAATGCTGGTAGCAGAAGATTGTGAACCCTTAACAAACTTAGCATCATCAATCGCTGCACAAGACCAGGCAGATCCATCTGCACACAGTGCATGGCCCAAGAGGGGGGCAATTGAGTTTATAGAGGAAGGACTGTCATGCAGGTTATGGCATAGTGCACATGGACATTTTGTCCTCCCACAATCCTTGATACACGTTGCTATATGTAATGCGCATGGCCAGGACCATTGTGCAAGGGGTTTGGTTTTGAGACAACTTCAAAAAGTCAGGGGGTCACTGTTTATGGCCACTATGGTCGATAGAACACTACAAGAATGTGAGGTGTGTGTGCGCCATAATGTGAGAAAAGTGTCTTCAGCACCAATTGCACATATTCCACCACCAGAGGATCCTTTTTGACACCTAATGCTGGATTTTATAGATATGACACAACACAGAAGTGGCATATGTCTTAGTAGTGGTTGACAGATTCAGAAGGTGGATTGAAGCAATCTCGACAAAGGGTCCAGACTGTAGTTCAGTGGCAAAATTTGTGTGCAAGGAACTTTTTCCAAGATTTATATTGCCAGATACCATCAGCTCATAATGGACCTGTGTTTGTAGCTGAAACAATAAAAATAGCCTTCAAAATGTTAGGGATCAAACAGAAGTTTGGATGTGTATACCATCCACAGTCACAGGAAGCTGTGGGCACAGCAAACAGTACACTGAAAGCAAAGCTTGCTAAAATTAGAGTAGATACTCAGTACAAAGTTAATTGGGTAGATGCGCTTCCGCTAGCTTTAACCCCTTAGCACCTATTGTCGCGATTTGGCATCAAACCGCTTCCGCTCCAAATGCAGCCAAAATAGCATCCATATTAGTATTGCTTTGTTAAATTAATAAAAGAATCTTCATACCTGAGATGGGAACAGGTATTTTTTTTTTTTTTACCTTTATTGCCAATTGTCACTAATTTGCATCATAGATAATAGATAATAATAGATTTGTATCTATTTGATATCTATTGTATGTGCTTTACTCAAATTAACACTCTCAACTTAATTTACCATCTACTTGAAAGCAAAAACACACACCAAAATTTTTTTGATAATTGGAAATAAATTCAGGCGTTAAGGGGTTAATGTCAGCGCAAACTCAAGCTAACTGACTAACACATCTAACACCACATGGAGCACTAACAGGGAGAACAATGCCAATTCCCTATTACAGAGGGCCTTCTGATGGGCCACTGCTTGAGCAATGTGAAAGACAACTAACATGCAGCGCACAAATACACAAAGCTGTGTTCCACCAGATGAAAGCCATGTCAGAGAACACAGACACTGACAATCCAGAGTCACTGAGGAGAGTTTAACCTGGAGAGTTTGTCTACATGAAGGTTTTCAAAGGAAAGTGGGTCAACCAAGGCAAGAGGGACCTTCAAGGTGATCCGAGCTACCCCAACTGCACTGAAAGTAGTAGGGTAAGAGATTTTGGGTTCATCTTAACCACAGTTGCATAGCAAGGAATCCAGATGAGGCAGCAAGAGTGCAGCCCAAAACAGAACCAGAAAAGGATGGCGGCACCTCCCAACTGGATAGATAGACAGCATCATGAGCCACAAGGAGGAAGATGATCACAAAGACTGGCCGAAAGGCAAAGATGTGAGAGTGGGAGGTCAACCAGTAGTCAGTCAACTAGTAATGGCATAACAAAGTTATGAAAGCAGCACAGGAGACGAGAGCACTTCAGACTCAACGGCTGGGGAAGGAACATCAGCAGACATTGGGGAAGGAGCGTCGGCAGAGATACTGCCATCAGAGTGTGACCCACTCAGTAGTTTCTATTGGGAAAAAAGAAGCTGGGAAAGAAGGATGGGAGGGTGAACAGATGGAGAGCTTTCATTTTATGGGCTTTAGTAGGAGTTCTAGTGTACGTCATTGTGAATGGTTTAACAGGAGATGGTACTGACAGTGTGGGGGAAATAGAAGGGCAGTTGATAGAATGCGCCCTAGCCACAGGCAAGGTGGCAGCAGCAGGAGGGAAAATGCCAATTAATAAGCAATCACACTAACATATGTGAGATCAGCCCAGCACAATCAAACACTGACATTAGGACCAGAAGGCACAAAAAAAGACACATGTGCAGTTCACAGGCAATGCCTACCAGAGGGGATAGTGATGGTAATAGTACAGTGGTCACATGAGAAATGCACAGAAATAAATTTGCACCGAATAATGACTGTTGAAGCAGCAACCAAATTGGCCCAAGTTAGTGTTGACAAACCCAGGACCAGAAGTTTGCAAAATACTCTTCCCCAGTTGACAGAGGAAAAAGTAGAGGAGAGTAAAATTAGCAGGTGGCAGGTAGTAACAAAGGAGTTGGTACATCTCTTCTGTATAGCAAGGGGAAGTAGAATAAATGCAACAGTGACTTCCCTCATTAAACATATGTTGAAAACCAGCAACAGTACAATAAAAGTGGCTGCATTCAGGAAGCACATGTTTAGCCCCAGTGATTCAGGAACATGAAGTGGCATAAAACTGTCAGAAGGACCACAGCTAGCAAATGCCAGTGACTTAGGAGTATTAATAAATGATGATGACTGAAATGAAAGATGGACTACAGCTTGGCGACAGGATGCTGCACGTCCAAAAGTGTCAGAACAACAAATCATCCAGTGTACATCCATATTGGCTGTACATCACTATGAGAAGTGCGGTGATACAATGTGAACAAGTTGTGATAGACAATGGATACTTTTCGCTGTTTGTAATGTGTAATGATACAGTCCATACAGAGTTTCGAGATGATGATGATATGATGATGATCAACAGGTAAAAGTGACAGGGATATGTGCACCTGTTATGCTAACAGGATACGGTGATTGGTAATGCCCAAACAAAAAAGAAAGCCAGGGTCAGCTGGGACATAGAAGACAAACAAAAACCATGGAAAATAGATAATAGAATATATGTAGCATGTAACCAAGAACCAATTGGGGTACCTGATGACCACCTAGCTATAGGAGAAGATTGGATACAAGCAGGATGAGGGACAGGATGGATAGCAATAGCTGGGCCAATAATACATTCACAATACATAGCAAAAAACAGTAGATGGGTAAATTACCTATAGTACAACAAACAGCGTTTCATCAATTGGACAATCTCAGCATTAGAAGGGATTGACATACAGTTGCATGCCACGACTCGGATGACTTTACAGAATAGATTTGTGTTAGATAAATTTATGTGGCTTATACATGGATGAAGAACATAGTGTTTGCTACTACTTTGGAGAGTGAAAAAAATATCTAACAAGACTGCTGAACAATCTGAAATCCCCAAAAGACAAACATGTGGCAAACTCAAATTGGAACACTAAATCTGTGGTTTGTGCTTTGTTCTGGAGAAGAATCCTACAGGTGATTGGAATGCTCCTGGGAGGGTTCTTACTGATAGTGACAGTTGTTATGTTTTGTGTACTTTCAATAATTTCAGCAATGACAAAAAAGGCAAGGACATTGCTTTTGGGGCAATTTCTACTTCAGGTCCAAAATCATGTAACCCTAGGAACACCAATAAGAGATGATGACACGAAAAATTGGTATGAATACATGACATCTTTGAAACCAAAAACAACCACATAAGCAACATGATGAAACCCAATCAACGAAGAGGAAAACATAAATCACAAATGGCACATGAATATCATACAGACCTACCAGGTATACGAGAAAAAACTCCCTTGTGGACTGTTACTAACAGCGCAATCAAAAACTCATGTAAAGTACACTCAATCTGTGCATTCAAAAGACTTTCCATTACTGCCACAACCCCAAGAGGTCTGAATACAAACCATAAAAAGAAAGGCATGGTCAACTCAAATTTACAATCAAGGACAAGGCATTGTGACAAAATGTTCTAGAATCACAGAATTTAATTATGATCTAGCAACCCCTGGAACCTTGATTCACACACCCATTCGCAAGTTAACATGAGAAATTATCAGTGTTTTTTGGATCACATTCATTGTTCTGGAGAACTGGAGAAACCTTAAGTTCAGAAACACAACATTTGTTATGATCACAGGTAAAGTATGGCAGCACTGGGCTCGAAGTGACAAAGCTCTCGCAGGATCTCAATCAGAAGGAGCCCCGATGTCCGGGTGTAGTTTACATTCATCCTCTTGGGTTGGACAGAGGTTGGACTTACACACAACCAAATGTAATGGGCCAGTTACCAGAGAAGTGGACATGCCAACCACTGTCCTTGCCATGTCCTTGGGATGTGCTAAACAACATGTTTGAGTGGTGTTTTGGCGTGTAGCTAATGCAAACATTTCTAACTGCACCTCCTCCAAACTATACCCTATATATATGAGATGAATACTGAGCCAAAAATGTTAATTGTGTCTACTTTATGACTAAAGAATAATGATCCAAAAATGTTGATTGTGTATCCCTCCTATAACTGAAGAAAGAATTGTTTAATGTGTTGATTCAAATGTGTATCCAGTCTACTGATCTCGAATGCTGATTCTATGTGTATTCATTCTATAACTCAGTTCCACTGTGTGATAGATTTAGTGTTTGAAATTGATGGAAACAATGAAAATGCTTTGACTTCACAGTCTGGGAAAAGTTTTGCCACATTTTATTTTGAGTTGCTATTGATCAGTTCGGAGTCTACCATGCTGGAAATCAGTATCATCACACCCCTCTTGTGATTCTGCCTAAAGGAACTGAAAAATGAATTCCTGTAGCTCAGCTTCTTAAACTTTTCATACTCCTGTGATAGGTGAGTTTCTTGAAAAAAAAAACCCTGCATTTTCTCTCTTCTAAACTTAGATAAAGCCTTATTTCTTTTTTTAAATATTGTTTATACCGTTAATATTCAGCAACTCCACTATTATATCATTATGTTGCATTGCCCCTCCACTGTAATGATGTCAACCAACATTTTCCACAAAATATGAACGAACACAAAAACTGAACTCCCCTGCAAAAAAGGCCCCCCCCAGTGGTTTGGGGTATGCCTAAAATAGGCCTTCCCATCCTACTAGATAAGTCCAACAATCACTAATTTAATAGCTCTCTGTCGATTCACATGTAAACATGAACATTAGAGAAGTCTCATCTGTAGGAGGGGTGATTTTAAGAATCCTCACTTTAAGTCTTCCTTAGTGGAACCCTTTCTGTTGTCGCAAATTAAAGAAAAACAAACAAACCCAGGTTTGCAAAAAAAGGCACTTATCTGAACAATTTTGGTGGCTCTATTTGCTTACCCAGCCATTGTATAGTTTTTAACTTAAAAAGCACAAGGCATTTAAATCTTCTGGGTTCCCTAGGGACTCTCACCCTCCCTATACCCCCCTCTCTGTTGACTTAAGTCATCATCGTCTCCTCATCTTCTAAACTCTTCAGCTTTTCTCTCGCTCGGTTCATCGCATCTTGATTGGCATACTCGGATACGGCAGTCCCTTTGTTTGTTGCTTGCTTCTCTCCGACGCATTGCCATGGTGATGCTCTCTGGATCTGCTCCTTGAGGGAAGGTTTGCTGCCGTGCTGCTCGCCCATCTCCAGCCCTCTTTTGCGCATGTCCCACGCTGCATCTTCGGCATTATTGTAGGTCTTGGGCCCATCTGGCCAGTGGATCATTATCTATCTCAGAGGTGTCTGGAAGCATTTTTAATTTCGAAGTAAGATTTACGTTTCTTCATCATTTCACTTCACTTCAACTTCATGACCACAATGGACCTCAGAGATGTTCCCGGTGGACATCCCGGTTCTTTCAAAGACTTTTGTGCGCACATTGGATATGGAGCTTGGTTCCCTCCGGCAACCTGAGCTCCCGACGGAGGAGTCCCTCCGCCATTTCTGTCACAGACTCACTGTCCTGTTCAGCCACGCTGTAAATTAATTCAAATTACAGCATCTTCCGCATCCTTCCACTTCGGTCAGCTTCTCTTGAAGTTGTGTTTGCTGATCCGGTAGAGTGAGGATGGCTTCCTTCGCCTCAACGCTCCACTCCTCCAACTCTACCACTCCACCTTGGCTATATCCTTCTCTCTCTTGTATTTCTGTGACTTTTTGTGTCGTGTAGAAATGATGAAAGTATTGCTCAACTGATGTGTGTCAGTGTGTGGAAAGAGAGATGTGGTAAGATGAAGAGAGGAGTATAAAAGACTGAAACACAGAGGTTACAATGCTATGCATCAGGGCTCTTTCATCGGAGCAAGTCCATATATGCTGGTTCATAGGGGCTTATTCATCGGCGCTTAATCACCAAAACTACTTAACCGAGATCTGTTCAGGTGACAGATGGATAGCCATTGAGAGAAGAGGTTTCCACTAGATCATCACCATCACCGATCACAAGGAGAACAGAAGGCATTCGTGAGTCAGTTTGAAGTTGACAAAGATCTTAAGAAAGGAAAATTTTACCGGATATTGACTCATGAACTCTGATTTGGATTAATAAGCCTCTCTTTCGTCTCCGCTGCTCATCGGAGGGATCGGACATTCTGGACTTCGGCCAAGCCTTGGACGGGGCTGCCGATTGCCCAAGACAGTGTCTGGTTTCTGGGCAGGATTGCAAACTGGACGACAGCAATGGCCATGCAGTCGACCACTCTCTCTCTCTCTCTCTCTCTCTCTCTCTCTCCTAAATTTAGTATGTTTCCAAGGTTACAGTAAGTTTATGCTTAGAAAATGATTTTTAATTTGAGTATTAATTGTATTAATCAAAATTCATGCTGTATGCTTTGCTCCTGCTAAAATTATTAAAGAATAAATTTAATCAATACTGCATTTAAAGTAAAGTTATCATAGTCATCACTGAGTACTCTTTGCTTGCATAAATAGAAGGTTGGTTGTTGGAAATCATATTCTCACAGATTGAACAAATCCTTTGGACCTAACAAGGTCTAACAAGGTCTAACAGTTACCTAGCAATTACCAAGAGCCTGAAACATAAGAAGAGAGCTGCGGTTAACAGACATGACTGGGGTTGCGCTACACTAATCTAGTTGAGAACTCTTTCAGATGTGGTTCAATCTTAGTGGAAGCAGGTGGGCATCTGGATGAAGGCAGTGAGTAGCTAGGCGAGTCTCTTCGCAACACTCCAGTGAATATTCTTTCTCTCTCAAGTCCTACAAAAGTATCTGAGTAGAATCCCTCAAAGCAGATATTGAGCTAGGGACTAAACAGGCTTGGGTAGACAGTTAATCTAGGAAGAGGAAAAGAATCTTTTGATAGATTAAGCACTGGATCAGGATTAATATCCTCCTGTATTGGGGAAGTTAAGACCTGCGGTTTCGCCAGAAGTCTATAACCGTATTTTTTAAAATAACCACAAGGAAAGATCAAGAAATAAGGCTGTAAAAAGGTAGGTAGAACTTAGTAAAAAAAAAAAAAGGAGCAAGAAGTGTCCTTAATATAATGGTGTAAACTGAAGAAGTCCGTAAAAAAACGGAAAAGCATGCTGTGAGTTTGGGACAGACAGGATTAGGCCGGTATGACTGTGCATGTCCCTTGGAAAGTAACAAGAAGCCCCATGCCCGAAAGAGATCATAATGGTGTCTACAGGCATGAACAGAGAATAAAAGGAGACACACGCCAGTATAGCTCAGAGCTCTCTTCAGGTGTATCTCTTGTTCACTGTAAACATCTCTCCTTTTTTCTGGCATTAAAGTTTTTGCTGCCTAGAACTTTGACTCCTGATGATTTGTTTGAACAACAATGGGATGTTTTTTCCTGAGCTGATCTGAACATTTGCCAAGGCTTCTTTGAATTGCAGTCCAGTGTTCTGGGACTTTGGTCTCAAGACACACTGCAACATCAAGCTAATTTGGGTTCCAGCTCCAAGAGTCTCCCAAACATGGCACACCAAATTAGACAACTTCACTAGTACATTCCTGCTGATGAGCTGGGTTTCTGTAATAATCAGTGTTGCCCCTCCATTATCACATACAGCATACACAACTACAGGACCAAAAGCACACAACTCCAGTGTGTCACGCTGACAACATACATCTCAAGAAGCTGACATAGAAAAGTCATTCCGTCCTATAATCTATATCTCTCACATAAAACATATCAGGGGAAGACAAAGAGGTTTGCTGGTCTATGAACACAATTACCCTCCTATCCACTATGAACTGTAATAACATTCTCCAAGAGAGCTGACTGGTCAGTAGTTAGTGCCTTCTGAAGTGTTTATTTCTTATTTCAAACATAACCTGCTCCAGAGGTTGTTAGGTGTTTAGCACAAGTTACCATGGTGATTTACCCCAGGAAGAAGTGAACCACCGTTGTAAGCCTGAAAACCCAGGCTTAAACCTGAAGTTACCTCACTAACCACAAATCCTGCTTTGTAGTACAGGCCTCTGGCATTTTTCCAGTCTCCAGCTGTCCAGTGTTGGTGAGTCGACACCAGTGAGACAAACCCCATAATCTTCCCAAAAAACGACCATATCTCCTTGCTGATTGTCAGACACTACGACGGCCAGGTCAAACATCAAGGTCGCCACCTGACAGAAGGAGCTGTCAGAGCAGCAGGTCTGTGGCTCTTGGGAGGCAAGAGGCTCATTAATTCAGTTTTACACAAATGTGTAACTTGTCGCAAACTCAGAGGCAAGGCGCAAGAGCAACGCATGGCAAATTTGCCTCCAGAACGCCTCCAAACCTGCCCCCCGTTTACATATGTGGGATTGGATGTCTTTGGACCCTGGAGTGTAACCACCAGGCGGACAAGAGGAGGGCAAGCTGAGAGCAAGCGTTGGGCTGTGATGTTCTGCTGTATGAGCTCCAGAGCTGTGCAAATCAAAGTTATTGATTCGCTAGATACTTCAAGTTGCATTCACGGTTTAAGGCGTTTTTTTGCATTGAGGGGACCTGCCAAACAACTACTGTCTGACTGCGGCACAAACTTCATTGGAGCATGTAAAGAGCTTGGAATGAGCAAGGACCGACCAAATGTTACGGTGCAGAGGTACCTGAACCAACAAGGGTTTTCATGGGAATTTATCCCCCCACATGCCTCACACATGGGTGGCTCTTGGGAGCGCCTGATTGGGATAGCCCGAAGAATCCTAAACTCCATGCTTCTTGACCAGCACATTCGTCTAACCCATGAGGTTTTGTGTACACTAATGGCGGAAGTGACAGCTATTATAAACGCCAGACCACTGATCCCAGTTTCAAACGATCCTGAGGCTCCATTCATTCTGTCACTATCGATGCTCCAAACCCAGAAAACTGGAGTCCCACCCCCGCCAGGAGACTTTACAGATAAAGATCTCCTCACCAAGCAGTGGAGACGAGTACAGGCTCTTGCAGACAGATTCTGGAATCGTTGGAGGCAAGAGTACTTGCCAACCTTGCAGTGCCGGAAGAAATGGACCAAATCTCAGCAAAACCTAAGAGTAGGAGATATTGTTCTCCTCAAAGACAGTCAAGCCTCCAGCAACAACTGGCCCATGGCTATGATCACAAAGGTCTTCCCTGGAGAGGACAGAAGGGTGAGGAAGGTGGAATTGAGGACCACAAATCAGGGACGTTCGAAAACGTTCAGACGGGGAGTGTGTTGTATTAAGTCTAGATAGACTTTTATTTTGGAGGGCAGTTTTCTCTGTTTATGTTCCGGTTGAAACAGCGAGTGGGGGCTCCGCGAAAAAGATATTTGGAGCGACGTTATTTCTTCCTGTTCTTGACGGATTAGTAAGCACGCAGCAGCAATGTCGTAAGTTAATTATTTCATTGTTTTGCAATGTTTGAGTGTTAGTGAGCTTGTGTGTGATGGAAACATTTTTTTTATCTTGACAGTATTTTTTATATTTGTGTTACAGTTTTTACTCTGACCCTGTAGAAAGTAAAGGTTCAAGGTTCTTTATTGTCATGTGCACAAAATTACAGGAGTAGTCATGCAATGAAATTTTGGGGTCTCAGGCTCCTTCGACATTGCAATATAGAGAGTGAGGTTAGAAGGAAGAAAGAGAGAAATAGAAAATAAACATTGTAGTGCAAATGAACGCAGTAGTGCAAATAAACAAATAAAATTTAAAAAAAAAATAGTAGTATAAGTAGTGGATTGACTTTTATGGTGCAGATGGAGTTTAAGTGTATATAAAATGTAATAAATAACAAAAAAACGACGAAAGTGGCAGCTCAGGAGTTTAATAGTCTTATGGCTCTGTGGAATGAAACTGTCCCTGAGTCTGGTGGTCCGAGACTGGATGCTGCGGTACCGCCTGCCAGATGGCAGCAGCTGGAACAGTTTGTTGCTGGGGTGGTGGGGGTCTTTAATGATCCGGTTGGCCTTCTTCCTACATCGCTGGCTGTAGAGGTCCTCCATGGATGGCAGCTTCGTCCTGGTGATGTGCTGCGCAGTTTTCACCACCCTCTGTAAGGTCTTACGGTTGAGGGCGGAGCAACTGCCGCACCAGGCGGTGATGTAGCCAGTCAGGATACTTCTCGGTGGTGCATCTGTAGAAGCTGCAGAGTATCCTGTTGTCCATGTTGAGCCTCCGCCTGCGGAGGAAGAAGAGCCGCTGTCGTGCCGTTCTTGTGATGATATTGGTGTGTAGGGTCCAGGTCAGATCCTCACTGATGTGGACCCCGAGGAACCTGAAGCTGCTGACTCTCTCCACCGTCGTCCCGCTGATGCTGATGGGGCGTGTCCTTCACCCTGCTGCTTCCTGTAGTCCACAATCAGCTCCTTGGTTTTGTCGACGCTGAGGTGGAGGTTGTTGTCCTGGCACCAAGATGTCAGGGCTCTAACCTCCTCTCTGTACGCCGCCTCGCCGCCGCCGGTGATCAGGCCGATGACGGTCGTGTCGCCTGCAAACTTTACGATGGTGTTGGAGCTGTGTGTGGCCACGCAGTCGCAAGTGAACAAGGAATACAGCAGGGGCTCAGCACGCAACCCTGGGGGTGCCGGTGTTGAGAGTCAGGGTGGAGGATGTGGTGGTGCCCATTCGCACTACCTGGGGTCTGCCCGCAGAAAGTTCAGGATCCAGTCGCACAGGGCGGTGTTGAGCCCGAGGTCCCTGAGCTTCATGACGAGCTTGAGGGGGCACAATGGTGTTAAATGCTGAGCTGTAGTCAATGAACAGCATTCTCACATATGTGCTCCTCTGGTCCAGGTGGGAGAGGGCAGTGTGGAGGGTGAGGGCGATGGCGCTGCTCAGGGACCTGTTTGCCCTGTAGGCAAACTGCAGAGGGTCCAGTGAGTCAGGAAGGGAGGATGTGATGGATGATTTGACTAGCCGCCAAAGCACTTCATGATGATGGGGGTGAGTGCTACTGGGCGGTAGTCATTAAGGCAGGAGATGTTGGACTTTTGGGGACAGGGACAATGGTGGACCTCTTGAAGCATGTGGGGACCACAGACTGGAGCAGTGACATGTTGAAAATGCCTGTGAACACATCTGCCAGCTGATCTGCACACACCCTGAGAGCTCGGCCAGGGATGCCGCCAGGTCCAGGAGCCTTGTGTGTGTTGATCCTTTTAGAGATCTGCACACATCTGCCCGAGTTAAAATCAGTGGGCAGGGGTCCTGGGCCTTCTGTACCTCCCCAGCCGGGAGCAACTCTCAAACCGTGCAAAGAAAGCATTCAGATCATCTGGGAGAGATGCACACACCTCCTCAGCACCGCCAAATGTCTTTTTGCAGTCTGTGAGTGTCCTTAGACCAGACCACATGCTTCTAGAGTTGGAGCCCTGAAAGTTGGACTCCACTCTGTCCCTGTATTGTCTCTTTTTGCACTGCTAATAGCTCTCCGAGTGCGTGCACTGGACTTCCTGTACTCTTCCAAATCACCCGAGTTGTAGGCGCCAGTCCGTGCTTTTTTAAGTTTGGCACGGACTTCTCCATTAACCCAGGGCTTGATTTGGGAATGTCCGTACAGTAATCCGCTGGGACTACGCCGCCGATGCATTTGCCGATGTAGCAATGACCGCGTCCCGTGTGTGTGTTTTAAGTTGTCATCCTGAAACACACACCACCCGCTGTGCTGAAGCAGTGCCGTAGAGCCGAATCTTATTGGGCGGACCAGCGCTGAATTGTCCGCTGCATCGGTCTGTTCCGCTTGAGTTTCTGCCTATAGGAAGGCACAAGCAGGATGGAGGCGTGATCTGATTTGCCAAAAGGAGGTCGGGGAGGGCCCTGTATCCATCGCAGAAGGGAGAGTAAACATGGTCCAGCGTGTTGCCTCCTCGCGCAGGGACAGCTGATGTGTTGGTAGTATCTCGGCAGGACTTTCCTCATGTTGGCTTTTGTTAAAGTCCCCGCCACAATAAAAGCAGCCTCGGCCTTGAGGTCTCCGGCCCTGTCGATAACTCCATACAGCTCGTCCCAGCGCTTGGTTAGTGTCCGCATGTGGTGGAATGTACACCGCTGTTAGCACGACCGATGTAAACTCCTCGGCAGATAATAGGGCCGCATCCGATCATGAGGTGCTCCAGGTTAGAGAACAGTCAGATGAAATAATCTCCACATCTGAGCACCACTGCTTGTTGACCATGAAGCAGACACCTCCCCTTGCTTGCTCTTCCCCGATGTTATTGTCCGTCCTGTCGGTAAATGGAAAGTCCGTGGGACAATGGCGGAGTCCGGGATCGAGGGATCGAGCCAAGTCTCCGTGAAAACCAAAACGCTGCAGTTCCTGATGTCACGCTGAATGCCATCCTGCTCCGGAGTTCGTCCAGCTTGTTATCCAGTGACTGGACATTCGCCAGAAGAATACTCGGAGAGGAGGCGGTTTTTTCACGCTTCTCAGCCTGACCAGGACCCACTTCGTGATGACGCGGTTTCTCAACCATTGGATGGAGAAGAGGCCTCCTCTTCTTCTTCTTCTTCTGCTTCTACGAACCGTCCTGAAGACTTGTCTGACAAGTGGTCGTCATCGCTGCTCAGTGAGACACCTGTAACATTCTACGAAGATGTTACGGATATACCGGGCGCTCCGAGAAAAGAGAAGAAGTGTATGATTTACATTACGGTGTTGACCCCCGAGGATTTTGGCTGTGATGAAGCTGTTGGTGGCAATGGTAATGTCTTGGAATAAAAACATTGTGAGTGAAGAAAATTGTAATGAAGAACACACATCCGATACAGACTCGGAGAAGGAGGAGGAAGAGGAGAAAGAGACCGAGAGTCCTCGTCCTGAGAAGCATCCGAGGGAGAAGAAAAAGGAGGAAGAGGAGAAAGAGAATGAGAGTTCTCGTCCTGAGAAGCGTCCCAGGGAGGAGAAAGAGAACTGCAGGAGAGCACGGGGTGAGAGTGAGAATGCTCGCACGGAAAAGCGTCGAGGGGGGGTTATGCAGTTTCACGACCATGAGCAGGCTAAGACGAGAATTATCTTAGCTACAATTTGGCCATCCAAACCCACAGTTTCAGGCCGATGGTTTATTCAGGCCAGTCTGCGTTCGCTGAATTCGTGGGAGAGATTGGTGGATATTTTCGTTTTAGAGAGATTTAATCCTGACTGCGGTTTATTCTGTACCATGCTAGTCATACCTGCTACGGAATGGCTCACTAGGATGCTGGGGATAAGCAAGAGGATTATGTCCCTCTTCCAATGCTGCCACAGATGGAGCGACGTGATTGCAGTGAGAAAAACTATTGATTTAGGGTTTTTTTCCTCCCGTGAGGAAAAACAGAAAAATAATTCCCACGACTCCATAACCACGCCTCTTTGAACCTCTCACCTCCACACCACCCCTCCCTTCTGGTCTTATAAAGGACACGATAGTAGCAGCTGCCTGACACTGCATTTCATCATCACGAGGAGTACGGTTCTGCAGTTTTAGAGATAGATTCTACATTTTACCATCACGAGGACAAGCACGGCTGCCCAGAGGAGCAGAAGATGCCTGACACGCCTCCTTGTTCGGAGGATGAGGACGATTGCTCGGAGGAGTGGAAGATGCCTGAGAAGCCTCCTTGTTCAGAGGCCGAGGAGGAGGACAATCATACTGAAGACAAGCCTGCTGACGAGGTTGACGGATGGATGTCTTCGGTTTTCATCAATACCGTCAAATCAGCCGTTTATCTCTCCTCAACATAGTCATCCGCAAATATCGTATCGACCCCTGCTATGGGTGTAAGACCCATCACCCCAGCCAGAGACAGCACGAGTGTCTGGAGGTCTTGGAGGATGACTTTTACAGGGATCACTTTTACCACCTGATGAAAAGACTCCTCACCCCTCGCTTCATTCCCGCCATTCAGCGTCTGCTGGTTGCCTGCAACATCAGAACGGAGGATTTCAAAGTCCGCGCTGTGGCTGAGACTCCCCTGCATGAACTGAGAAATGCAAAGAAAATCTTTGATGCTATCAGCGATGCCTACAATAATCTGGTGGGACAGGACGTGGAGAAAATCGGACAGCTGTGAATGGTCACAGAGTGTTACACAGATTGTTAAGCTTTTTTTTTTTTTTTAAATAAATCTATAGTTGAAGAAAACAAAAGAATATCCTAAAAAAAAAAGACAAAAACCATTTTTGTACCCAATTTTCAGAGTTTGGTAACTTTTTTAACATGTATCCTGTTTGTTAATCAGACCAGATGGCCGAGAAAGTGGTGATGAAAAAATGGATTACAAACCGCTTCACCCTGCTAGTTTTGGAGGAGTAGAGCGACTCCGTAAGGGTGTAGAACACAAAACAGGTAAAAAAAAGTCAGCGTTCAGGATGTTGAAGATTTCTTATCAGAGCAGGACATTTATACACTGCATAAACCCGCGAGTGCATTTTAAGAGAAACAGAGTCTTTGACACAAAACCGCTGAAACAATTTCAAGCTGATCTGTGTGACATGCAAGCCTTAACCGATCATAATGACGGATTCAAATATTTATTAACCGTTATAGACATATTTTTTTTTTAAAAAGCCTGCGCTTGCGTTTTGAAGAAGAAAACGGCTTCCGAAGTGGGGAAAGCTTTCCAGTCGGTGTTACTAGAAATACCAATCATCAAGTACCCGAAAAGCTACAAACGGATGAGGGGAAAGAATTTTTCACAACAAACAAGAGTAACAAGACCATGGACATTGTCTCACACATTGTCTCTCAATGTTCCTAATCCATACACCATCCTTACACTGAAAAAAGTGACTTTTTGGTGTAGTAAACTCTATTAGAATAACTTTCATCATTTCTACCTTGTATTTTTAAGATTCAGTGAGAACTAGAGTGTTTTAAGTAAAATTAAACATTGTATTAATGTAAAACATGAACTACGGGAGAAGAGTAAGTTTTACTTTTGTTTCCTCATAGTATTTAAATGTTTAATAGTTGTATGCACCTAAACCTAGAAATACTACAAAAACTTTACTCAGAAAGTGTAGCATTTTGAAACGCATGTACGGCGCATGCGCACAATACAACAGGACTGGCTTCGCTCCTCCGGACGTTACAGGATCACAGAGCAAGATGTAGCACGTACAACAGTCATTTCGCATGTAAGTTGTTACTGTTCTTTTTTAAATTTGTGATAATATATAGCTGGGCATGTATTTTGATAGTTTGACGCTAGATATGTTACTGTTCATAAGTTTATTTAAAGTTAGCATAACGCTACATTAGTCCGGGCAGGTTGTAAGTGGGAGGGCTGCAGTTTTTCCTGGTAAAAATATCCGCACTATAGTAAACACAAGTTTAGTGACAGAAGAGCCAGAGGTCTTTGAGAGCACCAGCTTGCGAATACAAAGAGACTTCGCTGGCAGTTTTCTTTCTTTTCTTTTTTTGACAAAAGCTAGTCAGCTAGTAGCATGGCTGTGCCGTGCGTTGTGTAGCCCACAGCAACTTCCTGATGTGCGGACCAATACTTTCGATACCAAATGTGTCCGTTTTATTATCCACGCTCATAATAAATTGTCTAAATTTTCACCGGTCTGGTGAAAGTCTGATGGTCACTCAGGTAGGTTAATCTATAAAGCCTTAAACATTTTACTTGCTTTATTGAGCTGTAACAATAATTAATGAATGAATTTTCTAATGAACTAAGTAATTTTCTTTTCAAACATGTAAATTTATATAAAAATGTTGATGTACTTGTGAATCTTTTGTCCATTCAGATCAAGGAGGAATTCAGGAGAATAACTACCATTCCCCTGGAGCAAACCTTCATGCGCAAACTTGATGAATACACACCAAAACTTATTACGCTGATGAAAGCCAAGGGAGGTGCTGAGGGGATCAAGATGAGACCGCACCTGGACAGATTGAGTCAGGTGTGCTTGTTTTGTTTGTTCATATGTTTTTTACAGGGAGATGGGCCTACTTTTTTCTCACTCACATACACATATACACACATACAGCACAAGTCTCACACTTGGTAGTCAATGCCCTTGCACGCTCTGGGTCCAAGCACTTGTGTTTTCACTTGACAGTTCATTGTGTATGTATAATGGTTATGTTCATGTTTTTAATCTGTTCACAGAAGCAGAGCATTGAGATGACCTTGGTGAGAAGGAAGAGGAACTTTTTGAAGACTGCTTGGTATAGAATGATTGTAATCATTTAAAAATAAGTTTGAAGACACAAGTTATTATTATATTTCTGTAACGGATGTTGAAATTCTCTTTCAGAGGGTTGCAAGTTTTTCACTGCATATTTAAAAAGCACTATTCCAGCTATAAATTGTATCTACAAAAGTATTGGGACACCTGCACAATCTAATGCTACTGACAGTGACAGTGTTAACAGTGTTCCTAATATTTTGGCACAATAGTGTATATTGGATGTAGTGTATACTGTGTTGTTGTTTGTTGTATTTGTTGAACTGTTTAAAATGAAAATTAAACACTTTAATTGCATTGTAATGTAGTTGTGAAATATGTGATAAATATATATTAAATGCATATGATTACCTAATTTTAGTGAGTAATGCAACAAAGTAAATCAAAATGCCAAGCACAAGAAAATAATTAAAATCTACTAAATTACAGCAGTACAGCAAATACTACAGATATATAAAAATGATGTTCCTGTCTATGAAAAACAAGTAGGCTTTACTTAATTTGTTTAAATAAATGTAACATAAAAGTTGGATGTAATTAAGTAAATGTTACTTAATATCGTCACAACTATTATGTTTTATGGTAAGTAAATTTTACTTGATACTTGCAAATGAGTGTTACTTGATATTGCAGCATTAAATTTTACTTAAATCATTTGCGTGCAAATACTTACGATATATTTTTTAAGTAAATCTTATGAGTTATTTTTTCAGTGTATGCAAGTCCCACCTGATGCTACCTGGTTTTCTGTAGTAGATTTGTCAAATGCTTTCTTTAGTGTCCTGGTCCATCCAGATTCCCAATATTGGTTTGCATTTCAATTTAATGGAAAAGGCTACACTTTTACTCGGCTGTGCCAGGGTTACTGTGAGAGTCCTACTATCTACAACTCAGCTCTATGTGAGTCACTTGCACCCCTACAGCTCTCTCCAGGTACTGCACTCCTGCAGTATGTTGATGACCTCATGATAGCAGCTCCTACACAGGATCAATGTAAGGCAGACACATTGAAGCTATTGAGGCACCTTGCTGCTGAAGGCCACAAAGCTAGCCTCAGTAAACTACAGTTTGTGAAGCAAAGAGTGATGTTTTTGGGACACATTGTGTCGGGGGAAGGGAAGAATCTCTCTCCTAAATGCATTGAAGCAATTGCTAAAATACCCAAACCACTAACTACTAAACAAATGATGACTTTTCTTGGCATGTGCTCTTACTGTCATTGTTTTATACCTAACTACTCAGAGCTGGAGAAACCCTTGAGAAACATTCTTCATACTTCAGGCTCTTCTTCACACTCTCGACTCGAGTGGACACCTGAAGCTGAGGACGAGTTCCGGAACTTGAAACTGTCTCTCCAATCTCCACCTACTCTTGGCTTGCCAGATCCACACAAGCCTTTCACTCAGACTGTTGATGAGCGTTCAGGTTGTATGACCTCTGTTCTCTTACAACCACATGGTGACAAAGTCAGGCCTGTGGGCTATTTTTCATGTAAGCTAGACTCTGTAGCTGCTGGCATGCCACGCTGTCTGCGGGCAGTAGCTGCAGCTGAAAAAGTTCTCCTTGCTTCCCGTGACATTGTTGGATATTCTCCTCTCACCCTCCTCATCCCACATGCAGTTTTTCTTATCCTCTCTGAGCAGAAAACCTCACATCTCTCTGCTGCCAGACATCTACGGTACCATACATTTGTTGGACATGCCTAATGTCACTCTCAAGAGATGTAACGTCCTTAACCCACCTACTCTGCTCCCTCTTCCAGAGGATGGTGAACTGCATGACTGTTTGGCGGAGCTATCCTTTTCTTGTTCTCCTAGACCTGACCTGTCAGATGTTCCCCCAACAAACCCAGACATGGTTCTTTTCGTTGATGGCTCTGCTTTCAGGGATCCTCAGTCAGGCCTCGACAAAGCAGGGTTTGCAGTCTGTTCTGAGAACATGGTCCTTGCCTCATCTTCTCTCCCATCTCACTTCTCTGCACAAGCAGCAGAATTGGTGGCTCTTACAACAGCATGTCAGCTTGCTCAAGGTCAGTCTGTTACTATCTACACTGATTCCAGGTACGCTTTTGGTGTTGTGCATGATTTTGGTCAACTGTGGAAACACAGAGGTTTCTTGAAGTCTGATGGTAAGCCCATCTTAAATCATATTCTTGTTGCTGATTTATTGGAAGCCATTCTCTTACCCTCAGCTGTGGCAGTCTGTAAGTGCGTTGCTCACACAGGAAATGCTAATGTGATTTCAAAGGGAAACGCTGCTGCAGATGCTGCTGCTCAGGCTGCTGCGTCACAGGCTTCTGTTCCTTCGACTTCTTCTTTTCTTTACACTTGTCGAAACCACAGGTCATAACTTTCCCAATACAGGAGGATATTGTTTAGCCCCAAGCTCAATGTCTACTTTGAGGGTTTCTACTCAGATACTTTTGTAGGATTTGAGAGAGAGGAAGAATATTTACTGGATTGTAGCGAAGAGACTCGCCTAGCTACTCACTACCTTCATCCAGAAGCCCACCCTGCTTCCACTAAGATTGAACCACACCTGGAACAGTTCTCAACTAGATGAGTGTAATGCAACCCCAGGCACGTCTGTTAACGGCAGCTCTCTTCTTATGTTTTGGGCTCTTGGTAATTGCTAGGTAACTATTTATAGACCTTGTTAGGTCCAAAGGATTTGTTTTAAAATCTTTGGGATTAGTGCAACCTGTGAGAATATTATTTCTAACAACCAACCTTCTATTTATGCCGGCAAAGAGTACTCAATGATGACTATGATAACTTTACTTTAAATGCAATATTAATTAATTTTATTCTTTATAATTTTAGCAGGAGCAAAGCATACAGCATGAATTTTGATTAATACATCTTAAAATTAATACTCAAATTAAAAATCAATTCCTAAACTTAAACTTACTGTAACCTTGGTAAAGTACTGAATTTAGGAGACAGAGAGAGAGAGAGTGGTCGACTGCGCGGCCTTTGCTATCGTCCAGTTTCCAATCCTCGCTCAGAAACCAGACACTATCTTAGGCAGACGGCAGCCCCATCCAAGGCTCGGCTGAAGTTCAGAATGTCCAATTTCTCCAATGAGCAGCGGAGATGAAAGAGAGGCTTATTAATCCAAATCAGAGTTCATGAGTCAATATCCGGTAAAATCTTCTTTTCTTAAGATCTTTGTCAACTCCAAGCTGACTCACGAACGCCTTCTGTTCTCCTTGTGATCGGTGATGGTGATGATCCACTGGAAACCTCTTCTCTCAGTGGCTATCCATCTAACACCTGAACAGGTCTCGGTAAACTTGTTTCGGTGATTAAGCTCCGATGAATAAACCCCCGATGAACCAGCATACGTGGACTTACTTCGGTGAAATAGCCCCGATGAATAGCATCGTAACCTCTGTGTTTTAGCCTGTTATACTCTTCTCTTCATCTTACCGCATCTCTTTTACCAATACACACTAATGCACTATCCTTTTCCCACACACACTAATGCTTCTTTCTCTCTCCAACACACACTTATGCTTCTTTCTCTCTCCAACACACACTAATGCTTCTTTCTCTCGTCAACACACACTAACACACATCAGTTGAGCAATACTTTCATCCTTTCTACACTTCCTCTTTTTCTTCAGTGCAACCCAGGTCTTTGCCACTTGTTCTGATGTACATGAGAATGAGGAAACGGGGAAGAAATAATCTCAGCCCGTATGAAATTTTGTTTGCTACTCCACCCTCTGTTGAGCTGAGAAAACCCCAAGCACCTCTTCTGACAACCACTCTCATTCAGTTGGATGTTTGATTTATGAGGTTCTTGTATATAGTTGATCCTTTCGGATCAAAAGGGGAATGTAATGGTAAATGTACTATGAGTGCATGTGTACCTGTGAACTTTTTACCTCTACTGTCCAGACAATGGCCTGAGGGTCACGATGACCTGAGGATGTCTGAAAATATATTTTAATCCTGTAAGGAGTTTCCTGTTTTCTGCTGTTCTGTAAGGGATTTTCCAAAGGGTTTCCTGCTTTTGAGCTCCCATATGTGGGGATACATGTCTCTAGTCACGTATGCCTTTTGTAATACACACTCATGTATTTAGAAAAGTATAAAAACCATGTTCTTTTATTTCTCTGTATGCCACTCTGTAGGTCAGCACACGTGCAGGGCTGCTGAGTGACATCCTGTGTTGCAACCAGTAAAGACTTTTGAGCTTGACTCGGACTCTAAGAATCTTTGTTCCTGACAGCTTCAACTTTACTTTGTGTAGAAAAGAACCCGGTGGAAACAGAATCCTGGCAGAATAGAAAAGTTTTCACACCATCCTCAGCTCTGCCCTCAGCCTCTGTCAGTGACCTTGTGGATGGCTTCAACTCCAGTGTTATAGCTGTTATGGAAGCCATTGCTCCAATTAAGACCAAAGTTATCTCTGGAAGAAAAAAGTCACCATGGAGGAACGCTACTCTGGTGAAAGCTCAAAAAAGAGAGTGTGGGCACAACGCAGATGGCGAAAAACGAAACTCCAGGTACATTATGACATTTATAAAGATAGTCTTCATGCCTATAACCATGAATTTAACGCCTGAATTTATTTCCAATTATCAAAAAAAAATTTGGTGTGTGTTTTTGTTTACGAGTAGATGCTAAATTAAGTTGAGAGTATTAATTTGAGTACAGCAAATAAAACAGATATAAAATAGATATAAATCTATTATTATCTATTATCTATGATGCAAATTAGCGACAACAGGCAATAAAGGTAAAATACCTGTTCCCATCTTAGGTATGAAGATTCTTTTATTAATGTAACAAAGCAATACTAATACAGACGCTATTTTGGCTGCATTTGGAGCGGAAGTGGTTTGTTGCTTAATCACGACAATAGGCGTTAAGGGGTTAAAAAAAGGCAAGGCAGTCTTTTTTCTCTGAGATTATCAAAAATAACACCAACAATGCCCGTATTTTATTTTCTGTTGTCGACAGACTGACACAACCTAGAGTATCTGTCCCTTCTGAACTGCTGTCTAATATGTCATGCAATGACTTTGCAGCTTTGTTTGCAGATAAAACTCAGTGGATAAGACAAACAGCATGTGGCTCCTTCTCAGGCAACTTGGTTATGTCACTGATTCCTCCTCATTCTGCTAGAAATCAAGAAAAATTTCAATGGACCATCCATCTGTAACAGAGATAGCTCAGAATTTAAAATCCACGACCTGCTGCCTTGATATGCTGCTGACAAACTTATTGAATGTTATTGAAAATGTTTTTAATTATGTTGCACCAGATGTATTGAAGATAGTAAATATAAGTATAATTTGTAACTATAGACCCATATTGATCAAAGATCATTGAGATAGTTGTTTATCAACAAATTCACTCTTTCTTGACCCAAAACAATCTCTTAAGTGCTTTCCAGTCAGGTTTTCGAGAAGATCGGGACTTCTTTGTCTTGTTAGGTAACTGCGAATCTGAGATGACATGTCAAAGATGGCATGCAGCGTCCCCCAAGGCTCCATTCTTGGGCCACTTTTGTTTAACCTCTACATGCTCCCACTGCCCCAGATTATGGAGTATTATAACATCTCTTACCACTCATACGCTGATGACAAACAACTCTATATTACAGTGTCACCAAATGACAATGGTCCATTACAGTCACTGAGTGAGTGTATCCAACAAGTCAATCAGTGGATTGGCCAGAATTTTCTCCAGCTCAATGCAGAAAAGACAGAAGTCATTGGTTTTTGTCCCAAAAATGCACGGCTTGAGGTCAGTGGCCATCTTGACTCAATGACACTAAAAACCACAGACCAAGCCAGAAATCTTGGTGTAGTTATGGACTCAGACCAGGCATGGAAAAACTTGTTCATGCATTTGTTCTCAGTAGGCTGCATTATTGTAATGGTGTCTTTACAGGTCTTAGTAAAAAATCAATCAAGCAGCTGGAGCTCATCTAGAATACTGCTGCCAGAGTCATGACCAACAGCAAGAAAATGGACCATATCACACCTGTCCTTAAATCTTTGCACTGGCTCCCAGTGTTAAAAAACTTTTACTGGTCTATAAATCACTGAATGGTCTGAAAACATGTCAGAGCTGCTTGCTGGGTATGACATATCCAGACCCCTCAGGTCGTCAGGGACAGGTTTACTCAGCGTTCCCAGGGTCAAAACCAAGCAACGGGAAGCTGCATTTAGCTTCTATGGTCCTCACCTGTGGAACAAGCTCCCTGAACACCTGAGAAGTGTGCAAAGTGTCAGCTTGTTTAAATCAGGGTTTCAAAACATTATTGTTCACTGCAGCTTTCCCATAGTGCCTATTTTTACCCTCAACTTCTGTAATGGCTTGTTTTAATGATTTTAAATCACATTTTAAATTGTTTAAAATTGTTTTAATTTTTTGATTTATTTATTTTTTAATTGATTCTTTTTCATTTTTAAACTTTGATTAATTTGAAGTTGACAGATGCTTCGTCTGTTCTGTGTTTGTCCAAGTTAAAGGGGGACTGATTATATGGAATGAGAAGAACAGGTAAAAGGGGACCCGTTGAGTCTTGGAGACTCAGGGGACCAGCTTGAGTCTTGAAGACTGACCTGAGTCGGAGTGAAAGACCTATGACTTATTTCATTCTTCACACCTCGGAAGGGGGACAAACATGAAGCAAAAGACGAAAACTTTTGTCAGCTTGATTTTAAATTGCTTCAAATTGTTTTAGTTGATTCTCTTTTAATTTCTAATGTATTCCCTTGCCTCTGTAAAGCACGGTGCCTTGTGTAAGAATGGTGCTATACAAATAAATTTGCTTTGCCTTGTGTTGGGACCTGAACCTGGTGGTGCACAATGGAGGCTTTCTTTGTCTTGGAGACAAAAGAAAGCGCTGGAAACTTAAAGTCCCACAATCCTCCAGGTGTGAAATCCAATCCAGCAGCCACCACTGGATGACTGTGGCATGTGACCTCTGAGGTCATCAAGTCATATAAAGGCTTTGCTCAGCCTTCTAATAATTATTAATTATTTCAGATAGCCAAACCCCAATAATTAGTGCCCTTAGTAGGCAAACTCAACAAAGGGTGCTCCAACAAATACTGCCCCTGTGAGGTAAAGAACAATTGGTGACCACGTGTTATGCTGGCCCAACACTTGCCTTGCCTTGCCTTGCATCAACCCCCGCCCAACGGTGACTACAGGCCAGGTAAAGAGGCAGCTGGAAAGACTACATCAGCGAAAGGCTGCAGGCCCTGATGACATCACATCAAGGATCCTGAAGACCTGTGCCAGCCAGTTGTGTCCTGTACTGGGACATCTGTACAACCTGAGTCTGAGTCTGGAGAAAGTCCCAATGCTGTGGAAGACGTCGTGCCTGGTTCCAGTCCTCAAGAAGTCGAGGCCATCCGACCCGGCAGACTACAGCCCAGTCGCCCTCACATCTCATGTGATGAAGGTCCTGGAGAGACTGCTCTTAGCCCAGCTGAGGCCACAGGTGATGATGTTTTCTCGACCCTGCAATTTTCGATGTCGAGTCGATGATGCCATCATCTGCCTGCTGCAACACAAGTGCAACTGTGAGAATCTGATTTTTTTTTTATTTCTCCAGTGCTTTCAACACCATTCAACCTCTGATACTGGGTGAGAAGCTGCAGGTGATGGGTGTTGACGACGCAATGATCTCCTGGATTACTGACTACTTGACAGGCAGGCCACAGTTTGTCTGTCTGGGCAGTGTCCTGTCTGATGTGGTGGTCTGTGATACGGGAGCCCCACAGGGAACTGTGCATTCTCCCTTCCTCTTCACCTTATACGCCACTGACTTTCAGTACAACTCTGAGTCATGTCACCTGCAGAAGTTTTTTGACGACTTAGCTGTTGTCTGGTGTATAACAGAGGGAGAGGCGGTGTAGTACAGGACACTGGTAGATGACTTTGTAGAGTGGTCCGAACAGAATCACTTGAGGCTGAATGTCAACAAGCACCAGAAGTGGTGATCGACTTTAGGAGGAAGAAGATGGCTTCACAGCCACTAAGGATCAGGGGGGAGGTGGTGGAAGAGTTGTGCTGATGCTGATGTCCGCTTCCAAGGTGGTCCATCTGTCTTCTTTGCTGGTACTAGGTATATGTTTCATAACAGCATAAGATGCTATAATCCCTCCCACAGGTGTTGCATGGCTGTGTCCATCGGTGAATAAATTTTCTGTCTCCGGCACAGGTTAATGGTTCTGTGGTAATATTTGGAAATACATTAATTTCATCTGCAACTAAGGCTGCACATTCATGTGGCATCTACATACTGCAGGATACAGCAGGTTTTTATTAGATTGTTGTGGAAGTCTTTCATTAGTGATTGTAGAGCGTGATTAAATAGTGAGGGACTATCTGTCAAACCCTGTGGTAACCTAGTGTAGGTGTGTTGTCTTCCTTCAAATGTGAACGCAAATACATGCTGGTACTCAGGAGCAATGGGGATGCAGAAGAAAGCATTGGAAAGGTCCATTACTGTAAACCACTTGTATTTGTGGTCTAAATTGGATAACATAGTGTCGGGATTTGGCGTTGCATAATGACAGCTTTTTAGTCCAGAGCTGATTTTCCTCAAGTTGTGCACCAGCCGGTGGTGGACTTTTTCTGGTTTGGCCACAGGTGTGATTGGTGTGTCAAATTCAGACTCACAGGGTATTAGGACCCCTGATTGCAACAGGCCTTGTATAATTCATCTTATTCCCTCTGTCTTTTCTTCTGTTAATGGGTATTGTGGCTGGGAAATGATTTCAGGAGGCTTCATTTGGAGCAGTATTGCTTTAACTTCCTTACATTGTCTTACATCAAAAGGGCCATCAGCCCACACTTTGTCCGGAGCTCTTTTCAGTTCTTCCACAGATTTTTCAGTGACAGTGTCTTCTCTCCCATGTGTTCAGCTTCTTTCTACCCTGTCCATTTCACATTGTACTCTTCCATTATAGATCAGTTCATAACAGTTGCAGGAGGGGCTAATTCTCATCAACTTTGTTACAGACACCATTTGCCAATCTTTTGCTTCAGTAGCCTTCTTTACCATGGGTCCCAAATTTTTTGCTTCTGCTCCACTAGTAATTTTTAATGTGATATGTGTGGTTGCGTAACATATCACATCAGTAAGGTCCCAATTTGTATAGAGGTTTTACATCGTCTTCCAGTTGAACACCAGCTGCAACTCCTTGTGGTCCTATGTAGATTTTATCCCATGACATTTCATGTTTCGGCTGTTCAGTCCCCTGTTTTCTTTTTACCAGTTCTTCTATCATTTACCATGTGTCTTGATAATTATCAACTTCTTGCACTTCTTCTGTACATCTTAGGTAATTAAGTGTGATGTGCATTGAGTCAGTAGGATTACAGTATGCTCTTAAGCAGTCTATCCAAGGTAGCCATCGACCAAAGGTCTCTCTGAGTTCCGTTGTTTCAGGGCTGATTATTTTCCCCCAGCACACATATGCATTTGATTTGAACTGTGTTTGGAGTTGGACGAGGCACACCTGGAGCTCATCATCAGGCAATCAACACACCACCATAAAAGCCCTGCTTTTATGACTCGGTGCCAGATGATTGCTTGCAACATCCCACATTCCTTGTTCGACCTGACCACTTCTACATCCTTGACCATGGTTCCGACCTCAGCTACGTCCTTGATCATGACCCTGACCACGTCTACATCCTTGACCACGATCTTGACCGCGGCTACGTTTTTGACCACGATCTCAACCACGTCTACGACCTTGACCACGATCTCGACCACGTCCAAGTCCCTGAAGAGTTGGCGCCAGCACACCACGCTAGCGACACCACGTGGGCGACTCTTCGGGAATACCCTTGCGCTGATTTCCTTGCTTGGAATCAATAAAAACTTGTACTGTGTGCCTCTGGTCTGCTGCACTTCTTGGTCCACAACCAAGCCCGTGTCAGGTTAAAAAAAGTAGCATTTTAGTTTTTCTCCGGAAAACCCCATTACTTCGGTGTAACTGGGAGAAAATGGAAAATCTACATTTGGAGTACTATAGCTTGCTCCAGTATCTGCCATGAAAGGATAAAGCCTACCACCGATCATAACTTCCAATACCGGTGCTGGCAATTTTTCCAAATGGTCTTCTCCAAGGGTGGGGTCCCGGCCCCCCTAATGTTGAGGCATCTGGTGTGGGGCCCACTGAGGTTGTTCCCCTCTTGGCCCATTTCCTGGTGGTTCTGTTGGAGGGAGGCCCCGGTCTGCCGGCTGTGGAAGACATCTGGAACTCAGGCTCTGGAGGAGTAGTTGAAGTGGGTGCTGAAACAACGGGCATTTGTGAGTTTTTCTTTTTCTCATTTGTCTTTTCTGGCAGTTCTTTAACCCCTTAATCCCTATTGTCGCGATTTAGCATCAAACCACTTCCGCTCCAAAACAGCCAAAATAGCATCTGTATTAGTATTGCTTTGTTACATTAATAAAAGAATCTTCATACCTGAGATGAGAACAGGTTTTTTTTTTTACCTTTATTGCCTGTTGTTGCTAATTTGCATCATACATAATAGATAATAATAGATTTATATCTATTTTATGTGCTATACTCAAATTATTAAGACTCTCAACTAAATGTAGCATCTACTTGAAAGCAAAAACACACACCAAATTTTTTTTTTATAATTGGAAATAAATTCAGGCGTTAAGGGGTTAAGTTGGTTCTTATTTTCTTCACCTTCTCTTTCAAAGTGGTGTATCAGTTTTGCCATCCACAGGTCTAGATCCATTTTACTTCCTGACACAAATTTTAGCATTTCTTCCTGTGTTTCTCCTCATTGTCCTCTTATCATAGCCTGTTTAAGGAGTTGCTGCAGGGGCTCTGTGATTGGGCATGTTCCAGTTTATGATTCCCACACCTTTAACATTCTTTGGACATGTTCAGGTCCTCCTTCCCTTTTCCTGGATGTGTTGTTAATCACATCTGAATTAGTCTTCACTGGATATTGTTGTCTTAGTGCAGCCCACATAGCTGCCAAGACAGGTTGTAGTTCTTCTGAGTCTGCCATTTGGTCTGTCCCAGCACTTGTTTCTAATCTGCTCATTTCGTGGGGCTCCAGATGTGATGATAGGCAGCTTCTTACATCTCACAGGCATAATATCTGACCATTAAACTGGAGCAGGATTTGGCGGACCCACACATGTCCTCCATCATTTGGGTTTGGTTATATGGTTTTCAGTGCCATCTTATCTGCATTAAGTGATGGCTGCGTACGTTCTCTTGTGTAGTCCTCCACGTGGTCCTCTTGCTTCTATTAATGTCAGCATTATTGTGTCTTATTGTAGCAGGCCGCTTCTCATCTTTTGTTGTTGTAGAGCTGTATGTGTGGTATTCAGTCATATCTGGTGGGTATATTCCATAACTGGGACGGGTCACTGGGGTTGGCAACGCACTTCTGCTTCTTTCGGATGAGCTGGATCTAGATTGTAGTTTATGTTCAGATAGGTTGCTTCTCCTTTGTGTACCAGCGAGTGTGGAGGCGCCATATGTGTCCAGCAAGGTCTTCACTGTTGCTGTTGAGTCTTTATCCATTTAGCTGCATAGGCATTTCACTTCTTTCCTTAATTGTTGTGTCACTTCCCCATTCTCTAAATCAACTTTTTGCTCACCTTCTATGTCTTCGTCATCCTCAGTTTGTTCCTCTCTCCTTTTCTTTTCTAACAACGTTCTAACTCCCTTCATTAACATGTTAAGTTTCTCATCCCTTTCAGTTTCACTTAATCTTTGTTGCTCTCTCACTTGACTTTCTCAATTCATTTTTTCTTCTTCTTCATCACATTCTTTTTGTGTTGGTTTAAACGCACATGTTAGAGTCCCCCCTCTTTTTCCAAGAACATGCATTTGCATAAATGGGTTTGTAAGGTGTGGCTTTGTATTTGGTTTGGTAGTGGCATCTTAGTTTTCAGATTGTGCCATAGCTGTAAGCACTTGGCTTAAGGCTGCATATGGACTGGGCACAGTTGGTGTAGTTGACCTGCAGGCGGTGGTGTTCCCTTGTGAGTGTATGAAGGTGGTGACTCACCCTTGCTTCCGGACTCACTCTCATGTCCTGCTTTGTCTTCAGTTTTCCCTGCCTGCATGGACAGACTGGAGCTGCTGGGGAAACAAGTGCTGAAATATAGATGGGTCAGTTTCTTGATATCATTTTATCATTACTTTTTCCTTGTTCTAAAATATTTGAGGATTCGACTTTAATTTTTTTTAAGTTTTGCAGAGAGACTGAGAAGCACTTTCTCTGGTTGACTGTAGGTGGGGGCCCCGTAAACACACCAAACAGTCTATTATCTTTTAATTCTTTCACCCATTCGTCAAATTGTTGTAATTTGTGTTTCAATTTCGCCTTCCGGGAAAGAGTGTCGAATTTTTCTTCTTCCCTCACACAAATAATGTCCCAAAACCCCTGGAGAATAGCTCTCTTCTCCTCCTTCACCTTCTTTTTTCTCTTTAGACATGTTTAAAGTTGTTCAGTAGTCACACACGAACATTAGGCGCACCAGGCTTCCCTTCCACCCCTGCACTCGCACACACACTCTCTTAACCAGGGCACAATATTTGATTCACTCAGACACACTTTTCTTGACACTTTTTTATTCTCAAGACGTCTTGCGGGTTGGAAGCTTTTACAACCATAGCTGAAAATACGGAAATTAACAGCTATAACTGAGGGACCTTGAAACCAAACCCTAATCAACTCTTGGAGTTAGATGCTTTTACTGCTGTAACAGTGGGACCTTAAAACCCAAACTTCCATCAGGTTGAAGCTTTTACAGTTGTAGCTGTTAATTCAGAAATTAACAGCTATAACTGAAGGACCTTGAAACCCAACCCTTCATCAGCTATCGGAGTTAGATGCTTTTACTGCTATTATTTATAACAGTGGGACCTTAAAACCAAAACTTATGACGGGTTGGAGCTTTTACAGTTGTGGCTGTTAAGTCAGAAATTAATTCAGAAATCAACAGCCATAATTTAGCGACCTTGAAACCCAAACCCTCATAGTATTGGAGCTAGATGCTTTTACTGTTATTTTGTCTAACAGAAGGACCTTAAAACCCAAACTTCTGACGGTTAGGCATTTTTTAGGGAGTTGGATCAGGCCCCCACTGACATTTAAACCGTACTAAACACGCCCAAATTATTTCTTCTCTTACTCCTAACTCTTTTTCAACACTTTTTATTTTATCAAGACTATTCCATACACATTTTCCATGTTTTATTTGACCAAAAATAGTATTACACTTCAGATCAGTCTAACACAGCCAACAAAACATCCTAGTGGACGTACAGAAATTTTGTTAAAAAGGTTTTCTGCTTACCTTTTGTTTAGGCAGCTGCCAGCTGTGAGGGACGTTTCCCTGATGCAAAAACCTCCTTCACTTTGGCCTGAAATCCTAGACAGGGTTAGGGTTAGGGGTTAGGGTTAGGGAGGGCCAAACCCAATATAATATTTTTACATACAAATATAAAAAAGGGGGGAAAGGGGGTTTGGTCTCTTTCTCTTTTTAAATATGCTCTGAGGAGCTCCGGGGAGCTTCCAGTTTGATAGACCGGGCACTACCGTGTCCTCCCACCCTGGAACTTTATACCAGGGGAAGGAAGTTAGCCAATTGCTATCAAGATAGAAGACGCTACTATGGCGTAAGGTTAACAATTTATTTTAGAGGCATGGAAAATGAGTATAGAGTCACCGCTGAGGCTTTGATCTGTCCACTTTAAGCGTCGGAGAGACGAAGCCCTGAACTACGGAATTCATAAGTTAAGTACAATTTTGAGTGTTACCCCCCGGCACCCTGAGGGTTATCAGTGTCTTGCTATATGTAGGCAGTCACAATCGGCTCTAGCTGGGCCTGAGCGAGTGTTAACATCAGATGTGGTGTATTCTGTTCTGGTGAGCAAGCAGCAGCAAAACAGTGATTAACATTTGTCAAGAAGGGTTGAGATTTCACCAACCGCAAAGTGTTATATAAAATAATCAAAAGTAACGAATGATAGGAAGCAATGCAGAATGATGATTATATGAAATATTTTGCAATAAATCTATGAAGAAAAGTGACGAATCAAAGTCATGATTAAGAGTTGAAGTTGTAATAAGGTTTTTCAGTAAAAATATGTAAAGATGATATGTGATTGATGATATAAACGAATCAGCGAATCAATGAAATGATCTGAAATGATGAAGTAATCAATATGGTGATTGATTTTTGAATAAGAGAATGAATGTTTGCGGTTAATTCAATATCCAAATGAAGTATAAGTTGTTTGATTTGAGAAGATGATTGTTAAGTTGATTTTTATAATGTGAGCACTGTAAGAGTGATAGAAAAGTTTAGTGTGGGTCAAGATGACCTGGGCGAAGCCTGGGTTGCACCAGCCTAGGTTGTGTGGGTCAGAACAACCTAGGAGCGGCCTAGGTTACACCACTGAATAAAAAGAGGAAGTGAAAGTATTGCTTAACTGATGTATGTTAGTGTGTGTTGGAGAGAGGGGGATAGGACACTGGTCTGTATTGAAAAGAGAGATGTGGTAAGACGAAGAGAGGAGTATAAAGGACTGAAACATAGAAGATTCAACGTTATTCATTGGGGGCTTATTCATAGGAGCCTATTCACCGTGACAAGTTTACCTGTTCAGGTGTTAGATGGATAGCCATTGAGAGAAGAGGTTTCCAGTGGATCATCACCATCACCGATCACAAGGAGAACAGAAGGCGTTCGTGAGTCAGCTTGGAGTTGACAAAGATCTTAAGAAAAGAGGATTTTATCGGATATTGACTCATGAACTCTGATTTGGATTAATGAGCCTCTCTTTCGTCTCCGCTACTCATCAGAGGAATTGGACATTCTGGACTTCGGTCGAGCCTTGGACGGGGCTGCCATTGCTGACAGTTGACCATGCACAGCCTCAAAACCATCTCTGGTAAAATTAGCCAATCTTTGGCAATTATAGTGGACATAATTTATGCGGTCCATATTTTTAATTGGTGTGATCCAAATGAGAATTGATTCAAAACCTGCAGCTAATTGATCAGTCAATTTATATTCATCAGGGATTCCTCTAGGTATACCAATTGCATCTATGCAAATTGGCGATCCAGTTTGTGATGCTAGATGTTTTGGACCGTTTTAACTTACTTCCATCCCAATGGATGTCTTCAACTTGGATGATCTTCACTGGGGAGATAAGAGAAACAAGAGCAAAAGTACCACTCCAATTGGGTGGTAAGTCATCATAGAGGATATTTCCCCCACAAAACCACCACACATCAGCTCTGGCATCAGTGAGTTTACTCCCTAGGCCCGAAGTCAGATTTATAATATTTACACAATGTTTTGGATCTAGATTTCCCAAACTATTTTTCCCTCTGCAGTGTTATTCATAGAAAAACACGTAACATTAATTCTTAAGTCCGGGTCGAACATTGGGGGGACGGTATTCATGAGGGTTAGTGGATACATTTTAGATTGGTTTTTCGGACATTGCTTCAACAAGACAAGATGTATCGTTGTTAGTTTGATCATAGCTGGCATTTTATCCGGTCCCATTTTTAGCATATTCAAAAGAAGTGGGTAGTAGTGACAGGGTGAGTCTGGCAACTAAGCATACTATGTAATTAGTTTTATCTGCTTCAGTAGCAGCTGTTTTAACTTGATGCATCCACGTGTTCTTTTGGGAATACCCTGTTTCTATGTGGTATTTGTCAGAAAGGGACAATTTAACAGTACTAAATGCATGTACCTCATTTTGCTGTGGGAATGGTTGGGTTTTTTTAATTCTTATTTCTTATATTATTTTGGGCTGATTCTAAACGATTTAGTTTGATCAGTCCCATCGGGTTTCTTCCAGAAACATCTACCACAACAATTAAGTACATTTATTCATTTCCTCCTTTGTAACAATTAGACAATTAGATTAGATTCTTGGTAAGGTTGATTTAAGTTATGATAAGAGGGTTGTAATGTTGCTAACTTTCCTGTTAATGGTGTTGTGTTCCCTCTGGGTCTTGTGTTCCAATGGACCTCGCTCCATCTAGGGCACCGTGGGTTATTTGTGGGTGCCCCCAGACAAACTTGCAACCATACACATCATAACGTCTCCAACCTGCATGGTTTGTTCCACATTTGATAATATTACATAAATCGAATTGGAAGGTAGTTTCAGTGCCCAATGTATAATTCAATTTGATTCCCCCATATTGGTTTAAACAAGAGTCTCTAAGTTTTTCTTGACTTCTTTGGCTCATTCTAAATATGGGGGTTTTGCCAATTTGTTTGTGGAATTAGGCAAATTACCATTGTTCACACTTGACTCATCTTGGTACGGCTCCGTCCTTTCCCACCAAGGTAAAAGAGCTACAACAAGAAGGGAAATCACTGCCAAACAGGCCAGTGAGCCCCACGCTGGTCTCATGTTCATTTTTTTTAGCTTTGTTTTCTTTCTATTTCTTCTCCAATCTTCCTTAGGTGCTTTCTGATTTCTCTAAGGTTTTTTTTTTTATTGCTGTTTCACCTTTTCTGCAGTGAGTTTTGAGCCAATATCTACTCACCTTGGTTTGTTCGTTGTCTAGCCAAAGTGTCAAACCATAGGTAGTAGAGCTTACCACTTTAAACGGACCTATCCATCTGGGTTCGTCTCAGGTTCAGTGAAATGCCTTTTTGTAGACCCACTCTCCTTCTTTGATCTCCTCTGGCGGTTTACCTGTTGGTTCTTTTATCATTATTTCCTGTTCACAAGGAGACAAAAACTTCAAAGCAGATAGTAGTTGGCGTACATAATCCACTATCTCTTTCTCCTCACTGGCCAAGTCAGGTCCACTTCTGTTTCCACCATTCTGTTCTTTTTTTCTACACAAAGTAATTGAAGCTGTCAGGAACAAAGATGATTAGAGTCCGGAGTCAAGCTCAAAAAGTTTACTGGTTGCAACACAGGATGACACTCAGCAGCTCTGCACATGTGCCGACCTACAGAGTGGCATACAGAGAAACAAAGCACATGGTTTTTATACTTTTCTAAATACATGAGTGTGTGTTACAAAAGGCATACGTGACTAGAGACATGTATCCCCACATATGGGAGCTCAAAAGCAGGAAACCCCTTACAGAACAGCAGAAAACAGGAAACTCCTTACAGGACTAAAATATATTTTTCATCTTCATCTTCAGGTCATCGTGACCCTCAGGCCACTGTATGAACAGTAGAGGTAAAAAAATTCACAGGTACACATACACTCAAATAGTACATTTACCATCACATCTAATGAGCTTCTTCACACAACATCATCAGTAGTGTGGAGGAGGTCACAACCCTCCCATACATTTTTAAGCTCCTTTATTGAGCCACGCTTGTTTTTCATGTGGATCAGTCTGTTTTTGCATATCTATGATTTCCGTGGTTATTTTTCCTAGCTGATCACTTGCATCATCTTTTTCCACCCCCTGCTTGACCATCTGTAATATGTTAGTTTGTTTTTCACCATAAGCTCTTTTAGCTTCTGCATCTGCAAAATTATTTCCCAATACTATTGTTCCTTGACCTGTCTGATGCTCTGCACATTTGATAAGAGCTGTTTTTTTTAGGTTTAGTCAGGGCTTCTTTGAGTTCCAACATTTGGTGCATATGTTTAGCTGTCTGTTGTTGCCAGCACCATTTTCTTTGCTGCTGTGTGTTGGGGCAGCAGCATCAGAGCCAGCAACACCAACAGACTTGATAAAATCATCAAGAAGGCTGGCTCTGTACTTGGTCTCAGGCTGGACTCTTTTGAGACCGTGGTGGAGAGGAGAATGCTGAATATACTGCTATCCATCATGGACAATGATCAGCACCCTCTCCATCACAAAGTACACAGACAGCAGAGTACCTTCTCACACAGGCTGTTCCAGCTCCGCTGTCAAAAGGACAGATACAGGAAGTCTTTCCTGCCACATGCCATCACATTTTACAACAACTAAAACTCTGGTCATATGCACCTTACATGTTTTTCTACGCACACTGGTAACTGCACCTTACCTATTCAGTGCACCTTATATATTATTTTGCACTACAGTAAATACCCCATATTTGTACATTTTTTACATTCATGGATATATTTTAGATTTATAGAGAATAAAAATGTATATTGCTTTTATAGGCTGCCTTTTTTACCTCATAGTGTTGTTATTGTCTGTGTGTAATGCTGCTGCTTTGCTAAAATTTCCCAACTTGGGATCAATAAAGTCTATCTATCTATCTTTATGCCCCCCCCTCACCCAGAGAACTAACCAGGGACCTCTTTTGCCTGTTTGCAGTGTTTACTGTTTACTGCCTTAACTGCAATGTACTGTCATGATTCACTGCCATGCACCGTGCACTGCCATCCACCTTGCACCGTGGGTCCAAGAGGACTGTAATTTCAATCGTGCTGTTTGCCCTGTATGTGTAGCATGATTGACAAGCTGACTTTGAAATTTCTATGTAAAAACTGAAATGGAAGGATGTGATCTTCAGGCCTTCAGATGGCACTGCAGTAAAACTAGACATGATTTAGTTCAAAATTCACTGCATGGGCTCAGGAATACTTTAATAACAATTGTCTGTAAACACTGTTCATTGTATCCACACATGGAAGATGAACTGAGGCAAAGCAGAAAACTGTCTTCTAGTCATTCAGTAAATTAAAATTCTGTCCTCTGGGATAAGAGGAAATGGACTATCCAGCTTGTTATCAGTGCAGAGTTCAAAAGCCAGCATCTGTGTTTGTAAGGTATCATTAATTCTGAACAATATATAAAGGTTTTGGAGCAAAATATGCTGCCATCCAGATTATGTCTTCTTTAGGGAAACATGCCTTAAACAATGCCAAACCCCATTCTCCAAGTATTATTGGTTCCCTAGTGAAAGAGTCGGGGTGCCTGCAGTCCAGACCTGTGATCCACTAAAAACATAAAATATTAACATATGACAAAGGAGACCTCTAACTGTTGAGCAGCTGAATACCAATGTCTGGGAAGATTGGGACAACATTTCACTTTCAGTGGTCTCTTCAGTACCCAAACACCTACAGGGTGTTGTTAAAATAAGAGTATGTGTTGCCTCCACGGCATCTGTGTCACTTATCTTTGTTGTTTGCGTGGTACTGGTTCATTTGTGTGTGTGTTCAGGTTGTGGATAGCAGTGGAAGAGTAAAACTAATTGAGAAGACTTTATTTTGAAGGTTCAGTTGCTCGCAACATCACTTCCTGGTGGGTTATTTCCGGTTTACTTCCTGGTTTTCACTGAGGGGGAAAAAATGACATGCTGTAAATGCTCTGAGGCTTATCCACAGCCATCCTTTAAGAAGCTTTGTTCAGGCAACGCCGTAAGTACATATATTTCATGATGTAAATGTTAAAAGGTATAAATGGCAGTAATTGTTAAAAGGTTGTAAGCCATTTGTCATTTAGAAAGGTAATTTTGTACATGTTTAAAAGGTATTCTTTTGATCGTTATTACTGTTGTTCGAGGTACATATAAAGATGTTAATTAATATTTTGAGTTACTTCGGAATGCAGTACTTATATAAACAGAGACTTTTTCCGTTTTGTATTTTTTATAACTACAGTTTTCACCGCTTGTCAAGTGAAGATTCAGAGAGTAAAATAGTCAACTCTTTCCGGACTCCTGTGTTCATTGACAAAGGTTTAGCTTGGTGTTTAACCAGAGTTGCTACACTCTGCAACAGAACACTACAGTGAAAAGGCGCCGATCGATGTTCCAAAGTTTTCCAGATGGCAAGCAACAAGTCATCAGTGTCAAACGCCAAGAGCAATGCAACGTCAGAAACATCTTTGAGCGCAGCGCGTGCCAGAGCTAAAGCAGAAGCTGCTAAGGTGAGAGCATCATATGCTAACAAGGAGGCTAAATTAAAACTAGAAAAGGCTGCTAGAGAAGCAGAAAGGAAAACAAGAGAGGCTCAAAATCAGCTAGAAACTGCTAGAATTGAGACAGAGCTGGAAGTGCTAACATTAAACCGTGAAGCAGATGCAGCCACCGCTGAAGCACAAGTGTTGGAAGACGTAGCAGAACTGCATGATGTATTGGAGAATGTGAGATCTGAGTCAGAAGAAAGGCTTAGACTGCAACGTATTAGTCAATATGTTCACTCCCAAAATTATCAGAATCAATCTACCTCTGCACCAGTACCAATCCCACCTGTTAAACCTCCAGACCATGCTGAATCACAAGACAGTTTCAGAACATGGCATCCACCTGCAAGCATATCATAATTCCAACTTATCAATAACAAGCCCAAGCCTGAAAGTGAGGATAAGACACATCCACCCGCACCAAACCTGTCTGAACCGACCGAAGTTAAGTCAAAGACTGACATCAAAGGGACAAACAACCACACGTACATAGGTGCTCAGTCACAAGCACCCCAACATATAGTCCCAGCTAGAGGGTCAGGCTCCCCAGACCCTCTGGCACAGTACTTGGCACGACGAGATCTTGTTACCTCAGGACTGTACCAATTTGATGATAAACCGGAGAATTTCCGTGCATGGCAATCCTCATTCACCAATGCAGTAGCTGAAGCCCAACTTACAGCAACACAAGAACTAGACCTCATGACTAAATGGCTAGGAAAAGAGTCTGGCAAACAAATAAGATGCATACGTGCAGTGCATGTGAACAATGCTGGTCTGGCTATACGCAAGGCATGGGAAAGGCTGCGCGACTGCTATGCTGCCCCTGAGATAATCGAGCAGTCATTATTCCAGAGACTAGACAGTTTTCCAAAGATTACAGCCAAAGATCACACCAAATTACATGAACTTGGAGATTTGCTCATGGAGATACAAGGTGCCAAAGAGGATGGATATCTCACTGGACTGGCGTATCTGGACACCTCCAGAGGTATTGGACCGGTAGTAGACAAACCTCCATATGGACTCCAGGAGAAGTGGGTGTCATCTGGGTCGTGGTACAAAGAAGAGAACAATGGTTGCTTCCCTCCCTTTAGTTACTTCTGTAACTTTGTGTGTCATGAGGCAAAGAAAAGAAATGACCCCAGCTTTATTCGCCAAAGCAGTGGCGGAAACCCCACAAAACCAGAGAGGTTACCTGTGAAGAGTTTTAGCAGTGACAGACCCATCACAGTTCACAAAACAGATGTCTCTACGATCAACAATGACTTTAACAAGAACTGCCCACTACATGACAAACCACATCCTCTTAAAAGATGCAGGACATTCAGGAACAAATCTATCAATGACAGGAAGGCCTTTCTAAAACAGAAAGGACTATCACTACAGGAGAACGGCGGGGAGGGAGAAGACGGTTCTAATGTGACTGATGTTAGAACTAGCTGAACAGAGGTTTGTGGCTCCAGTCAGCGGGGTCGTTCCTGCTCCAAGATCAGCCTAGCAATGGTCTACCCCAAAGAATCAAAGCACAAAGCCATTAAGGCTTATGTAATCTTGGACGACCAGAGCAACCGCTCTTTAGCCAGACCAGAGTTCTTTGAGCTGTTTGGTGTAGAGAGCGAACCGCTCATGTACCATCTCAGAACGTGCTCCGGCATCATGGAAACATATGGCAGGAAGGCAGAAGGATTCCAGATAGAGTCATTGGATGGCAAAACTCTAATCTCTCTTCCACCACTCCTCGAGTGTCCTGAAATCCCAAACAATCGAACTGAAATCCCAACACCCAGTGCGGTTTTGCATCAGCCTCATCTTCGTCACATAGCCAAACTCATCCCTGATGTCGACCCAGAAGCAGAGATACTCCTGCTACTTGGAAGAGACGTGCTTCGAGCACACAAGGTCAGGCAGCAAGTTAACGGGCCACACAACGCCCCTTTTGCACAACGTCTCGATCTAGGCTGGGTGGTGATAGGAGAGGTGTGCCTTGGTAACGTGCATAAGCCAACAGTTGATGCATTCAAGACTCATGTGCTAGATAGCGGTCGCCACTCAATTTTTCAGCCTTGTACGAGTTTCATGCAGGTCAAAGAAACACAGCCGAGCTTCAGCAGGCCTAACAAAGTGCCAGAGAGGATACTAGGGCACACAGTATTTAACCAAACTGAACACGACAACAGACCTGCTCCATCAATAGAAGACATCCTCTTTCTAAACATCATGGACACAAACGTCCACAGAGATGAAACTGGCAGTTGGATTGCCCCATTGCCATTCAAAGAGCCACGCCAGCGTTTGCCAAACAACAGAGAGCACGTGGTTAAGCGGTTTGAATCCCTGCACCGTCAATTCAAGAGAAAACCAGAGATGCAGAAACAGTATGTGGCATTCATGGAAAAGATCATTGCCAATGGGCACGCAGAAATAGCGCCACTGTTAAAGGAGGATGAGGAGAGCTGGTTTCTTCCATCATTTGGAGTATACCACCCGCGAAAGCTCAACCAAATCAGAGTAGTTTTCGATTCCAGTGCTCAGTACTCTGGTATCTCCCTCAATGATGTTCTTCTAAAAGGGCCCGACCTCAACAATTCTCTCCTGGGCGTCCTTCTGCGCTTTCGGAAGGAAAGAGTAGCTATCCTGGCTGACATCCAACAAATGTTCCACTGTTTTTTGGTTCAAGAAAATCACCGCAACTTCCTTCGCTTCTTGTGGCACAAAGACAATGACCTCAGTAAGGCGGTTGTCGACTACCGCATGAGGGTTCATGTTTTTGGCAATTCGCCATCTCCTGCTGTAGCCATTTATGGTCTGCAAAGAGCCATTGTTGAAGGTGCTCACAAGTATGGGGCCGATACAGTGAAGTTTGTGGAAAGACACTTTTATGTGGACGATGGCTTGGTGTCTCTGCCATCTGAAGCGGCAGCAATCGACCTTCTTCGACGGACTCAGGCTTCACTTGCTGAGTCAAACCTTCGCTTGCACAAGTTTGTGTCAAGCAGCCCAGCAGTCACTAGAGCCTTCCCGCCTGAAGATTGTGTTCCAGTTATTAAGGATCTGGATCTGAGTGAAGAAACAACACCCATGCAGCGCAGTTTGGGCTTGCTATGGGAGAACGGAACAGATACGTTCACATTCTCTGCATCAACTGTTATCAAACCCTTCACCCGACGTGGAGTTCTCTCTATTGTCAACAGCGTTTTTGATCCCATGGGTTTATTGGCACCTGTCACGATCCAGGGAAGAGCTCTTCTGAGGGAGCTTACTTCAGAACTGACCGACTGGGATGCCCCTCTTCCAGCAGACAAGCTGAAGAAATGGGAAACATGGAGAGATTCTCTTCAGGTCCTAAAAGAGCTTCATGTGCCACGCACTTACACACCGACCACGCTCATCAAAGCTGTCCACACAGAGTTGTGTGTATTCTCGGATGCCTCGACCATGGCCATTGGAGCCGTCGCTTACCTGAGAGCCATTCAGGAGGATGGAAAAGTCAAAGTAGGACTTGTTATGGGCAAAGCCAAATTGGCACCTCAGTCAGAACCCACAATCCCGAGGCTCAAACTCTGCGCCGCTGTCCTTGCAGTCGAAATGGCAGATCTCATCAGAGAAGAACTAGATCTGAAGTTGGATGCAATCAGGTTCTACACGGACAGTAAGGTGGTGCTCGGGTATATTAACAATGTGTCAAAACGCTTCTACACTTATGTTCACAACAGAGTCCAACTTATCCGACAATCCTCCAAACCAGAACAATGGCATTATGTACGCACAGAAGAGAACTCTGCAGATCACGCATCCAGATCTTTACCTGCATCCCATCTTGCAAAGAGCTCATGGTTCACTGGACCTCCATTCCTGCATCAACCACCCGCAGAAACAACACAAACAAATGAGACGTTTGAGCTCATCGAGCCAGAAAATGACTCAGAGATTCGGCCACAGGTACACACGTACACTACTCACCTGGAGGAGCCTGTGCTTAACCCTGACCGCTTTCAGCGCTTTTCCACTTTCATCTCTCTACTGCGAGCAGTGGCATTCCTTATCCATATGGCAAGATCTCACAAATATTCCAACCAAAACAGTAGGTGCACAGGATGGCACATATGTCACTTACCTCGTACTGTGGATGAAATGGCTCAAGCGAAGGATGTGATTCTGAAAGCAGCGCAAAGGCCAGCCTTTGCAAAAGAACTGTCCGCCCTCCAAGCGAACAAAGTGGTGTCCACAAACAGCCCTTTGCATAAGCTCAGTCCGACCTTAGAGGGTAATCTCCTCTGTGTTGGGGGCAGACTGAAACATTCTCAGCTTACATGTGGAGAAAAGAACCCAGTAATCCTACCCAAGGACAGCCACATTTCTCTACTGCTTGTACGACATCACTATGACCACGTGAGACATCAGGGCCGACATCTCACAGAATGTGCAGTGAGAGCAGCTGGACTGTGGATTCTAGGTGGTAAGCGATTGATCAGTTCCGTCCTTCATAAATGCATAATATGCCGGAAGCTGCGTGGGAGACTGCAAGAACAACATATGGCTGACCTACCGCCAGAACGTCTCAAGGTCTGTCCTCCTTTCACGTATGTTGGGCTTGACGTTTTCGGGCCTTGGTCCATTGTAACCAGACGCACCAGAGGAGGCCAGGCAGAGAGCAAAAGGTGGGCCATAATGTTCAGTTGTTTGAGTTCAAGAGCTGTCCACATTGAATTGATTGAGTCTATGGATGTATCCAGTTGCATAAACGCTCTTAGGCGTTTCTTCGCTCTTAGAGGCCCTGCAAGACAACTCCAGTCTGACTGCGGCACTAACTTCATTGGAGCTAGCAAGGAGTTGGGGATGGACAATACTGTGCATGATCGGCATTGCCAGGAGAATTCTTGATTCAATGCTCTTGCAGCAGAAAAGTCGCTTAACTCACGAGGTGCTGTCAACGCTAATGGCTGAAATCACGGCTATCATGAATGCGCGTCCACTCCTGCCTGTGTCTACAGACCCACAACAGCCTTTCATTCTTTCACCAGCCATGCTGCTCATGCAGAAATCAGGTGTTCCACCTCCTCCTGGAGACTTCACGGACAAGGACCTATACACAAAAAAATGGAAGCAAGTCCAAGCTCTTGCAAACCGGTTTTGGACTCGTTGGAGCCGAGAATACTTACCATCCTTGCAGCAGAGACAAAAATGGACAGTGCCACGCAGAAACCTTCAAGTTGGGGATCTGGTTCTCCTCAGGGACAAACAGACTGTCCGCAACTGCTGGCCTATGGCCATAGTCACAGCAACCTTTCCTGGGAAGGATGGACATGTTAGGAAAGTGGAGATAAAAACAACCAACCAAGGTGATGCGAAAACCTTCCTCAGGCCGGTTGCAGAAGTAGTTCTTCTTCTGCCCAAGAACTGATTCAAGGACTGTTGTTTTGGACTTATTCAAGTTCATAGTGGCCTCACATAGGCCAGATGGGGAGTGTGTTGCCTCCACGGCATCTGTGTCACTTATCTTTGTTGTTTGCGTGGTACTGGTTCATTTGTGTGTGTGTTCAGGTTGTGGATAGCAGTGGAAGAGTAAAACTAATTGAGAAGACTTTATTTTGAAGGTTCAGTTGCTCGCAACATCACTTCCTGGTGGGTTATTTCCGGTTTACTTCCTGGTTTTCACTGAGGGGGAAAAAATGACATGCTGTAAATGCTCTGAGGCTTATCCACAGCCATCCTTTAAGAAGCTTTGTTCAGGCAACGCCGTAAGTACATATATTTCATGATGTAAATGTTAAAAGGTATAAATGGCAGTAATTGTTAAAAGGTTGTAAGCCATTTGTCATTTAGAAAGGTAATTTTGTACTTACTAATATTTTGAGTTACTTCGGAATGCAGTACTTATATAAACAGAGACCTTTTCCGTTTTGTATTTTTTATAACTACAGTTTTCACCGCTTGTCAAGTGAAGATTCAGAGAGTAAAATAGTCAACTCTTTCCGGACTCCTGTGTTCATTGACAAAGGTTTAGCTTGGTGTTTAACCAGAGTTGCTACACTCTGCAACAGAACACTACAGAGTTGATGACGTGTCATACAGTGGTAAAACATGACCCTGCCACAACTTGTTGATGTGTGTTGCTGGTATCAAGTTCAAAATATGCATATATTTTTTAAGAGAAGAAACAATACAATTTTTCCATATTCAACAGTTTTTGTACTATTATCGCTTGAATATTGGGTTTAAATGGCTAGTAAATCATCACACTCTTTTTTTATTTACATTTAAACAGCATCCAGGGTTGTATTGTTCGCTGGGCTCTGTGTTTGTCTTTTTCTTAGTCCTTCAAGACTACCTCTTTCACGATTTTCACATAAATCTTCTAAATCCAAAAAAAAAGTGCTGTTTGTCATAGAATCTTACCTGCCTGGGCTGGATTAACCACTTTTGGAATGCTTACACAAACATCTAAATGTGAACATATAATAGAATGAAAGAATATAGGCTTTAACAGTAGATTATAAATCCAATCCAATCCAGTTTCATTTGTATAGCACAATTTCACAACATACATTATCTAAAGGTACTTACTATGAGAGACGGCCCCTCAACCATTTGAGTCTTAAAGATTATGTATTAACATGGTTGTCAAATTCAGGCCAATAATTTTACAGTTTATATTTTGCTTTAGCAGTGCATATATTAAGAAACACACATCACAAAGTTGTATTTTTAGCCTGATGAGGCCTGATGAGCCATCTTATTTTATTTATTTTTTTTATCTTATTTTATATTTATTTAGATGGCACACGTCGCAGGAGGTTTGACCTTTTAAGTGTACACCCTGTAGACACTGTTCTTCCATGGACATGATTTGCAGTCAGATCAGTCATCTTAAGTATCCTCCACTCTTCCAGTTTCCTTCCAGCTCTCTTGGCTTGGCATTGTCCTTTTTCTCAGAGCCTTTGAACCTTTCAACCCAGGTTGAGGGAACAAAGCCTACACACCACATTGTCCTTTCAGAAATTTTGTCTTGTTCACTGCCTTTCATGACCTCTTCTTTGGGCACCTCTCTGCATTCCCTCATTCAGGGTTCCCTCGAAAGCCAGTGGTTCCTCACATCCCAGTTTGACAAGTCAAGAGGATACAAAGTAATCCCCTTAATCTGCCCTTTCTCCCACATGCAGCCACACAGAGAGCGGGGCCACAGAGAGTAATCCTGTCTGAGAAACAATAGGATTAAGAGCCTGGTCCTGTGATTGACAATCAGGAAGGCACATCCATTGACTGATCTGTAAAGCAGACACCCCAGATTCTCTCTGTTTAGTGAATTTATTTTGTTTGGTGAGCTTGAGTGGAATGGGAGTGAGGTAGGAGAGGAAGGGGTTAGTTGTGATCTGAAGATACTTCTTTGAGGGCCTGCTGGAGGTCTGACAGGCCGACGGTCCCCTGATCACCAGGGACCCAGGAATGACTGACAGGTAAGGGGTAAGAACTGGGAGGGATTTATGTGAAGTGGTTGCCATAAAACAACAATTTCCCTCTGGAATAACTATCTGTGTGAAAATATGAATTTCATATTCTGTATGGGTTTTCTCACACCAACAGCAGTTACTGCAAGGAATGTATTCAATTATTCAAATGGCAAAATGGTTGTATTGGCAGTATATATAGAAAAAGAAAAATAGCCTGAAGAATGTGATTTGTAACATGAATCATGTTTTTAAACTCAAGGTAAAGAGTAAATTAATGTCTATTCCTTTCAACAGCCAAGTCTCTACTGCCATAATCAATATGCAACAGTTTATGATCACTAGATGGCCCCATTGGTACAAAATATCTTCAACAGGCCTCTCACAGTAAGAGAGCTCTCTGTAGATCCCCCAGGAAACATGCCTCACATCCAGTGAAAACAGAAGTTGTCTTCTCCATTCAGCTCCAGTAAGAAAATAACAGCTCATTCTTAACATCTCCTCACATTACCGTGATGGTCTTTTTAAGTGCTGGGGGTAAAGCACAGGTTGTGCATTGTGTGAAAGGGAATGAGTCACAGGATGGTGGATTTCCTTATGTGACAGGTGCCTGTAATGGTTACCCTGTGTTTATTCAGGCTGACACAGTGGAAATTCCCACTGGAGGCCCACCCTCAGAGGTGAGGGTTAATCCACCCAAAGTAAGATTGAAGAACTCTCAGAGGTCACTGACAGTGACCCTCCTGAATGTCTTCAACATGGAGAGGGTGCCTACTACTCATACCTAATGAAGACAACAGCATGATTAATCTCATGTCTGTGTTGAGGATGGGGCTGGAATCAGGACATGGTTAGCCTAGCGTAGCATAATGATCGGAAGTAGAGGGAAACAGTTAGTCTGGCTCGTTCCAAAGTTCAAATATACCCCAACTAATTGCTTCCCAGTATCTCAGTATGCACAGAAATATTGGGTGTACAGATGACCTGCTGTTCATCGAGGAGTAGTACGTTTCATGTACCCCAAAAACCACACGATGATCTTTACATTTCTGTCTGTTTAGTTTAGTACTAAACTGCTGTTTAGTAGTCCTACAAATTGTCCATTTAGGGGAGTTTGACTGTCCTTGTACATTTGAAGATTCAATCTCCTCCTCATTTCAGCCAAACTGATTTGCAGAAACCTAACCAGACCTTAACCATATTGTTTTCACATGCAATGCATGTATACATTAAAAAATGTGAATAAAAGACTGTTTGTTTTATTTGCTTTACCAAATTACCTGGATGGCAATTTGTAGGTTTTCAAATGTTTCATTGATGATTGATTGGACGTCTGATTAGATCCAGCATCTCCGACCTAACATTACCTCATGAACTCAGGAGGGTGATGTTCATTTGAAGTTAGTTCTTGTACAAACCAAATAGACAAATATGGTGAAATTTAATACAACATAATCAAATTGACAAATGTGTATGGGTATTTGCAGCACATGTACTATCAAATTGATGAAACTGTTTTCTTAATTAGCTTTTTTTATTTGCATGTGTTTTAGTAAACTGCAGTGTGTGGAGCTCAGAGGGCTTTCACAAAAAACAAAAACATACATAACAACAACAAAAAATAAAAATGAAGGACCATACGTCTCATGTCGGAGTTCACATCCAGTCACAGACATGCAGTTCACACTTGTCATTACTGTTTTTCTAACCTTAACCATACAATAGTTGCATCAAGTAGAAATATACTGTATTAAGTACATGTGATCACTTTCATTCATTTGTATTTGTAAAAGTTGGAGTATTAAAAACAACTCATATGTGTGTTTCATATTTTAGGCCAGTGGCTACAGCTCAAATAAAAGGAAGGAAGTCAAAAGTGAGTCGCTTAATAATGTTCCAGTGAGCACAAAATAATCAGCAAGTGTTTGGAGCATGTTGCATCTGTCTTTTAGAAGCCCAACTTCTTTGAAGTTTTCAGATTAACAGTGTAGCATGTTTCACAGTCCTGATGCTCGACAGCAGCTTTGTCCCTCAAGATGTAGCACCTTCTAAAATGGATTATGTCACCTAAGACGTGGGTGCATGGATAAGAGGGCAAGGCAGGAGGCTTTTTTATTTTGACAGTGGTCTAAGCTTCCAAACCTTGAGTGACACTACAGAGGCGGAAAAACATGTGCAGACAAGTAAACATTGTTCACTGCCATCAACTGATACTGGTAACCAGACATCACTATCATCCTCCTTCAACTGCAGTTTGATCACTAAAAGGGATATGCTTTCTTATAGAGCACTTGTCTTCAGGACAAGCAATTTTATTTTAGTTGTCTCATATGCATGCGTGCGCAAACACACACAAAGAACCTGACTGCTGAATTTTAGCTACTTGAATCGAACATGTTTACAGTTATATCTTACCTGAACCTGGAGTTGTGTCTTGATAGTTTCTCTGATTTTAACTTTTTAATATAAATCTTGATGTGTGGGATTTTCAAGTAAAAGTTAAAGAAAATGAATGCAAAATACCCTGTAGATTGTGTGCTACTCTGTTTGACCCATCTATCAGCTGTGAGACATTTTCATATCTCATCTGAGATTCTGTATTTGGGTGACACAACTCAAGAATTGCATTATAGAGCCAATGTGATCCTAACCCTTTTCAGGGGCTCTCCTGTGTTTCATACTCAATTTTGCAATTCCCACCTCAGCTGTGGTCAAAAAGTTAAAAAAAACTCCTTTGCTCTCCACTTTTCTTTGACCTCATACGAAAACATCAGAAGGTCAAAGAAAGATGTGAAAGCAGAGTGAGAGCAGAATTTATAAGGACTTAGGACAGGAGAACCACTGTGTTTAGAGAATTCAACTGTCCTGACACTGGGCTTTTTTTTATCAGACCAACTTTATTTATGATACATGGACAATATGCTCAGTTACAATCTTAATTCAAGCTCCAACTCAAGTAAGAACCACAGAATCACAAATCCTGAGGAAAGATTTTTTCAGTTTATACACGTACATTTAACCATGAATTACTCCTATGAAATAACATAACAAAACAATACAATATTGTTAATCTTTAAAATAATAACAGAAAAGTGCAAACTTGGAAAGTTGAAATAATATAAAAACATGAAGGGAACTTACAAATAGAGAAAATAGAGCAGTTAAAAGAATAATTCCATAAAAATAAGGAAGTGAACAGCCCAGAGTAAATAATATTCAGTTGTAGTTACCTGGAATCTGCACTATTTGTTTAGTGCATTCCACAATATTAATGTATATAGTATATTTTTAGGTTGATAATGTAGTTAACTAGAAATTTGCTAGGCTTGTTGTTGAAGATTACTTCTGACTGGATAGATCTGGCAGAGAAGAAATCTCAGCTCAGCACAATAATGAAGGATATCCTTCATGATTAATGGATTGCGTCACAAACATGAAACAGGTGTTCTGTTGTTTCTATATTTACATATGACAGCTGCAATAAAACTAAAATTGGTATCTTAAACGTAGCAGCCAGTAAGCCATTAAGTAGCCAAGGAAATGTGGGCTGACATTATCTCCTACCTTAATGGTACCGTAATGGAAGTGTCACAGTCTGCTTCATGTTATACCTGTCACCAGTCAGTTACTTTTCTAAGTCTGTCACATATGCTCAAGGTGAACCTGCTCTAATCTGTGTAGAGCACAGGGCACCAGTGGCTGACCTGCCACTACAGGACATGGGGCCCTCAGGCCACCCTCATGAAGTCTGTTGCTGATTGTTTGGTCAGACACATTCATGCCAGTGGCCTGCTGGAGGTCATTTTGTAGGGCCCTGGCAGTGCTCATCCTGTTCCTCCTTGCACAAAGGAGCAGATACCAGTCCTACTGATGAGTTAAAGACCTTCTACAGCCCCGTCCAGAGTAGCTGTCTGTTTCCTGAAAACTTCTCCATGCTATTGAGACTGTGCTGGGAGACACAGCAAACCTTCTGGCAATGGAACATATTGATGTGCCATTATGGAGGATTTGGACTGCCTGTGCAACCTCTGTAGAGTCCACTTATTGCCTCATGCTACCAGTAGTGACACTGATCCAAGACAAAGACAAAACTAGTAAAAACCAGTCAGATAAGATGAGGAGGGAAAAAATGTCAGTGGCTTCCACCTGTAGACCCATTCCTGTTTTGGGGGTCATCCCATTGTTGCCCCTATAGTGCACCTGTTGTCAATTTCATTAACACCAAATCAGTTGAAACTGATTAACAGCCCCCTCTGCTACTTAATTTACCAGAGCAATATCCCGGAAGTTTAACTGAGTTGATGCTATAATCTGATGACATGTGTTCCTTTAATTTTTTTAAGCAGAGTATTTGTGAATGGGGTTGGATTGGATGAATAGGTCTGAAGGTCACAACAACAGTAATAAAAAAAATGATACATTTTGATCTGAGACTGTAATTCTGGGGCAGTTTGCCGTTAAAAGGCTCAGAGAAGGTTTTCAATTTGAATGCAAATTTAGGAGATATCTTGCTGAATTGACCTCTTCTAAGTCAAAAGTACTGTATAACAACAGGGCAGCAGGTTAGGAGAGCAACACATCTGAGATAATCTAAGAATCATTAATGAAGATTTACCAATATTATTCAGGCACAGCCATTGTGGCAACTCAATCATTAAAAAATAATTCAAATATAAATATCTTGCAGGTCCATATGTACTGTAACTTGCAATGCACTTGAAGTGGAAAAAGACACATTCAGGCACACAAAGACACATTAAGGCCACAGCCCACCAGCAGTAGCATTGTGTGCCAAAACAACCACCCCAATTTTTCCTATTCACAACCGTACACTGGCAGTGGCTAGAAGCATGTTGGCATGTTGCTCCTTCACAGTTCATGCCACTGTCCTATTTCCAAGCACCGCCATGCCCGAAAAAAAGGTATTTTGTCCCCAAGTTGCCTTTAGAGCACAGCTCCCACAGTATCACTTACCCACTCCCCTGGCAGCTCCATCTATTCAGCTTTTGCATGTCTGTAGAATGATGGATGAGAAGATATTAATTGTTGAAAAATATTCCAGGTTATGTAACCACAATCTCGCCATTATAAAGGACAAATGGCCAAAAAAGATATTGCCTAGCAGGTGTTGCTCTTGAGATTGTCTCTTCAGGTGAGAAACCTAATGTTAAACCTAAAGCTAATGTCTGTATCAATTTTATTATGAAAAAAAGTAAATGTGTAAGAAATGTTGAAATGTTGCAATTCCCCAACTCCCACTATATGGGACAACTGTGCCATCTGCTGAATATAAAAGTGAACCCACATTGAGTAGTAAAGGATTATTTATCATACAAACCATACTGTATATTTGTTTGTACTACAAGTGTTTAGCCAGTTACAAATTTATGAGAGCTATTTTATTACTTTCTTCTGTATTTGCAAAAAAGTACATAGTGTATAAAAAGATAATATAAGAGATATATAAAAGATATAGTAAGGCATAAATATATCATCCAGAATGATGTAAGGCATTTCGAAAAATGTAAAAAAAAATACCACTATATTCTGTTTCCTACAATGCAAAAAAATTTAAGGATAATATTCTGTAAAAACACACCAAAAAAATCACAGTTTAATCGATACTTCATAGTATATTATGTCTTATAAATGCAAAAAGGTCTTAGCATAGTATGTCAGAAAATGGCAAAAAATGTCATAGTATAAGTATATATCATAAAAATGCCAGAAAAAAAAATCAAAGAATAGCGCTATACAAACACACATCGTACATGTTGTATATGTCATATAAACATGAAAAAATGCCTACTATAATAACTCCTATGTCTCTTGTTAGTTTAGTTTCCTGACAAGTTAGCTCTGCCAGTTTGTCGAAAAATGAACTTACTCATACACAGTTAATTTTCATAAATGTCACACATATGAATGTGCAAGGATGTTGTTAAAATATATCAACTTGTTGACATCAGATGGCAAAACAAATGAATAATTACTCCTGACATAGTCTGTATGATTCACAGTAAATATATTCCTGACAGCCACAGTTGATAATAATCAAATATTCCCATGAAATATAATTAGAAATGTATGTGGGGCATTTTGATCCAAATATGTTTTGGAGGACTACCTAAAATATGAAATAATAATAACATTAATTTGAAAGACATAAAACTGCAAAACTATTACCTAACTGGGTAATTCTTGACCAACTTATGCATTGATGGGTTAAAGATAAATGTGCATTAATACCACACATTGATCTTTCAAGCTCAACTGGATTGAAATGGACACTGCTCTTTATTTACCCATTGCCATGGTGAATACAGTACCGGAATCCCATTGATAATGGCTTGTTTCATTCACCATGAACTTACATAACTCAGTACGCATTCCCAGACCTGATAAACAAACTCAGATCAGCTGTTCTGGTACTGAAAACTTAGAGTTTAAACCTGCATTCTGAAATAGACCCCAGGTCTTTTTAAGATGATTGTCTATTATGATCTTAAATGAAATGGGATATAATGGAATATATGTTTAACTTCTGATCCCATTGTCATCAGATCCCCTGTCTGCTCTTCTCTAACTGAGGTGCTCTACCCAGGGTGAAAAATTGGTCTCTCCAAATAGGTGTAGGATAGTGTAGAATAGTGGCCTGGAAAAAGGCACCCCTTATTTATTTTGACATGTATTGGTTGTATATTGTTTCATTTGTTTATGTTTATGTAAGCACAGATAGTCATTGTGGCTTGTATAACACAGAGACATTGTAGTTCTAGAGTTTTGCCACAAAAGGGAGTTCAGTGGTTTAGAGTCGCTCCTGGTCAGCCGATGTCAGTGTATACAGTATGGTTTCCCTGAAGTTCAAGAAGGAGCACATGTTGACAATGTTGCTATGTTTCTATTACAGGTAAGCAGGGCAAAACACGCACATTTGGACCTGGGAAGTAGTGTTTATCAGGGTCGGGGTGTCAGGGAAGTTGACCGTTCATTCTGTTGTTTGTGATCGATTGTGTTGATGTTTAGTATAGTTGTTAGTTATACTGCACTAGCAGCTTAGCTAATTGCTAACACGCCGAGGAGACTCCACAGTTGTATGTGTGTTGTTTGTTTGGTCGTACTGTAAACTTGTTAATCCTAGACCGAATAGGCAGGAGCCACAATGAATTAATTTTCATATAATTTTATTGTTTGTGCTACAGTGCTGCAGTTTTGTGTTGATGTATTTAAGTACATTTGGTTGTAAGTTTGAGTCAGCTGATGTCAGTGTATACCGTATGGTTTCCCTGACGTTCAAGAAGGAACACATGTTGACAATGTTGCTATGTTTATGTTACAGTAAAGAAACTTTCAACTCAAAGTGCACTGTGATTCATTCAAGTGTGCTACATAGGGGTTTTCCCACACTACATACGTGTGGTTTGATAATAAACATGTTTGATCATTCATTGTCTTCCTCATTCCATCAAGTGGATCCTTGCATTGTATGTAGTGGATTTGGGGGGGTCAAACACTCTAAACCGCACAGTTGTGTGATCTCAGGTGTAAGGGTCAACTGTTTCCACAGCGATGCGATGGGTTTGTCAGGCTAATATGCTTTAATCCCTTCAAAGACTTCAGTTTGATCAAGGCAGCCACTCCAAACTGCTGTGTTTTCTTCACTGGGATGTATTCACAGGCTCTGCAGATAGTGTATGCAAATGATTTTATGTGTGAATGTTTGTAGTCTCAGCACCTCAAGAAAATAGATTAAATCTTTCCCTGCAGGCCTTGGCATGCTTCTCATGTCCGACAAAGGATTTCTGTCTGGTTTACAGTCACAGGGTGTATCTCTGTGTCCACAGATGAAAATGTAATCCAGAATCACATTGATTTTTGTAATAATACAAACAGAAGCTATAGTTTTTGAAAGCAAGGAATACAAGGAGATACTCATTTATCTGGAATATCGTGAGTAAACAGCAGCAACATGGACTATTTTTTTAAAGACGTGGACCAGTAAAAGATGGAATCCAGTTGCTCATGGGAAATGCAGGATCTTTAGATCCTGATATAGACAGATTTAGGAGCTTTAATGTCACCAGGTACAAAAAGTCAGGATATGTGAACCTCTGCTTATTTAATTTTCATTGTTTTTCTCTTTCTTATGAGTCATTATGGAATACTTTATCACTGGAGAGCCCCTTTAGAAAATTCCCATGCAAATTTTGACATGTGCATGCTGCTGTGTACCGGAACCGAACCCGCCACGTTGGGAAAAATGCCAAAACACATTGGAAATGCGGCCTCAAACGGTGTACCCGACTCAGACGCCATAGCTCCTATTGAGTGTTTGTGTCTGTGTACGTATTTGTTTGTGTGTGCGTAGTTGGATGGGTGTGCACGTGTCTCAATGTGTGTATGTCTGTCTGTATGTGTTAGTATGTCTCTGTGTGGGTGTGTGCTGTTGGATGGGTGTGCCATTGTGTGCCGTGTGTGTGTCTGTGCGGTTTACATTGCAGTTAGTGTAGGGTAGGGTAGGGTAAGGCTCAGGCTCAGGCAAGTCACAGTTATGGGGAGAGTTAGACTGAATCCATAGGAAACAAATGGAAGACACTCTAAGAGCAGCTCAGCTGACAAACATGTTTGTGTGTTTGTCAGGAGCGGTCAAGAGAAGGCGTCTGATTGGCTGATTGGAAACAGCTTTGCCAGCAGACACGAGCTGCCATGGAAATGCACAGCACTTGACCGCCGATAAACCCCCAATCCCAATGATAAGTGATTGAGCGTGATGCCCCCTAACATCTCGCCATTTTCATCGCCGTGGTAACGCCGAATGCCAAGAAAAGTCATAGCACACCATTCCCGATCAGACCACACGTTTTGATATAACATGTGTAGCATTTTTCTCAAAGCTGCGGGACGAGTTAGCGGACAAAGTTTTTGATATAATAATAATAATAAACGCGCACGACAGTAGTATATGCATTGCTTGCAATGCACCAGCTAGGAGTCTACTTTGTAGACTCCTTACTGCACGCTATACGAGAAGAACTCCATAGTTTTAGTTCTTCTAAATCTAAAAGTGGTGTGCAACACTGATGAAGCTGAAGTTCATTTCAAAATGTGAATACATTTATTGTGAAAAAATCTTTATTGAACTGGTACATTTGTGTGTATCATCTGATGTAGATGGAGTTCTGTCTGAAGTCAAGTGAGTGCAGGGCAGTGGCCAGGGCTGCATACAGATGAGTGCTGCTGAACCTCAGGCAGTACACTGGGCTGCTCACTGTGTCTGAGCTCAGCTGGAAGAACTGCACAATGAACAAAAGATTAAATCACATAACAATGTCATATTATTGTTAACATTTGGCAGTTAACTCATAAATGGTATTTTCATGGTATTGCTTCTCTAAAACGTGCAAGGTAATATACCTTATTACGCAGTACATATCAGTAAATGAATGATATGTACTGTACCATACAGCATGTATAGGTATGGTCAAAAATATTGGCCTTGAGTGTAAATGCAGGGGTGCCAATATTTGGCCATGACTGTATTTCATCCTGAGGATATACTGAGCATACCTGCAAGCAATTAACCTGTCGCTTGTCCCAGAGTCGTACAACACCATAGTATGAAGAGCCGCTGGCTATCATGTGATTTCCATCGGTCTGGATGCAGTAAAGAGCACTGTCATGAGGCTCCTCCCACTCCATTACACACTTCCTATTGGGAAGAGATGAACAGGATCTTTTTTTCTTCTTTTTTGCTGCAGTGGGAACATATAAAGTCTGACTGTTGAATGTTTTTAACTTGAAAATGTATGGAAAAATATGTACAACTGCTAGGCTGAGGGTCACTTCTTCACTTGAAGAATCTGCATAGTGTTGGATTATTATGAAACTAAGTGTTCTTAGTTCTAATCACACCATATCATGCCATAGCCTTATGAAATGTTAATCACTGCTTCGCTGCTGCTTGCTCACCAGAACAGAACGCACCACATCTTATTATAACTCAGGCCCAGCTAGAGCCAGTTGTGACTGGCTACACATAGCAAGACACTGATAACACTCAGGGTCACAGTCCCTGGTGCCAGAGGGTTAACACTCAAGGATGTGCTCCCTGGACCCCGGAGGAGTCCAGAAGTATAAGAACTTATGATTTCCTTAGTTCAGGGCTTCGTCTCTCCGACTCTTAAAGTGGACAAATCAAAGCCTCAGCGCTGACTCTATACTCATTTTCCGTGCCTACAAAATAAATTGTTAACCTTACACCATAGTTGTGTTTTCTATCTTGATAGCAATTGACTAACTTCCTTCCCCTGGTATAATGTTCCCGGGCGGGAGGACACAGTTGTGCCTGGTCCAACAATGGACAGAGAAAGTTCTTGCTCTTAGCTGGAGTTTAACCGGCTTTTTACATTGTTATCACTGGCCCTGATGCCTTTTTGCAGAGAGAAGGATTGTGAGCTCATTTAATGCATATCTATAAACCTATATATGCAGCAGCTCTTCTCAAAGATAAAGGAGGAATATATTGTGATGGCTTGTCTGACTTAACAGGAGTTTATAATTTATGTACCATACATACCACAAATACTGAAGCAGGGAAATACTTTTAACTCTGTTAACAGTTGTCATTCTGTCCTTTTTCAAAATAAAACAAACAATACCTACAGCACTCACTCCCACTCCTTTGATCACCCCTGTCCTCAAGAACCTTTGCTGGCTTCTTGTCTCACTCACATCCAATTGAAACTCCTTCTTATTACTCCACTCTACATTGTTAGTCCCAAGCCCCAATGAGAAAAGACCTGGGTTTGGTGAGGAACTAGCCAACCTTCCCCATAAAAAAACATGATAACTAGAGGTGTGTCAGTGGAAATGCACCAAATAATCTCACCGGTGAGAAAAGATTAACCACAACCAAAAAAGATCAGTGAAAGATACAGATTTGAAGGACATAGGAGAAGATGAGGAGAACACTTTGAGGGACTGCTAAACAGACCAACCCCAGAGGACCCACCGGACATTCAACAAGCAAACAGAGATCAGCTGATTAAACAAGAGATCCAAAAAAACTCATTAAGAGGCCTCTTAATGACCTCCAGCAAAGGCACTGAAGGCTGACACAGAGACTATGGATGAGATGCTCCCTCCTGTTTCTTTGATGTCCCATCAGAATGGAAGGAGGGTTACTTCAACAAATTAAAAGAGAAATACAACAACAGCTGCTAATCACATTATCGAGGGGTCATGCTTCTGTCCATCCCAGGCATAGTATTGAACAGTAGTTTACAGGATAGAATGAAAGATGCCATTGACCATCAGCTCCAAGACCAGCAGGCTGGCCTCCACAAAGACAGATCTTGCACAGACCAGACAGCAACCCTGCACATCATCCTGGAGGGATATGAACTTCAGTACATCAACTTTCACAGACAGGGGACACTCAGACATGCAATCTCAGGGTTCATCAATCAAATCTGGTCCAGATTTAGGCCTAAGAAATTGTTGAAACCTCTTTCTGGAATAGCCTGCTGCATGACTGCAGACAGATCTTAGCTCATCTTGGTTTTAACATCAGCAGAGAAAAGCAAAGTCCTGAAAGTCAACACTGCTTGAATATCACCTATCATATGAGGAGGTAATACAGAAGAAATATTGGCCTTGACTGTCAATGCAGGGGCAGAGACAATGGAAAAATTAAGATAGACTTCAATATGACTTTGGATTTACAGTTATTGATTAAAGGGAAATGATCATATCATGAAATAAAGAAACACTGACTGATCCAATTTCCTAACATACTTTAAAAGTGTAACTTATTACAATGGCAAAAATAGTTAGTCTAAAACAAATGTAACAGAAACAACTGAAAACTAAAAGTTTGAAACTATCTGAAATGCAATTCAGGTGAGATTACATCTTTGTGCTTTGCAGGTTTGGAGATAATGCTGATAGCCAATCTTTTGTTTCAAGAAGTGTCCTTCCCCAAAGATTGTACATTTGTATCTATTATCTATTTGTGGGTGTGTGTGTGAGTGAGTGGAAAAGGGAGAGAGAACCTCCAGACATCTCTGCTGCCCCAGTGTCTGCTCCTGGTGTCTCTCCATCACTTATTAATGAGGCTAGTCTAATGGAGGATCAACGTCTATTGGCAGAAAATACTTACTCACTCTTAAACACACACACACACACACACACACAAACACACACACAATATTCATTCACACTGATCATGATTCATGATAAATATGTTATTTTCTGATGTCTATCACAAAATTGTAAAATGAAACTTCACTTTACACAATCAAAGTAAAATAAAAAATTAATTGAAGCACAGTTGGAAGCATTCATTTGGACATCAGTAATTCATGAAAGGATAATCTTCCATGACCTAGTCACAGTATGATTCAGTTGACAGTCAATAAATGAGAATATTGTATATTGTTCCTATCAAGACGATGAATAGGATTCCATATCAATCTTATTAAGCTCCATGGGACCATACAGAAACTGCATTTGTTTTTGTCTATAACAGTGCATTTGTCTGTGTGGTAGCCCCACCTCCAGACATCCTGAACTCCCTGGATGACCCTGGGAGTCTTTTGAGGTTGGTTTTGTTTGACTCTTTAAATTATTGATATCTAAAGAGGGACCCCCCTCTGTCAACCTCCACCACACCCAGCCCCTTTCAAAGTCCCTTGAGTGATATGCCAATCACACCTGATTTGTCTTACTTGACTTGACTTTAGTTAATGCTGCCCTCCCCAATCATATTAGGGACCTTGTTGGCGTATACATAAGTGAGAGCTGCTAGATTAATGAAGGCATAACACAGAATTGCTGGTTAGCTCCCTGTTCTCCCTGAAAGGATTTTTGAAGCTTTTCCATCCAAACAAGAATACTACACTGAGAGAACAATAGACATGGTTCATGAACTTTCTGGCCAGTGGACTTACATACTTTTAAATCAGTTTTCATGACTGAACATACTGTCATATCTGTATATGCCTCTAAAGAATACATGTGTCATTTGTCAACCAACCATGTTAAAACATTTCTCAAAGTATTTTGAATCGAACCATTTTCTGCCAATTTCCCAGGGCCAGGTTGCGATGGGAGCAGGTGAAGCAAGTTGATCCAGACTTCCCTTTCCTCAGCAAACTTTTTCTTCCTGGGGGATCACAAGGAATTCCAGGTGGGATTTGATATATATCTCTATAATGTATTCTGGGTCTACCCTGGTGTCTCCTACCAGGTGGTAAACCTCCACAAGGAGGCATCCAGGATGACCCTCATCAGATGCCTGTAATGACAATGCTCTGACATAGCATCTTCCTCTGACAAATTGCAATGATAAAGTTGATCTAGCCATCCAGTTCACCCAGATGTGTAACAAAACTTCAAGTCTTTGCAAACAAGCACCTTGCGGGGAACATCACTCTCTGTCCAAGGAGAAAAGACAATAGGATGACCCACATTTGCTTGTTTCCCTCAAAGATACTGCTCTGGCAAGATAATATGTAACTCATCCTTACACAAAGACATGCATAAATCTGGACTTCTTCTTTGCTCATTGCTCATTTGTTCAGAGCCCATCTTCAGATTGTCAAAATTAAACTTACAGAAAGACAAGAGTTGACTCTGCTTTATTCAACAGAACTTGCCACCATAAACACGGCATTGTCACCAAGATCACTCGTGTGGGAGGACATCTGGAGCCCAGCACTGAATGCGGAGACTGAACACACAGCTTACAAGTGCTGTACACCATGCTTGGGTGATGTATTAGATGGAGGGGAGGGGAACCCATGATCCCCTCAGCTGTCCTCTCTATTCGCTGCAGGGCTTTGCCTTCTGATGTCTTGCAATTCTCAAAACACACAGTGATGCAGCTGGCTAGGACACTCTCCACTGTTCCTCTGTAGAAGGAGGTGAGGATAGGTGGCAGAAGACTGGCCCTCTTCAGTGTCCACAGGACGTGAAGGCTTTGTTCTGCCTTTTTTACAGTGGAGCTGGTGTTGGTGGACCATATGAAGTCATCTGAGTTGTGAACACAAAGAACAAGGGTGTGAATATTCTCATTTGACCGGGTCATGGTTATCTCAAGGAAATTTTAATCAAAATGAACTGGTCTTGGTTATACGGGTCTTTGAAGATATTTCACCTCTCATCCAAAAGGCTTCATCAGTTCATGCTACCTCCTCCATGTATAAATTAACCACAATGGGAGCTACTGGTGAACCCATTGCACAGCCATTTTTCTGTCTGTAAAATTTGCCATTGTAGTGGAAATATGTTCACAGAGTCTATGGAGTTTTGGATGTGATATGGGGTGTTGCCTACCAAGGGTGCCAGGATCTTTGCTACATGTTAGCAACGATATGATAGCAATGTTTCAAGTGACTGAGTTGATGCTGCTGACAATGGGTCTGAGAGGGGCCTGGGATCTTTGTGGGTCCATATAAGCAAGGGATAATGTCTTGCAGATAAAGGCGGTGGTATTGTATATAGTCAATAATCCCCTCTTTTTGTAATTGCTGTAAACATTCTATTGCCTTCTTTTTGTAACCACTAGTTGGGTCTTGGCTCAGAGGTTCGTACGCATCAGTGTCACTGAGTAGTGCAGAACCCTTGGGGTCTCAGTTCTGGTCTGATTACCCCCTTGAGGTAATCAGTTGTATTGAGCACAACTGTGCATCTCCCTTGTCTGCTCAGAGGATCGTGATGTTATGGTCTTTACTTAGTGATGTTACAGCTTTCCTTTCCCCAATGGTAAGGTTGGAAGGTTGGGCCTTAGCATTAGACAGAGCTGCTGAGACTTTTAGCCTAAGCTGTTCAGCTTCGGTTTCCGTTTGGTTGTTTTTCTTTATAGCTGACTCTGTAGCTGTAATAAAATCAACAATAGGTAACTATTTTGGTGTCATGGCAAAGTTCAAGCCCTTAGCAAAGACTTCTTTTTCTACGTGGGTAAGTTCCCTGTCTGACATGTTCTTTACCCATCTGTTGTGTATTTCATCTTGTGCAGAATTGTCTGTCTTTTGCCTCATTACATATAATACAGTGCTTCTGTATTATTTGTACTATTGTTTTGGAATTGCACTTTTCAAAATTTTCTTGTCTGTCTTTCTTTGCTTTTGGTATGTTGGGATAGTTGGGCTTTCTTCATGAGTTCCACAACTTTCTCCAAGGTAGCACCAGGTAGGAGTGATGTCAGATTTTGCAATAGATAGTCTGCTTTTTCCTTCAGCCCTTCATGGTGAAATTGACCTGTCTTATTCGTTCACTGAGGAGTTTGTTCTGTGCCTCTTCTATGATCTTTTCCACTCCGTGGCCTTCCATAGTGGAGTATAGGCATAGGCTAGTTGGTATAAGGCCTTTGTTGTCTGCATCTGTAGAACATCAAACCATAGGTGGTTTCTGTAATCAGCAATTTTCCGACCCAACCTGTCACATTCCTGCAACATTTTAAGGGTTTCCAACCCAAATTGTTTAGCAACAAGGCTGTGAATATTCTCATTTGCCCAGGTCATGGTTATCTCAAGGAAATTTTCAACTGGACTTGGCTCTCATCCAAAAGAGTTCATCAGTTCATGCTGGTCTGACTAGGGTGAGCTAGTCTGACACACTGGTGTCGAGATCCAGAGTATTTACCCTCTGTGGGGGACTGTCACAAGGCCAGTGTCACAAGGCTGGATCTATGTCTGAACACCACATATTGCCAGTTCAATGGCTAATTTAACCTAATCTAATAAAATAGAAACATGGCTGTGCCATGGGTTCACCAGTATCTCCCATTGTGGCCAATTTACACATGGAAGAGGTAGAATGCAAGGCTCTGAACTCCTTCAAAGGAACAATACCAAGCCGCTGGTTCAGGTATGTGGATGACACATGGGTCAAAATCAAAACCCAAGAGGTGCAAGCTTTCACCAAACATCAACTCAGTGGACAGATACATCAGTTTCACCAGAGAAGATGTAAAGGATTATAGTTTGCCTTTCTTAGATTGTGATGTCCAGATGAAGAAGGATGGGAGCCTCCACATTGGGGTATACACACACAGACCAATACTTGCTTTTTGACTTACACCACCCACTGGAACACAAACTTGGTAGTATCAGAACCCTGCAACACAGAGCTGACAATGTACCCACCAGCTTGCAGGCCCAAGGGGAAGAATACAAACACTTGAGAGATGCCCTCAAAACCTGTGGTTATCCCAGCTGGACCTTTGTAAAAACACACCAGCAAAGTGGTAGAGGAAGAAAAGACAAATAAACGCAACAACATAGTCATCCCATATGTATCTGGGGTATCTGAAAAACTTAGGAGGATCTTTTTCAAACACTGCATCCCTGTGTATTTCAAACCCAGTAACACACTCAGACTGGTAAATCGCAAAGCCTGAAAACCACACACCCAGAAAAGCAATCTGGTCTATGTGTGATGGCCCGGTTTGTCTGCTTTCTGTTCTTCCCCTCCCCCTCCTGTTTCTATACTGTTCAGGTTGTAGCAGGAGGCGTGGCTGGTCTCTCAGACGAGACACACCTGATCAGCATTCTTCAGTGATCACCTCAGCTCCTTTATAAACCGGGCCATGACATCCACTAGCTGCCAGAAGATTGCTAGAGCTACTCTCGAGTGTGCCTTACCTATCTAGCTGTGCTTATGAACCTTTTGAACGTTTGCCAGACATTAAAGATTTGGAAATCTTGCTCCGTGGTCTCCTGCGTTTTGTGGTCCAGAAACAATCCCTAACAGAATCTTCTGGCCACAATGGACACTGTGGAGACCGAACTTCTGAAGCGAGCCATGCCTTCTCAGGGGGCGCTTGTTGGACAACACGACGCTGCGCTGAAAAGAGTTATGGAGACACTCCAACAGCTCATCACCAGTATGATGCAGCTTGATGGTCGGCTAAACCACGTGGTAGAACAATTCACCAGCTTCCTGACCACCGGCGGCACTCCACCTCCGCCACCTGCTGCTCTTCCTGGTCCTCCCCCACCGCCGGTTGATCCACCCGTACCACCGTCTCCCCTGCCCAGTGAGCCTTTCATCCCTATCCCTGCCAGATATTCGGGTGACCTGGGGAAGTGTTCAGAGTTTCTACACCAGTGCTCCCTTGTCTTCAGCCAGCAACCAGCCACCTATGCTACTGACCAATCAAAAGTCGCCTTCATTATGAGCCTCTGTTCTGAAAAAGCCTCTGCTTGGACACTGGCCATTGCACGACACAACCCCTCCTTGTGTGTGGACTTCCAAAAATTTACCTCTGAGATGCGGAAAACTTTTGACCATCCTGATAAGTCCTGATAAGTGTAAAAAGGCAGTAAGCCAGCTACAGTCCCTGAACCAAGGTGAAAACTCGGTGTCCCAGTATGCGCTGAACTTCTGCATTTTAGCTGCAGAGTGTGGGTGGGACCAGGCAGCCCTGCAGTCAGTCTTCCTGAAGGGGTTATCTGAAGAAATCTGAAGAAAGAGACAGCGTCGTGCCCGCCTGGGCCTGTGTTTCTACTGTGGCCATGAGGGAAACCTCCGGGCCAAGTGTCCCATTCTTCCACAAAGGGCAGGTTAATCAGCCAACACGGGGGTGCCAGTGAACCAACCCTCTACCCCCTCGCAAAGCAAAAGAATCCAGGTCCCAGGTATGCTGCGCTGGCTCCAGACTGCCTTACCAACTCAGGTTCTCGTGGACTCGGGGGGGCTGATGAAAGTTTCATTGATGAGGGACTGGTGATTCAGGCTAATCTCTCCATTGTGGCGCTCCCAAAACCCAAGGAGGTCTTAGCTCTGGACGGAAGGCATCTAGCCAGCGTCACCCATCGCACAGAGTCCATTACCCTTACCCTCTCTGGGAACCACCATGAACTAATTGAGCTATATGTAATTCCCGCACCCACGTCCCAGGTGGTGGTGGGACTACCTTGGCTCAAGAAACACAACCCACATATTGACTGGTCTGCGGGTTCAATCTTTAACTGGAGCACCTTTTGTCACACCAACTGTCTCTGCTCAGCCATACCTGCCACTGCTTCAATCTCCCTGAGTTCCCTGGAAGAGATAGACTTATCAGCTGTGCCCAGTGAGTACCATGATTTAAAGCAGGTATTTAGCAAAGATAAAGCACTCTCACTGCCTCCGCATAGACCATATGACTGTGCAATTGACCTGCTCCCAGGGGCTTCACTTCCAACGAAGAAGCTCTACAAACTCTCCAAGCCTGAAAAGGAATGCATGGAGGCCTACATTCAGGACTCCCTGGCATCATCTCCACTGGGGGCAGGTGCATTCTTTGTGGAGAAGAAGGACAGGTCCTTGCGCCCGTGCATAGATTACACTGGCCTGAACGAGATCATGATAAAGAACAAATACCCCCTACCTCTCATTGACATTGGCTTTCAACCCCCTCCATGACTCTATGATTTTCACTAAGCTAGACTTAAGAAATGCATATCACTTGGTGAGAATTAGGGAAGGGGATGAGTGGAAAACTGCATTTAATACTCACCTGGGGCACTTCGAATATCAGGTAATGCCTTTTTGGTCTAACAAACGCACCGGCAGTTTTCCAAGCTTTACTAAAATGACGATCTCCGAGATATGCTGAATAGATTCGTTTTTTTGTACCTATATGACATTTTAATTTTTTCAAGGAGCATGAATCGCATGTCAGGACCGTATTGCAGAGATTATTGGAGAACAAGCTTTATGTAAAAGCCAAGAAATGTGAATTTAGCATCCTGGCTGTGTCCTTCCTAGGGTTCATTATTGAACGGGGGCAATTAAGACCTGACCCAACCAAGATCAAAGCGGTACTAGAGTGGCCAGTCCCGACCACACGCAAACACCTTCAGAGGTTCTTGGGGTTTGCCAACTTTTACAGACGCTTTATTAACAACTACAGCAGGTTGGCAGCCCCACTAACGCAACTAACATCACCAAAGATGGCGTTTGAACGGTCCTCAGCAGCCCAGGCTGCATTTGACAATCTCAAAGAGAAATTCTCTAGAGCCCCCGTTCTAGTTCATCTGAACCCAAAGCTGCAGTTCATAGTGGAGGTCGATGCCTCGGACTCAGGAGTGGGAGCCGTCCTCTCCCAGCGACCTCCAAGTGACCAGAAGCTCCATCCCTGTGCCTTTTTTTCCAGACGCCTCTCCCCAGCTGAACAGAACTATGATGTGGGAAACCAGGAGCTGGCATACCTACGCTCGGCTCGCAGGCTAAACCCTCGCCAGGCACGGTGGGCACTTTTCCTGGGTAGGTTTAATTACACCCTGACTTACCGCCCGGGTTCCCGAAACACTAAGCCTGATGCACCAGTCACACCAGCTGAGGAGACCCCCGTGGAGACAATCATCCCATCCTCCTGTGTGGTTGGAGCGGCCAGGTGGGAGATCAAACAAAAGGTTCAAGACGCCCTCCAGGGGCACGTGGCACCTAATCAGTGCCCAGGAGACCAGCTCTTTGTTCCTCCTGCCGTTAGGTCATCAGTTCTGCCATCCTGGGTACCACCGGACCCTAGCTCTGCTTCAGCAGAGATTCTGGTGGCCATCCATGTCAGCTGACACCAGGGAGTTCGTCTCAGCCTGCTCCGTCTGCGCCCGACGCAAGTCATCCCACCGTGCTCCAGCTGGTCTCCTCCGTCCCTTGCCCATACCTCATCATCCTTAGTCACATGTTGCAGTGGATTTCGTTACGGGTTTGCCCCCATCAGAGGGAAATATGGTCATGCTGACTCTTGTCGATCGCTTTTCCAAGTCCGTCCACTTCGTATCCCTTCCTAAGCTTCCCTCAGCCTTAGAAACTGCTAACCTTCTTGTACTGCATCTCTTTCATCTCCATGGTATCCCCCAGGACATTGTCTCTGACCGGGGTCCCCAGTTCACGTCCCAAGTCTGGAAGGCCTTCTGTCAAGCTCTGGGGGCTTTGGCCAGCCTCTCCTCCGGCTACCATCCTCAAACCAATGGCCAGACGGAGCGGGCCAACCAAGACTTATGCTGAAGGTGAGGCCCCAGTAGCAACAATTGCTCATGGGAAAGACTTCACTGAAAAAGACTAAATCATGGACACCTGAAGCAGAAAAAAACATTTGTTGATGGCAAACTAGCTCTGCAGTGCTCTCCAATATTGGACTGGAAGGATTGGCCAACATGACTTTGTTGGCTCCATGTGCTGTTTCAATGATTTTGCTTCAGCAAAAGACCTTTCATCTTTTAGCTGCTAAATGGCTCAGATAGGACACTGTTCTGCTTGAGAGGCCTAACATTGCTTTGAAAAAATGCACTGTTCTTAACCATGTCACAATACCAGGTGATGGAAGGCTGCATGATTATGTTGCAGTAATAAGTGAAGATTGTTCTCCCAGACAAATCTATGAGACACACCTTTGGCTTATGTAGAAATGGAAGTGTTTGTGGATGCATCAATCAGTTATGAACCACTCCTATCAATCACTCAGCTCGGGCAACTGGTTACACTGACAGAAGCATGCACATTTTGCCTGCCTTTGGGTAAACAGGAATGTTTGACATTGACATGACAACCTATTGTTCATAACACTTTGGTTGCTCAATTTCTTAATGCAGTTCTGTCATCCAAACACATTGCTGTCTGCAAATGTAAACCACACACTAACAGCCTGACTCCATTTCACAGGGCAGGGTCAGAGATGATACAGCTGCAAAGATGCCAGCTAAACAAAAATAGACTCAGGCTGTTGGCATGCTTGATAAACACAAAGTACTGATTTAAAGGAATTTGAGATGAGAGTGAGTCCAGAGGGAAAGCTTGTTTGGAAAAAAAGGTTGTTATTATAGTGACAAAGTATGGTATGGTCCGAATGGTAAACTCATTCATCCATCAATTTGCTATACTGTTTATCAATTTAGGGTTGCAGGGTTGCTGGAACCAAGCCCAGCTGACATTGGGTGAGAGTGGGGTCAGTGTGTAAACTGTATTACAACAATGCATTGATATAAAAATATTTTTTACTTTTAACCCACATTTTTAAAAGCAAGTACTTCAGTATTTTTTAAGTAAAAATCTGACTGAACAACTTTCAGTTGTATCAGAGTAATATTTGACCAGCGGTATCAATACTTTTCCTTAAGTAATGGATAAGTAAGTAATTGTATTCTTTGCCAACCTTTGGATTTAGATTAAGATTTAGCAAATTCAAAACAGACCATCTTTTCCCTGTCAACCATTCTTTTGTGCCGCTGGATTTGTACTTTGGTAGCACATCTCAATCTAAAATGCCTTGGTCATTCTTTGAATTCATCATTCCCTGGATACATTTAAATTCAATGCCTTCAGACCAGAGGCAACAAAGCAGCCCCAGAGCATGATCAAGCAGCTACTATGTTTTGCCATAGATTTGGTCTTCTTTTCTTATGGGCTTCGTTTCTTTGCCTATAAAATTACTGATGCACTGCATTCCCTTTGGTTGCATCTCTCCTTAGAACATTATACCAGCAAGACTGTGGCTTATCTATGAAAGTTTTTTTGAAATCTTGAGTCTTGCCTTTTGTTTTTACATAATTTTTTTCTCCTTGGTGTTCCCTCATGGAGCCCTACTTGGTTTAGTGTGTGGTGTAAGGTATGAGCTGAAACCACCACTCCAAATTGTTCCTGGTCTGAAACTCTTTAGATGTCTAGCATAGTGTTCTTTGCCAACCTTTGCAGACTTTTCTTCATTATAACATTACAAACTGTTGTTTCATGATCTTTATCTTGAAAAGAAAGTGGAAATAATCAGCCCCTTTAAATGCAGAAAAAACATAATTCACCAATTTTTTTCAGGTCATGTGAACACCAATAATTATAACACAGGGAAATCCTACATCTTTTTTTGAGAAATGAATTCAAATTGATAGGGTTAGGGTGCCAATAACTGATTACACATAATTGGTTAATTTACATTCATTTATGAATTTACTCCAAATAATGTATTTTAAACTTAGAGGTTCCAATAATTTGGTGGATTATGGCAGTTCAGTGCTAACTATTTGTTGTAAAGACACAAAGATAAAACATAAATTGATGGCTTCATGGTTTATAGAAACACTGCAGAAAGTTTCACGCTTTAGTCATAAAATGAACAATATCTTCCATATACAAGCTTATCTGTTCCCCTCAAATTAAACTCAACATGAGAGAGATGATGATGATTAGCATACCGTGGGCTGAGTCGAAGGTCCCACAGTCGAATGAAGGTATCATAGCCGCAGGTAAAGAGCTGGAATGGAGATTCAAACACCATGTCCAAGACACCAGCCCCACGTCGAAACTCTGCCCCCAGACTGCACACACACTCTAATCTGGTGAAGGAGAGCGGGACAGAGGAACATCAAAAGAGAGGAGATAAGAAATTTGTTTTCTCATGTGACACGTCCAAAACCACTTATACCTATGTGTGAATTCATCACATACGAAATCTTGAGAATGTAAGGAGAGATGTGAAATTATTTTTAAAATTATTTTCATAAGCAGTGAAATAAATCTGTGACCTATAGGTAGTGTGTACTGAGCAGCTCAAGGTTCCTGTCCTCTTCTGGCCAAGGAGTAGTTTGGTCAACTTGTATGGATGAGCCAGGAATGCTGCTCTTCTCTTGGCCTCCTCTATCCACCTCATTCAATGGTTCTCCACTCTCTGCACATTCAGGTTCCTTATGATTGCCAAAAAGTCATGCGAGGCCAACCCTCTCGACTTCTCCAGCTTTCTTGTACCGCTTCCTGAGTGACCTGCGTTCTTCCCTGTGCTGTTAAATGCATATGAACAATAACAAGAAGCTTTCAAAGTTTGGTCAGTGGTCAAATCTAGTCGCTGACTTCTCCCTGAACCTTAAGTCTTGGATCATATGATTTTCTGCAGTGATACCCACTTCACTGCAGTGCAGCTCAGATTCAGAATTCCTGCAGGTGTGATGAACTGCACTGAAAGTCAAGGTAATTAGGAAATGAAACAGCACAGTCTCCTGTGGAGCTCTTTAACCATTAACCATTATGGCAGTCAGAACACTGCCTGGATGGACAAACTGTGGCCTGCCTTTCAGGTAGCCAGTAATCCACGGGACAGTGCTTCAGACCCCCATCACCAGGAACTTCTACCCAAGCAGCAGAGGCTGAATGGTGTTAAAAGGACTGGAGATATCAAAGAATGTAATTCTAACAGTACTGCCACCACCATCCAGGTGTCGATAAGCTCACTGCAGCAGGTTTAATGCATACAGTTTGATGCATACAGAAAAAAATCTAAAAAGAAAAAAGAGTTGGAGGTAACAAGTGATATTTACTGTCATATTGTAATTTTTTGTGTTTTTGTATGTGTAATGAGTATTTTTTAAAAATCAGTAATTTCAGACTTACTTCAGTATTTTAAACTGAGGTATTTTACATCAAGGACAAATGGAGAGAACCGTGTGCACTTTCGTATGAAAATATAAATACTTTGTTAAAATAAGACATATTTCATAAGTTCATGTTCCAGATAAATAATTAATTTGATGTAAAATTTTAAAAGGATTTCATAAGAATGATATGCATCATAGGCTGATTTAAAAGTATTATTATTATTTTAATTGTTGTCATTTATATTTATGTCCCAGAAACCATTTTCTGTGTGCACTACAGTGGATTTCATTGATACTACACTGTATACAAGCTAACGTGTGCATGTCACAATGATGTGTTTACTGTTATGGATATCTGAAGGCACTTTCAAAGACTTTCAGAGCACTTTCACAGCCTCAAGAACCTTTTTTTCATGATAAGTGGACAATAGATATAGGTTTTATCTATAATACACTTTATTTTTCTGTTCACCATAAGCAGCATTTTTACCTTTGTTTCATACTATATCTTGTGCAATAAGGTGCATCCTGTGCAAACCTGTGCATTTTGTACTGTTTTACAAACACAGTTTGCATGGTATGAATGAGTGAATAAATGCCCACTTCAAAGCACCCACCTGTGAATGTGCTGTCGTGAAGAGAGCTACAGAGCCGATAGAGAAGCTGAAGCAGAGGAGTTGCTTATTTAATACACCAACAGATGACCACAGCAAATCAGAACAAATGCACTTGCCACTATGTTGGACCTTGCTTCATACTAAATGCTAAAATACTGATGGCGGATAATTAAGCAGTGACTTCTTAGTCCACCACTGCTGTCAGCATGTGCACCATCTTTCTGCTGTTCTTGAAGACCCTTATTGTAACTGTGGAGTGCATTTAGCTCAGTGTTTGAACTCTGTGTCACCTCAGGGTTTCAACTTTGAGGCGACAAATATGGTGAAGTCACATTCTCAGGAACCATGCGTCACACATCTTGAGCAGTAGTTTTCTTTTTTAAATGCCATCTAGTTGTAGTATACCGTTCACACTTCCATTGTCTTTGCCTATGTACAGACACAGACACTCCCCCCAACACACACACACACACACACTATGTCTATAGAACAATGTCTACAGAAAGATTAGATTAGATGTTTTTGTCTGTTGTTTAATGTTTAAATAAATGTGTTTTTTCTTATTTAATGTTGTATAAGAATAAATATTGCAGAACTCCAAAACCTTCAACCAACCATTGTTATGGTGACACATATATGGACCAGTAGGTGGGGCTATTGCAAAGGTTTGCTCCTGCATTTTTGGCTGCTCCCCTTTAGGGACGGGCACTTTTTCCCAAATTTGCAATTTTAGCAAAACCTGCTTTTTAAAATAAATCTTGTCAGAAATCTCAACACATTTCATCAAACATATAAAAAAAAAAAACCTTTTACAACCTACAGGCCTGAGTTTCTATGACATCTACTAAATGGTAACAAGAGTTTGCCGTGCTGCGACCTATGCTCATTTCCGAAGACTGTCACTTCATAAAAGGCTAACCTATATTTCTGTTCAATATTTGTTCAAATGTTGCCAAAATTGGCAGATGAATTTTCTACACTTGATAAGGATCCTTATCAAGTATTCAAAATTGTGTTCAAATTGGTTTAATGGTTAGCCCAGAGCAGTTTTTAATATTTTGCTGTGTTGTTTTGGCTTCTGAGGCTGAAACAGTCAAAATAAAGCTGCAAAAATTCTTTAGAAGACCAAATCATTCAGCTGGGCTTGGGTGTCTCCACAATTTATGCTAAACGTTCCTTAAAAATTCAGTAAAGTAAGAACTAAAAAATTAAGTGTGTGCAGTACAAAAATAGTAGTAGTACAGCAAATACAAACCTTTTTGTTCCTTTTAACAATTAGGATACACAATTACCAATATTCCAAAAAATTAAACCAAGTGAATCAATCAACACACAATAATTAATGTGTTATTAAAACTAATATTTATGAAGGCCTGGCTAGTATGGAGATGATTATTTGTCATAGTGCAATTTCATACCATGATGTCTCTATATTGTAATATGGTACATTTTCTGAAAACCTAATGGGTACATTCATGGATAAAATGAAAATGACTGATTTTGTCTAATGTTGTCAAATGCATAATTGACAAGGAACTTTACCACACTGATACATATTCATATTGTGTCACGGTTTGTCAAATCACACAAATATCTGCCCTTGATATCATTACATGTCCCCTCCTTCAGGTGCACAGATGCCTGCAGCCTTTCCTACCACATATTGAGTGAAGCCTGCACAAAAGCCCATACACATCGGACCCCCAGCACTGGAAATCACAAATGCTACCAAACTGAACAAAGGTAAATTTGGAAAGAGATGAATAATTTGTTTGTGCCAGGTTATGAGGGCCAGTGCACCAATGGCTGGAAAGGTTCCTCTAATGTGTAAGTGCAATACACAATATTTCACAATGATAGCTTCCTGCTTCACAATGAAAACAGAGTTGTAACTCATTTGCTCTGAAGTTACCATTACATAGGAGTCATAGCCTGAAAAAAATCTATCAAAAAATGTTGCTAAGGACAGGGCTCAGTAGGAAAATGGCCATTACTCTTTAATAGCAGAGCATCATAAATCTTGATAGATATTCTCAATCTCTGTGTAAATTGGTCTACCAAAGCATTTTGAAGATGACCTATACCCACAAATACCAAAAGCATGTACCTCAGAACCTGGTGAACAAAATTTCACCAATTTTGGTGCACATGAATCTGAGGGTAATTGTTAACCAAAATCTGTGCCATACGGATTGGTGCATGTGCAAATGTTTTTCAAAACCTGTGATTCTGCTGAATCTCCTGAAAATGGTGACCTTAAGCCAGAGCTTGAGTGCAAGTATTTTTTGAAATTTGGTTGATGTCAATCTCAAAAGCCACTTCAAAAGCCTCAACACCACCATACTAAAATTATTATTATGTTTATTTGCATAATCTGAAAGAGTGGGTTTTAGCAGGAAATTGGCCATAACTCAATTTGTCGTAGCGCAATCCTGATTAAACTCAGTGGCAACATCCTGCCCTATACACACTTAATTTATACATTAAACTTTACATTACACTTGAAAGTTTAGCATCATAATTGCAGCTTCCATTGCATTACCCATTTTCTCTATTCATAAGCCTGTCATTAACTCCAAAGTATTTACCTTTTTCATTTAGTATATGGCAGACCAAATACTACATGGACACTTTGTTGTAAGAATTATTTTTCCACATACTTTGTAATGATGATTTAAGATTGTAATTGATTTCACTCCTTTTTTTCACAGAATTGTGAAGTGGCTTAGCTTGACTTTGTGAAGGCTGAAACCTGCTGGTGAAAAGGGTCTAACCAGAGTTAATTTTGGCACCGGATTTTCACTTAGCTTTAGTCTTAGTCTTCACAAATATGTGACTATTTTTTGTGAAATTAGTCATTTAACTTTTGCTAGTTTTTGTTTGGTCTAATCATAGTCAATAAATACTAAGGACAGTAGTTTTCGTCCATGTCATTAGTCTAATTTTTAATTTTGTATCTCACAAGGTGTTAACTGCAGAACAGATAGTCATTCAGAAACTGGATCCAGTCATGTTTTTTGTGGAAAAATGGGTCCTCAACAAATATATTTTTTTTTACATTTTTTAACATTGGTTAGAACCCCAAAACTGCTGCTTGCAGCTATACTTATCATTATTATTACTGTCACGATTATGTTTGTAGTTAAAGCATGTCAAGTTATATTTTCCATCTTCAACAAAAATGTGTTTACTTGGAGTCAGCACTAACAGAATGTTGTGTGTCATTCAGGATGGATTAGTTAATACAGCTTTGAATGTGGGACCGGGGGCACATATAAAATGTGTGTATGTACAAGTGGTAATAAAGTTTGTCAGGGTTTATGTTGTCTGTGTATGTATGTGTGCTTGTGTGCGTGCCAAGCAGCACCATGCTCCTGTGATCACAGCACTGTGCCGCTTGCTCCTTGCCTCTTGATTATTGGAGAATAACTTGAACTCAGCAGGGCGTATTATTGCAGAATAACTGTCTCTTTGTTGCCATTTAATACCCTCCATGACCGTGACTCTGTGCGACTCTCAAACGTTTGATACCTGCCCCGTAGCAACCATTTAAAGGAGTCCACTGGCCTTAGCGACAGAGAAGCCCTGTGCTTCGACTCGTGCCCCCTTCCCTCGCCCTGAAGCTCATTCTGCAGACTTGGGCTGGTAATCCCCCAGTCTTACCCCAGGGGGCCTTCTTATTTAACCAAGGCTTTCCCAACAGGGCACCATATTGGGTGAGAGCTCTCTCAGTGCCAGGATCTCATGACTAAGTCCAGGCCAATGGGGAGTCTGTTGTGAGGCCGAGTTTGTGTCTGTGTGGGGTAGAGACCCCTCATTTTACCCTCACCACTAAAACTAAGGAGCTTAGCACATGTCACACAAAAAGAAACTCATTCAAGCCAAAGGGATGCAAGCCTGTTCATTCATAACTAAATAATGATGTCTCCATCACAGTACTACCACTCTAAAGACACCACCAAGTCATAAGCCTTACCCCTAAAATCCTTTAAACAAAATGATTACAATCTAACACTGTTGTTAAAAAAGGTTACAAACAACCAAATGTTACAGGAAGATCAAAACTGGGCTTCCATAAAATGGTCCTGACATCTGTCCAAGAATCTTACAGCTAGTAATAACACAATGTGATGAGCTGGTGCACAGTGCAAAACAGCAGGGATTCTCAAATTGGTAGGTCCCTGGCTTTTATGGGCCATGTGTGATTACAGGATGGAGGCGTAAGCATATAATCTGTCAAAGTGACTGTATCTGTTAGTGAGCAGTAGCACAATGTTCTTATCTGACAATCCTTTCCAGTGCTTGTCTGGGGCCATAATGTTAAATACCCAAGTTTGGCCATGAGAATGCCTGACCTAGTCCTGTCTAGCTGTGTAATAACCATCTCATAGTCTGTCCTCAAAGGGCTATTGATGTACTCCATCATCACAGACTGTAAACTGTAAAAATCACAGGTTGGCTTGTGTCAGATACCATTAAAGTCACCAGCCCCAGGTGAAATATAGTAATGGCATATGGATTACTAAATACAATTAATGTACCTTGGTGTTATGGTTACAAGTCAGAGCATTTTTGATAAGGGGCATACAAAATAAATAAATGATCTTTTTTTTTTTTGAAAACCACATATTAAATGGTGTCCAATTCATTTTTTACTGTAAAATTATTACCCTCAATCATTAGCATATGTAAGTGAGGAAAAATTTGTCAGTCATCTGTATTAAAAGACTAAATTACTTAATGTCTGAAGGATAAGGTAAATAAAAACTGTCTATCAAGACAGGTGTAATCTGTTTTTAATGAAATTATCCAGAGCATTAGAGCCTGAAGTAATTTATTTTATACTATTGTTTATTGTTATTGCCACCAAATCTTATTTCAAAAAATAACAATGTATTAGCCCATTTCTCAGTGAATACTCCAGGCCCTAAATTGTACTGAATATGTAAATATTCACAAACAACAAATATTGACATGCAGAGATGTGGACTTGGACTTGTGATTTGACTTGGCAGAAAGTAAATGACTTGAGAATCAAGGCTGTGAATATTCTCATTTGCCCAGGTCATGTTATCTCAAGGAAATTTCAAATCGAAACCAGCTGGGCTTGTAGACTAGCTCACCCTTGTCAGACCAGCATGAACTGGTGAAGCCGTTTGGATGAGAGGCGAAATGTCCTAGAGACCAATAACTAAGTCCAGTTGATTTTGATTAAAATTTCCTTGAGATGAAGTTAAGATCAGGTGAAGAAGGGGGCCATGTCATTACTCTGTCAACTGTAAGGCCTTTCCTGGCCAGCCATGCAGTGGAATACTTGGATGCATGTGATGGAGCATTGTCCTGCATAAAATCATGGCCTTCTTGAATGATGCAGACCTTTTTCTGTACCACTGCTTGAAGAAAGTATCTTCTAAAAACTGGCAGTGGGTTTGGGAGTTGATTTTAAGTCCAACTTCAACTGGAAAAGGTCCAACTTGCTCATCCTTAATAATAGCAGCCCACAACAGTACCCCACCTCCACCTTGCTGGCGTCTAACTCGAAGTGGAGCTCTGTGCCCATTAGTGATCCAGCCACGGGCCCATCCATCTGGTCCGCCAAGAATCACTCTCATTTCATCTGTCCATAAAACATTTGAAAAATCTATCTTCAGGTAGATTCAGCCTTGATGTTTCAACTTATGAGTCTTGTTCAGTGGTGGTCATGTTTCAGCCTTCCTTACCTTGGCCATGTCTCTGAGCACTGAATGCTTTGTACTTCTGGACACTTCAGGTAGGTTGCATTTCTGGAATATGGCAGCACAGGAGGATAATGGGTTCCTGGTAGCATCACATTTCATTCTTCTCAAGTCTTTAGTCTCTTTTGTGTTAATTTTTTTCTCCACATGCTTCTTGCTACCCTGTTGACTATTTGCAACAAAATGTTTGATTGTTCATTGATGATGCCCCAATAACTTAACTACTTCAAGAGTGCTGCATCCCTCTGAAAATCGTTTTACAATTTTTGACTTTTTAGAGTCTGTTAAATCTCTTTTTTGGCCCATTATGTCTAAGGTAAAGAAGCTGCCTAATAATTATACACATTTGTTTTAGGGTGTTGATCACTTAAGGCCACACCCTCCCTCATCACATAAATACACATCAGATGATAATGCTTAAATCCAATAAGCATTAAGGTTTATATAGCTTGGAGTTGGAAAATAGGCATAAAAATTACGATACGGTCAAATACTCACTTTCCTAATAATTGTACTAATTGTAATAATTGTAAAAAAGACATAAAAGTTCTGACAATTGTATTCATTTAGAAGATCTTTTAATCCAAAGTGACTTTGAGTATATTAAATCATAAACAGTTTCAATTATATCATTAAATCATAAACCTTTCCAAGCAGAGTGTTTCCAATGTTCTCTTTTGTTTGTTGGAGGAAATGAGACCTTGGTAAATGTCTTGGTTTAGTCTAATTATGTGTTTTCAGCTTATGGAAAAAAAAATGTGTAGTGAGTAGGTCATTCCAATGGTGTGGGCTCAGAAAAGAAAATAGCTTATACTGAGATGACCAACCACAGGCTCCTCTGAGTGATGGCAATGGGGTGTGGGTTTTTTGACCATGGGTTAGAGGTTGGAAAGATAAGGTCCCTTCACTGTCCTGTAGACAAAGATGTAGATGTTGCAGTGTGTTCTTGTCTTCAGTTTGACCTCCAAATAAAATGGTTTAGATCATCTGCTGAAACTGTTTGTCTAATTGTCTGTCTGTTTATTTACACATTGAACTTTATTGTAGCTATGTTACCATGTTCCCAAATCTCAATAACCTTAGAGAGAGTTAGTCATATGACTTACAAATTATCATAAATACACCACATTGTAGTAATAGGTGTCTAACTGAGCAACTAAAAACTGAGATACCACCCTGATGGACACATGATAGACAAAATGTTTGGGGAATTGAAATGCTTGAAACTGTGCAACAGTGTACAACAAACCTGTGTGTACCCCTGGTCAATATCACTGACACGTTAAAGGGGCAATGTATAAGAGTTGGAAAACTTTTGAATTCATGCTCCAAACAAACAGGAAGGAAGCATTAAGGAAGCATATTATTTTTTGGCCTGTCCACCACTCTCATATGAAAAAAGGAAATGGTTTGGTCCCCCCTCCCCCACTGCATTCTCCTTTGCATTAGGGAGACTGGCAAGCAGGCATACTGGACCAAATCTTTGTGGGCCTGTGGATAGTCAAAAAAGCTTTAACTTTTTACTGGCCTTTGCTGTGTATTTGTTATCCAGTGTGTACTGAGAGTGTGTTGTGGGACTGGACTCAGTGGCCAATGACAACCAAGTTTCATTCCTCATCATTATGTTGAGCTAACCGTAACTTGAATAAATCTCAGCTCATCATAAAGCAGTTCTTAACTAAGGCTGTGTGTTAATGATGATTTGATTAATTGAGCTATGCATATAAGTACAGCTAATTAGATGGATGCTAATGGGCAACAGCACTATTTTGGAAAGTGCAAATTGTCACAGACCTGTGGACTGAGCTAAGTCAAAGAAGTTAATTTCAGCACTTGCAAACTGGGTGACCTGCAGACCTATCAACATCGTGGATGACTCAGATCTTCCCGCTGATTGGCATGTTGTGACCAGGAATAAGCCTTATAACTTATATCAAAGAAGTGTAGACTGACAGTTGTTGGTGGCACAGACTTTGTGATTGTTATGAGGGGGCCATTGGCTTTGGGACACATTGGCTGTCTTGTCTCACTACAGGAATCAGGCTGGCTTTAGGGGCCACACACATAAGTTGTGAAAGGAATCATTAATGAATTGACAATGTTGAAAAAAACAGAAAAAATCTAAGGGCATTATCCTTTAGTTTGGGGACAGCTAAAGAAAAGCAGTTTGTGTGTTTTTGTGACAGAAGTGGTTAGAGGCTCTTGTAAAGTTAAATCTAAGCTCTAAACAGGAGCCTGGGGACATACTGGAAAATGGGCCCTCTCGTCAAAAGCCATCAGACAGGTAGAGAAAAGGAGCCCTGCTATGGTTTTTACTGACTTAAACAAACAGAGGGGAGCCACACAACCTGCTGCATACCCACCCAGTGTACCATACACCTCTGAGCTCACTGCAGCACAACTACACCAGGAATGTGAGCCTTCCAGATAGACACATTAGCGAGCAGGTCACTGGCTGATAGGACCCATCAACAATGGCCACCTTCAAAATGTCACATACACACGTGCACTGCAAGGACAGTACAGCTGCAATTTGTATAACGGAGTGTCCAGCCCAATGCAGACATTTAACCCTGCTCCTTTTAATGTTTGGAATGTCAAGAATCCTGGCTTGGCCATTTCATTATAAAAAAGAAAAAAAGGAGGGTTCCCTTTCTGAAGGAACAGAGGGGAATCTTGGGAGTTAGGCGAGATGGTCAGGGTCCTTTCTCTTTGATGCTTTTTTTGTCCCACTCTATGTTTAGCCATGAGGGAAGACAGTGTGAAACATTGGGGTGCTGCTCTGATGGCACCACTTATGTGGGATCCCCCTCTATGGCTGATCATAATACCCCTTTCTACGATGTGTAGACAGAATTCATTACGATGAAGGGAAGGAGGTTAAATGAAATCAAACTCAATGGGAACAATCAGAGATTATCCACTAGCACAGAACAAACTGAGAAAAATATCAAATTGCAATTCTTTCTTTCAATATTGTGACTGTGATCTACATTGAGATTATACATAGGAGACAAACTCAATCTAAACTGGTGTTGGTGGTCTATATAGTATTAAACAAGATGAGTCTGCATAGAGCATCATCAAACATACTGTATCTCTAAATGAAAAGGAGAAAACAAATACAAATATAAGTTGCTTCCAACTTCCAATGTTCAAATCAGCTGTTTCAAGGCAGGAAACTACAAAAGCAACCCCTGGTTTGGTTAAATTTAACCTTCTGAGGCCTTGTACTGTATAAACATGCTCTAAATGAGGACTCCTAATTTCAAAAATGAATTGCAGCATTTACATTTCTCTAATGCTTGCGTAATACAAAAAGTCTGTCTTGCAAGGAAAGTGTGTTTCCCCTTCAAATATTGCTGTTCTCAGCAGTTGGGGTTAGGTCTAATAGGTAGATAGGAGTAAATGGGTGGGGGTTAGGGATAGAAATAAGTTCAGGTCAAGGTGAGAAGGAACATTGATAAGTGAAAAATACTGAACCATAATAAAATAAAGATGTCAACTACTGTTCACTAACCCACAGATGTCTGTCATCCACTTAACTCATAAACTAAGTGCTCCTGTCCCAAAATGACATGATGACCTGACAGTTTATAAAGATACAGTGCCTGTAGAAAATCATCATATCACATTTGAATGGTTATGTTTTTGTTTTGTCGTCTGAAATCAGAATACAGACATATAATACAAATCATCAAAGCATCAGGTAAGAGGTTTTACTCTTGTGCCTGATCAGTCTATATATACTGTAATACAATGCAATGTAAAGGGCAGGAATTAGATTAGATAATGGCTTAGATAATGCTGACTGAAGTTAGTAGCATACTCTTCTTGCAACAACAGACCAAGTTAAGTTATTGTTTCATTTATTTTTCAGTCTTAAGGTTAACATTATTGTACAAAAGGTTATCTCTGTGCATGCCCTTTTCTTGTGATTGTTGCCGCAACTGTAAATTACCACAGCTGTGAAGTCATTGAACGCACCATAGACGACCACTCGGTGCAGAGTAGTGGTGTGCGATACTGCATGTTTTGGTATCGATCCGATTCCAAGTAAATACGGGCCAGTATCGCCAATACTGATACCGATATCGATACTTATCAATAAATAAGGTGGATGCATCATTGAATTGCTAAATCTCAATTAATTTTCATGACCTGAAGTGTTTTTGTGATGTTTCGTTTTTTATTATTAAATAGTTAAAACTCAGGACAGAACTAGGACAAAATTTATAATTAAATAGAAAATGTTTTATTATCAAATGATTTTGCGCGTCTAAGTCACGTCACGTGACTCATGTGATGGCGCAACATCTAAACACAAGAGGGGGGGCAAAGTGTGCCTGCTCTGCGCTGACACAGGAGCGGCGAGTCCGGCGACCTGGCTTTTTCCTCTTTGCCGAAACCGCAGCATTGCAAACAAGAACGGAACTTAAAGTAAAGAATCGATCTCACCAGGCTAGTATCGATCCAATTCCGATACCCACTTGGTATCGATACTATCGATATTTGGATCGATCCGCCCACCACTAGTGCAGAGTGACGATTATCTTATTATCTGCCGTGCATGCGTCCATTGAACTGTGAGTGGTGATGTTTTACTTATTAAGTTAAGAGTTATTAAGAGTGTATTTAGGTCGTTAAAGAGTCGTTTTCCTCTGTTGTGAATGTTTAAATTGCATGAATAGCTGATAGCTAATTAAGCGGAGCTAACTGCAAACTAGCATCTATCAGTGAAGTTTATGTTGCTGTATTGCTAATCAGTCTGTATTGTTGTGATTGTGTTTCAGAAACCACGCACTGTAAATCACCCGACGCCCTGGGGCGGTTGCTGCCACATAGGATCCTCACACACAGTCTACCATACAATTATCAATAAAGGAATTGATCTAGAAGAGAGGATTGCTTCTGCGAGAAGTTATTAGTGGGGTTAAAATGGCATTTACTTCAATGCATACCCCCAACTCAGATGATTTTTGATATGTATGTTCCCTCCTTATGTACTACCTTTAATGAAATAATTAACTATAGATCTCATGATGGGTGCATTCATAAAAAAAACAAAAAAAACAATGGCATTCTATCAAGAACCAGTGCCCTAAGGAATTTACTATCTGAATCTGCTCCTAGAGATATATGTCTCAAAAGAGAATACTAATTTTATATATAATTTTTGATCTGCATATATTCTGGGTTATTTTATAAAGGGTATAGAATAGGCAAAAAATCAGCCTTGGGCTTCTCTCTACTCCCTATTTATTGATGTGTAACTTTTTTGAAATACCTTATTTCTAATGTGTCTGTATGTGTTGTATGGCTTGCCGTTCAAAAGTTTGCGGTCACTTAGAAATTTCCTTATTTTTGAAAGAAAAGCACTGTTTTTTCAGTAAAGAAAACTTTAAACTAATCAGAAATACACTCTATACATTGCTAATGTGGTAAATGACTATTTCAGCTGCAAATGTCGGGTTTTTGGTGCAGTATCTACATAGGTGTATAGAGGCCCATTTCCAGCAACTATCACTCCAGTGTTCTAATGGTACAATGTGTTTGCTCATTGTGTCAGAAGGCTAATGGATGATTAGAAAACCCTTGTGCAATCATGTTAGCACAGCTGAAAACAGTTTAGCTGGTTAGAGAAGCTATAAAACTGACCTTCCTTTGAGCAGGTTGAGTATCTGGGGCATCACATTTGTGGGGTTGATTAAAAGCTCAAAATGGCCGGAAAAAGAGAACTTTCATGTGAAACTCGACAGTCTATTCTTGTTCTTAGAAATGAAAGCTATTCCATGCGAGAAATTGCCAAGAAACTGAAGATTTCCAACAACAGTATGGACTACTCCCTTCAGAGAACAGCACAAACAGGCTCTAACCAGAGTAGAAAGAGAAGTGGGAGGCCCCGCTGCACAGCTGAGCAAGATAAGTACATTAGAGTCTCTAGTTTGAGAAAGAGATGTGTCACAGGTCCTCAACTGGTAGCTTCAATAAATAGCACCTGCAAAACGCCAGTGTCACCATCTACAGTGAAGAGGCAACTCCAGGATGCTGGCCTTCAGGGCAGAGTGGCAAAGAAAAAGCCATATCTGAGACTGGCCAATAAAAGAAAAAGATTAATATGGGCAAAAGAACACAGACATTGGACAGAGGATGATTGGAAAAAAGTGTTATGGATGGGCAAATCGAAGTTTGAGGTGTTTGGATCACACAGAAGAATATTTGTGAGACGCAGAACAACTGAAAAGATGCTGGAAGAGTGCCTGATGCCATCTGTCAAGCATGGTGGGGGTAACGTGATGGTCTGGGGTTGCTTTGGTGCTGGTAAGGTGGGAGATTTGTTCAGGGTAAAAGGGATTTTGAATAAGGAAGGCTATCACCCTATTTTGCAATGCCATGCCATACCCTGTGGACAGTGCTTGATTGGAGCCAATTTCATCCTACAACAGGACAATGACCCAAAGCACACCTCCAAATTGTGCAAGAACTATTTAGAGAAGAAGCAGGCAGCTGGTATTCTATCTGTAATGGAGTGGCCAGCACAGTCACCAGATCTAAACCCCATTGAGCTGTTGTGGGAGCAGCTTGACCGTATGGTAAACAAGAAGTGCCCATCCAGCCAATCCAACTTGTGGGAGGGGCTTCTAGAAGCGTTGGGTGAAATTTCTCCAGATTACCTCAAAAAAAATTAACAGCTAGAATGCCAAAGGTCTGCAATGCTGTAATTGTTGCAAATGGAGGATTCTTTGACAAAAGCAAAGTTTGAAGGAAAAAAATTATTAACCTTGTCAATGTCTTGACTATATTTTCTATTCATTTTACAACTCCTGGTGGTAAATAAAAGTGTGACTTTTCATGAAAAACACAAAGACAAAATTGTCTGGGTGACCCCAAATTTTGAACGGTAGTGTAACTGACAATAATTCATTCATTCATTCATTCAAGAAAATGATGAAATAATGAAATAATAATAATAATAATGATAAATAATGTTTATTATTATTATTATTATTATTATTATTATTAATAATAATAATAATAATGAAATAATGGTATTTTACTAATTTTATGTAATAATCCTTATGATTAAGTATTAACTGGAAACTATTTTTCACCAGTTCCTATATGATGGAAGATCTCATCATGCCCCTTTCCCTGTTGTTATTTGCACCATCATTGCAATCCTCAGAAAGATAGGAGCCACAGAAACTTGCCTCCATTGTTGTGGGGATTCATACATTTTAATCGCTTTCACATTTCACTTTATGCTGATGATATTTTGCTATATCTGGGTAACAGCTAATGTACAGGTAGATGGTATTTCCTGCTTGGCATTGCTGCCCAGGGGTCAGTTCAATTCAATTCATGATTAGACATGAAATTTTGACTTTAAAAAAATTGTAGCTTTTCAGGTGAAAATTGATTGACTCAGGACTGTGAACTGGCATCCTAAGAGTCTCAACATTCAACTATTTTTTTGTAAGTATCTTTTCTGAGAAAGAACAATTAGAATAGAACAATTAGAGTTATAAGAGTCTATGATGCCATTGAATATTAATTGAATATGAATTATTGATATGCGTATACTAATTAAGATTAATTTTTGAGGTTTGCATTCAGTACTTGGCTTTATTTTCTATGCTCTATCCTCTTGAGAAGTGGTACTCCCAGGAACAAAACACACTGCGGGTACTTACTAAACCTATTATACTGCACCTACATTTTAAAGAAAGGTTTATTCTGTGGTTTAGCTCTCAAAGAAAATGTGGTCTTCTTATAGCTCACTCTCGAAACATGGCAGCGAGATTAGATATGGAGAAAGTTGGAGGTGAAATGGCATACTCACCATGTCAAAACCCACCATTTGTTCTTTAAACTGATTTTATTAAATTCATTTATTCTTTTTTTCATTATCAATTATAAAAAGGCTTGGTAATCGGTCCCCTTCTTTGAAATAAACAACATCACCTTTGATTCAATTATCTACTCACATGGCTTCTCATATAACAGACAAAACACAACTGTACTCGTTGCTCCCACCAGATATCCCCATGGTCTCAACGTGGTTCTCATCTTATCACTCTGACCTATCCACATAGATGAAGTAGCACCACCCTTTACTCAACTTCTACTTCTACTACTAAACAAGATATTAATGTATTCAATAGATAGATATAGATAGATAGATATAAGTTCAAAACAATCAGATGTTTATATATTAAATTTTCTATAAATGATACAACTAAGTTATTAATGTACGTTCATAAATCAACAAAATATGAAACAATTTTGTTGATTTATGAACGTACATTGTCCTTAATGTTCAAACTAAACAAAATCTGTGACTTCATTTCAATCTAAGAGTCCATTTCACAAAAGAATGACACATTAAGTAGTAAATGGGTTTCTGAACATCTGTGTCACAAAACCATCTTATAAACTCATATTTTAAGGTGAGAAAATTTAAACTATCCTACCAGACTAGCTCCTATTTCAGTTGTTCTTCATCGTATCTACAATCATTTTGATGTGCAGTCCAAGTCATCAGGCCTGCAATTAAGAACTTCAATGTGGGCGACTGGAGTCACAGATTACTACCTTGGAAATGTTTATGGCAAAAAGCTCCACTGGGCTGGAGCAGTGCTCTTCACACATGTTTTGGGAAAATGTAGTTAAGTAAGTTGCTGGAATGTCATTTGATTCAGAAAACAACCCACATTATTAACTGTGCCAAGGTGAAGCCAATGCAGAGATAATAGGCATTTGTCCATCTGTCGGACTGTTAGCAAGACTTTAAAAAAACAACAACTACTTAGCCAATTTTCAGGAGGGGTGAGAGTGAATGAGTACAAGCTTTCTAGGAGGAGTTGAATCCAGCTTAAGCTGCAGAAACATGTAGCACTTCTGTGAGGGCTGGAATGCAAAGAGATAGAGCTGTAGAGAAACCTTGGTGGAGGTCTGTGCTCTTAGAGTGATTACTAGTTGAGGAAAGTCACACTGCCCAAGAGTACCGGCAGTTTAATGGAAGTGGTGATATGCAACAAAATGTCCCAGTACCAAAAAGATAAAAATAAAAATGTGGAATTGCTGATACTGCATCCTGATGTGTACCTGTGACAAGCAAGTCACTAATACTTGTCTGTATGCAGCCAGCAACTTGAACTCTATCAGACAGGCCTATGCTCCTTGCCTCTCTCATCAGTGTCTCTTTCAAAAGCACCTCTTCTGCTAACTCCTCTAACACACTCAAATGCCTGAATAACACTTATTCTGCACACATTTTCTCCTACTGAACAGATTTTGTACTTAGTATTGACTTCCAGCTCTCCTGCTGTGCTGATTCTGTAATTTGCTTCGGATAAGTCTCTGCTGAATAACTGAATGAAAATGTAAATATTTCTCACAATGGCACCACTATTTTCCACAGAAACAGGAAGTGACTGCTGGAATCCTTCCCAGCAGCTCTCTTCTGTGATCTGACCGTGGCCATAGTTTGATGCTGCAGGTGTAACACTGTTTCGTTTATGATGTTTTGGCTCAGATAGGTGATCTTGCATCAAAGGGGGATGTGGTTGTGCTAATGCACAAGGTTTGAGGCTGATGCTGGTGGGGTGGTGTTTGTGGGAGGGAAAGCTATCAGCAGTATGTGGAGGGATTACTGGAACTGAGGCAGAGCCAGTGTGTTTACAAGTGGATGCAAGTTATTATTCCACACAACTGAGACTATATGCTTTTAAAATATACATTTGAAATGTTCATTTCAAATTAAATTTTCTGAATGGATATTAGTAGAGAAACTTCTGTTTTTCCTTGATTGGGCCCTTCACTTCCAATGAAGAGTAATCTTAATACTGAAGCAATGATTTTTTTAGACAACAATATTCCAACTTTGTGTCAGCAGTTTTTGTGTTTGATCCCTTTCCTGTTTCAACCTAACAATGCCCCCTAGCTCCATCAAGAGATGCTTTCCAACCAAAGGTCTGGAAAAACTTAACAGGTCTCTCAATCCCTGACTTCCCCTCATCCACCTTTTAGGAAGAACTACAACAGTGATTGTGAGCCAACGTCAGTGATGGAACTCACTGATGCTCTGGTGTCTGAATGGGACGAAATACCTGCAACAGGTTACAAATTTGCTGGCCAGGCTGAAACCAGAAGAGTGAAGGTTTTAAGAGCAGCACATCAAGGACTATGGACTCAAAGTCTCTTTTTTAGCTGTAGCATATAGCTGGAGGGTTTGAATGCTTATATTTATACTTAGTGTTCTCATAGATTTACCTTGCATTCTAAAGTATGTACAAAAAATGTTGAAAAGTGACTTTACTTATTTTGATATACAGACACAACTCTCATAAACTTTGGTCTTAAGTAGTAAAAATCAGCCTCAACATTAAAAACATATCCAAGTTTTAGAGAGATAACTTACAATATATTACAATAAATGTTACAATTTATTGTGAGCAGTTGAAGCTAATGAGGTAGAGCAAGTCTATAAAAACAAAACACACATTTGACTGTGACAGCTATGTGAGTGCTGATTAAAGCTTCAATGTATACGGTAACAATAATAATGAACAATACACCCTGATCACCCTCACCCTGCACTCATCTACCTGTACACCCATTCTGAGCTTGGTATGCTGCTCTCAGTTGTTTATCAGATGGAAGATCACAGCTAGGTCTAGGTCACAGCAGGGGATTGTGTGTATTTTGGTATGAGAAACTTTGAAGTCGAGATGTGCAATTTGATAATATATGGCATATGTGCTGCCAGATCTGTATCCAGCCACTCTGCTAATTTAATACCCAAGAGTGCTATCTGCCCACAATTGCCCCATTGCACTGGTCCAGCTCTGCGACTGGGTGGTTTTAGCTTTCCAGGCTTCATTTCTGTTTGCTGCTAGGGTTAGGGTTAGGGTTACTATTTACACTACTAAATATTACGGTTCCATTGCAGTTGAGTTCCTGCAGAAGCACCTCCACTTCAGATGTAGTAAATTTCCTCTTTCTCTTTGGGTTTGATGCTCCACTGGATTTATAGCTTCATTTTAGCATTCTTCCAATCTACATCAAATTTCTTTTCAGTTTATGTGTGCACATAGCCCTACAGGCTTATGCTCTTTTTTTATACGGATTAGCTGGATCTTTACCTGGACTGATCAGGAAAATGTAGCACAGGTTTTCAATTTCTGGAGAATATGGAATTGACTAGTCTAAAAACACAGGTGCAAACAATCCTGTGGTTTGGGAATATGTCATGAATCTGACAGTCTTTTCTTAGGACTTTTCTTGGTAGCAAATTTAAGAAAAAATGTTTACAATGTATTAGAATGTACAGATTGTAAACAGTATATTACTAAAACAATTCATAATCTAGGTCATCTAGGTACTTAGGACTTGGCAATTTCATATGTGCTAAATGTTAATGTTTCTTCAGTTATTGATTTGGCTCTCTGAGACTATGAATTTTTTAAATATGCAAATGGTAAAAGGACACTGTCTTACTACTGAAGTGAGCTCCAACTGCTTAGCACATAATCGCCAAAAAGATACATCTATTCCTATAAGAAAAATAGCCAAAACAAAACTGAAATAATGACTTTTTATCAAAAAAGTTTTAAAATTACAGCATTTTTTTGTAGCCCCATGAGTACCACCATAAACATAAAGAATGTTTGTTCATGGTAGAATAAACATCACCAATCACCTTATTAACTCAGATATAGTCAATAACATCCATTTTATTACCTCAAAAAGTGACAAATTAGCAGACTATGCATGTGCCCATGTGCACTTCTATCAAGTACTCCTAACCTATGCACATCCAAACCAAATGCCTGCAATTCATCTGCATCCTGCTCAAGCCCCAACAGCACATGTGCAGCACAGTCATCTAACCCCTCCAGTAGTTTCTTTACAATCACCTAATGTTTATATTTCCCGGCCTGTACATCCACTCTTGTCTGCAGTTCCCTAAAGGTACCAGCAGTACCTGTTACCCCATAAATTACAGTACCTACCACCTCCAGCATGGCAACATAACACTGCAGTTACAACCAACTGATATACTCCATGCATTCAAGTTTCTTTACTGAAGATGGCCCAAAGCTTTAACCTATTACTAGCAGAAGAACCTGAAAGATAGACATACCATATCTTAACGAGACCACCTTCATCTAAGCTCAGGCTGTCATACACTCCTCTGCTCATGACCCACAGCCATAAACTATGGCTTTAGCAGCATTAGAGCAGCAGTATAGCCAGCAACACCAACTTCCACTGGGTGAAATACATGCTATTTTGAACCTTCTCAAAGTTCCCTCTGGTAATGCAAATCATTTCTGTTAGTTTGCAGTAAGATTGAGCTCTATGGTGGGCATGTTACAGTCTTGGTCTCTTGGGCATGAAGGGGCAGCAGAACCTGCCTTTGCATCACATCCTAAATGTTTGCTAAATAAATTATAAAGTGAATTTGTCGCCAACATTGCAAGACATTCTTGTGCAGCACAGCAAAATGTCCATTATAATCTATCTTGCTCTGGATTCAAGGTTAAGCGAGTCAAATTTAATGTTCCTACTGTTAGTTGCCTGACTGACTGACTTTCCCTGACTAATTGTGAAAGACTTAAATACAGAGAAATTGCTAAATTAATTAAAGAGAAAGGAAAATGCTGGAGATGTACAAGGTCACATATGGCAGTAAACTGCAATTTAAAAAGGCCCTGCCCTAAATGCAATGGACAACATCTGGGCATTTTATGTGTTCGGTTCAGTTCAGTTCAGTTTAGATTAGTTTATTTTCACTTCCATCATACACCTTCAACATATACAGAAGCGAGATATCATTCTCCACAGATCATAATGCTTGATTAAAAACCAGTTCACACTGTAACAATCACATATGTTGACGAAATAGACAACGAGTAAAGTTTCAACATCAATCCCTTCGTTTGGCCCTTGGGTGTTAAAAATAGAATGCAATTAATTTGTTTTCACTGGTTCCTTCCACTCTGTATGCTGTAGATGCCTCAAGGCAAATGACAAAAAATATTATTTGAAATTTGGACTGACAGACCACCCTGATGTTTATGCCTATGTAATGTGGTTATCCTGACCCGTGGATGATCCCCACCTCATATAAATTTGGGTGAACTCTATTCCAGTAGTTAGATGGGGGTTGCAGGGGGTAACATAAATGTAAAGCAGTTAACCATATCTTCACAAGTCTGTAAGAACATTGCATAATTAGTCCATCTGTTAAGATCAAATTCAATACATTAACTACTTTAACATTTTACCACTTCTCACAGATTCAAGCCATTCAAGCTTGTGTGCTTGGAGATGCAATATCCTTGGCAGCATTCATAATATGCAGGAGTTGGCACAACTTCTCCTGGCTGTTGTGACTTAATAAACTTGTCTGGATGCAGTGAACCATTTTGGTCATAAAGTCTCAAGACAGGATTAGCAAAAGCCTAGATCTTGGTAGTAAGCATGGAGAGGGGTCTATAATTGCTACACCATGTAGGGTCCATGCTGGATTTAGGAGATGACGTTAATAAAGCTATTTTTTATTAAGAAGTAGCCCTCTTCAGTAGAGCAGTTAATCATATGTAATTGATATTGGCCATCTAATCCTGGTGATTTACCTCTTTTCATACCTACAATAGATTCCTTTAGTTTAGTCAGTGTAATGGGGAAAGGGTGGGAAGTGTGTCTTTTAAAATATATATATATATATATATATATATGTATCAACATAATAAAAAAATAATCATGTATATAATCCTAATCATTTGGATAAGATTGTCTAAATATTAAAAAGCTCACAGGTGATTTTTTTCAGCACATTTGTAACATATGTTGCAACGTACAGCCCTGACATACATACAAAACTACATACATACATACATGTTTAGTTCTTCAATATTTAATGCCGCATTCTTTAAATGCCTTTAACTTATGAACAACCTACTGAGAGATATTTGAGAGCCATACTGGTGAAGCAAATAATTAAAGGTAGATATAATGAACTAATTCTAGCTTATCTTCTTGTATTAGCAGTGCTAACAATGGCACGGAATAAGTTAAAAGGTTTCACTTTGTCTGAATATTTTGTGATCATCTTGTTCCATTTTAAACAAACTCCCATGTCAGGAAGGGGCCTTGATCATGTCTGGCCAGGGAGAAAATAAAATCACTTGGGCTGTTGAGGACATATGCATGATCTGGGTCTGCGACACCTTGTAACCATGGCAATTCCCCTTGACACCTGCAAACTCCAGAATAACCTGCCCACTCAACCCTTCCCTCACTCTCCGTGTATGTCCCCTGTCTTCTCCCCTCCTTAAATTTCCAGGCCATTAGGAAGCAGGAAGCAGTTTTTTGTGTCTGGATCTGTGTTGTGTCATGTTGGCCTGTTTTAATTGGCTCAGGTAAAGCCAGGAATTACAGCAGCCTTGTCAAAGATGTACCAGGTTTAAGCCGTGCCTTTCAAACACAGGAATTTTCTGAGGCCCCTCATTTCCCTTTCAAACTGCTCCTTGTTCAAGACTGTGTTCTGTGTGTTCTGTGGTGTTTTTAAACCAGTGCTTCATTTGCTATTTGGATAAAGGGCCACACTGCGGCTGTGTTCATGCACCGATGCAGAACAAAAGCCATGTGGACACATTAATCTAGTAAATTAGGTTTACAAGAGGCAAATGTGGGTGGGCAAATGTAGCTGCTTGGAGTTATCTTTATAATGACAGTGGCAATGAGTGACCATAGACAATATCTCTCTCTCTCTCTCTCTCTCTCTCTCTCTATATATATATATATATATATATATATATATATAGTCACTTCCTTTTTCTTTGGTGAAACTGGTGGAGCTCACTTTGAAAAGGTACCGTATTCACAGTAAATTCACAGACCTTATCCTGGATTATTACATTGATTTTGGATTTCAAGAGAAAAAGGAAAAGTTTGTTATTTGATATTGCAACAATGTCATGTCTTTGGATTTAAATATCAACTGACTGATGCTAGTAATTCTGCAGTGTTTTAAGTACTGTATAACACTAACTGCTTCTAACCATTGTTCATTAATCACTGTTCTGACTCTACTACCTGGTGACAGCTACAAGTTATTATTTTTTTATATTATTATCCAAAACGCATACTGTAGCATGCTGCCAGATTATCACGTCAGGTTTCCCCATATGCCACAAACAAAGGCTGAACTTTTCCCCAGAACTAGAGTATCAGGATGTGGATTTTTTTTAGATGAGCCAGGAATATGTTTCTCAGGAGTTGAAGCCTATACGGTATGCACTCTATCCCTCTACTGAGTCACTCCACTTATTTCAAATCTTTGTGACTCAATATGTGAAATGGTGAAGAATCATTTAAAAATTTCAAGGATACTGATCTGCATCACTCCAAAGATTAAATGATTTCTAAATCAGAGCAAGAGCCACCTCTGGCAAAAGACAAAATCGTGAAAATCTGTCCATTACTTGTCACATAGCCCTACTAACAAACAAACAGACAACAAGTAGGGACTGACTTACCGTTCAATATTCCAGATGCGAAGAGGGAAGAGGTTCTCACAGCATGCAGTTCCTGTCACAAAGGAGCTGTATACAGAGAAAGAGAGAGTGAGACAGTGAGATGTCTTTCAAAATTGGTGTCAAGTTCTCCAATGAAACACAGAGCACCCTTCTTATCTCACTTAGCTGATATTGATCAAAAAGGATGTCAGTCAGTAGTAGTAGTCAGTAACCTTTTACTAAAACTCAGTATGCACCAAAAACAAAAGCATATATGAGAAAACATCAGTTGTAAAAGTAAGCAGAGACATATTTACTAATCTGGATGACCTGGTCATGTTTACTTTATCATCTACACCATAAATTTTTAACTGTATGTATTCTTTCCACAGTTTTGTTTGTGACATATTATTGAACTAGTGAACACTGGGGTTACAACAACTAAGTATTTGTATTTGATAATTACATTATATTTGTATGATATCAAATATTTGTAAACATTTTTTTCAATATATTTATCAATAAGTCTATAAAGTTTCAAAAAAAGTGAAGAATGTGACTCATTTGCTGAGCCTAAGAAGATCCTACGTTCCTCCAACACTAACAGCTTCAGTCTTCATATTAAAATATTTATTGAGGCTTACTGTTACTTTAGAAATGTATATATAAACATCTCCCTTGCCCGTTTCTTTGATTAATTGAGGTCCACCCAGTATTCAGTGCACATTTAGTTTCACACACTGCTAAAGGATAGAACTTCATAAACTCATGTACAACATGAGGTAAAAAGATAGGAACAGCAGATCTAAGGCACACTGGGACTGCAATGGTCTTTGTTCATCATGACAAAACCAAAGTGGTATGAAAAAAAGGATTGTCCTTGCTATCACATAGCAGCATTCGCAAACCCTTGTCCCTACCTCTATCCATAACACATTGTTTCCCAGCAATGGGAAAAGAGAAGAAAACTCACAACACTTGTGATCCTTTGATTGGAGTGGTAGGTTGGAATTAGCAACCTAGGTATGTACAGTGAATGCCACGCATAGGGAGAGGTGTGGGAGTGGTGAAAGAAGAGGGGAGGAGTGCTGTGGCAGAAGGCTGACAGGATGTGTTTGGCTGTTAGAAGCTATGTGGAGGGGTGGGGTGGTGACCAGGGGTGCTGTTGGTAGGGGGGCTTCTGTTAGGTCGGGCCTGAGTCTTGGGGCTTAGTGCCCTCCTACAGGGTTGATGGGCGTGTGGGGTTGGGGGGCTGTGACAAATAGAGGGAGTTACTGAAATCCCACTGGCTGAAAATACTGTAGATGGAGGCACATAGAAAGCTATATTACTGTGTCATGTAATTGTCGGAGAAGGAAAAAAAGGCAAGTAATATATTTAATCAGAGACTAAAATACATTCTCATGTTGTCCAATTTTGTGTCGAGATAGTCAAAGTCTTAAAAACTGTCACGCTGATATTCCACTTGTAAGAGGCCCTATCCCTATGCACTGGTCTAAAACCACAGTAAACATGTTAGATACCAAAGAGATCAACTGAAGCTAACTGACAGCAAAATTGAACTTCATACAAGGGCGATGGAATTCAAAATACAAATATGGTTCAGAGGGTACAGTTTCAGCAACTCCATGAAAACATCTCATCATTGGTTATCCAGTTATTCTTTAACACTAGCAGATTAGGGCTGCAACTAATGTCATAATGAATTAACTGGCTGAAACACTATTTTGTACATATAATAACCAATATATAATGATTAAGAGTCAGAAACCAGAGACAAGGCCAAAAACTAACTCATTTAAATGAAAGGAAGCCCAGAAAAACAACAATTATCATATTTCAGAAGACCACAAAATTTAATTTTTACTGGATAAATTACTTAAAAATTATGAATCAATTATTGGAACTATCATTACTTAAATTTTTGTCATCCAACTAAAACAATAACTGACTGATTAACAGCTGATTTCACTAATAGACACTATTTCACTAATAGACAAACCCTTAGGAAGCCAAGAAAGTTGTGTAGCAAAATAAACATCTTGCTCAGATACCTTCTGTTCTTTACACAAGACTTTTAAAATTTAAATATAAATATATAAAAATATAAATTTAAATTTATATTTAGGTATTGGGTATTCCAATTTAAGCCTTATTCTTTTGGCCTAACCAAATGACAACCATTGAGTATGTATCTGTATTGTTTATAGACCCTAGACTGTTAACGATGAAAAATTTTGTTACTTTTAAGAGTAAGACTAAGTGACAACATTTTAAACATTGTCATTTATAGTGTGCCAATAAGCCACATTGTTTTCTGTAAATGTGTATGGGTACAAGAAAATTCCAGAGATAGTTTCAGGGTTGACTGTATGTATATTCAAACCAGAAACCACATTTATGTTTATTGACCCTGAGGTCAACTCCCTACCTGTAAACTACAGTGAATGAAAGGAAGCTATTAGCTCCAGCTGTGGTGGAGCATAGGTTAGAAACCATATCAGAATCTGACAGCACTGCACCTTCATTTCACTTCTCCAACAACTTATCAAGTGCTTGTCAAATTGCACATTTTCTTTGCTGAACACTGTCTGTGGAAACTGTGCCACAATCTTGAGGTCAACCTAAACACTTTTGCCACTACTTTAAAACTCAACAAGCTCTACAACACCTGCACCACCTGAATCTTGTTGTAGGCACTGTGGTCACTTTATCATATTATTCATCCTCGCAATATTATTTATATCAGGCTCACTACATTTCTTTAACGTTGTCATATAATTTATCACTGTCATAATTTATTGGTCATAAAATTTGTTTTACAATTGTTGTACAATTGTTTTCTTGTTCTCCTGTTAGCGATGCTGACACTCTGTATGTTCATTACGTCTTTTTTTCCACCTTTTTTCTGCTGCTGTAACATGTGAATTTCCCCATTGTGGGATTAATAAAGTAAATCTAATCTAATCTAAAAGTAAGAACAATTATTTTGGGCCCTTTTATGCCTTTATTAGATTGCTGACATGGTAACAGTTGACAGGAAATAAGGCGAGGAACAGAGTTGGAGAACAACATGCAACAAGAGTCCCTGGCTATAAACTTAGATGTTGTGATTCATGGTCAGCACCTTGGACCCCTAGGCAACCAGGGTACCCTCAGCTGATAAAGGCTGATGGAGCATACAAGGATGACTACTCAGGGCTGAAGACATTTCTCCATGAAATCATTTAATCTGCATTTTTCAGAGTGCTCTTTATAGTAAACATGCAAATACATTAATGATACATGGCACATACCATAGCATGTTTTATGTGTTTTTATCGGACTACTGTTTTAAAGTTTGATTACTTTTATTCAGTTGAGAGCTGACAGGAAACAAGGGAGATCAGAGAAGAGGAAGATGGGAGGTTGCAGGCAAAGAGTCCAAGATCAGGGATACTGCCTTTAATGGTTATCACTTTAAAAACCATGACTACTAGAGTACCATAAACCAAATAACCCATTTCATAATGTGTTATAGCCCAGATCAGAGCATGAACCACTCGTCTTATTTTATCTAAACTGCTCCTAAACAAAACCTACACTGGCGACACAACAAAAGTTTTATGTTATATTTTGTGCACATTTTCCGTTGAAAGTTGCCCTTGTGGAGTTATAAATATATTAAACTAATGCCCACTAATGTTCTTCATAAAACATTGGTAGACAACTCCAATTCAAACAAAATCCATCCAGTAGGGTTCCAGATACATTCTCTGAAAAGGCAGCACAGCAGTTCAGACAGAGCTGTGACCAAGTGATGCTACTGGAAACAACACACAAATGTACTGCCAAGTGGAGTGGTGATGAATGTGTGCATGTGTGTGCATATGAACGAAAAGGGAGGCAGGGCTATGAGGGCGTTGCATAGAGGCAGCTGTCAGGGCCGTTAAGCAGCACAGCCCACCGGCAGGCCCCCAGTAATTAGTGTTGGGTAAACTCATTTATGGCCCAAATGGGTCGGGCAGGGCTGGGACCAGTATGCATGGTGGGTGACCTCTGACCCGTTGACACAGGATACAATAGGGTTATGGTCCCACTAACTATCTGGACCCTATTACTCTCCATTACTCACATTACTCACCCCTCACTGAGCCGTGGCTCTGGAGGAGGAAGGGTGGGGGACACTGGCCATACAATGACAGCATGACTACCCCCTCATCTCCCCTTGCTCTCTCACCCTTCTGAAGTGCCAACCAGGCCTGGTCTAGGGTCAAAGCTTGCACTGATATTATAGCTGCTAAGGTCAGAGCCTCTCTCGCCTAATGCGGGGCAGATGTCCCCCCTAAATACACACACACACACACACACACACACACACACAAAAGTCATATCTCTGACCAAGTCACCCTACTCTGTACTGATCTGTGTCTCCTGCCCACTATTAGCTGCATGCTGGACCTCCACTGCCGTTTGGTTAACCTTATCAGCTGGCTGCATTATCTAAGGGCCAGTGTGGCAGGGTCACACAAACTAGCTGGCTTCCTCAGTGGGACGCCCCCACCCCCCAAACCCCACACACACAGATGAAGAAGGACTTCTACAGATATTCACACTCTCCCATGCATGCAAACACACAATTTGAAGCACAGACATGGGCAGCAACAGCACACACAAACACATACATGCATACATAGTGTGAGACCCCTGCTGGGAGTTGACCTAGCCATACCAAAATTGTGAATTCTAAATCAACTTCATGATTGCACAAGCAGCACCGCACTTTACCACGGCTGCTGTCACTATTCACTGAGCCAAGCTCAGTACACACCAACAATATCTTCTACAGGAAAGGAATTCTCATTACACATATTTTATCCACAGATCTCTAAGAAAAACTTGACTCTGGATATTGAATTGTTTGGTGGTTTTCCAAAGAACTTTTTTTTCTATGCATCAGAAAAATTAAGCCAATGCAGAAGTGCCTTTAAAAACTTTATTCTATTGAATGACCATCATGGGGCAAGACCACTGTTTGCAAAAGGAAGTCTGTTTGTATAGAAGTCTATGAGAAAATGAGCCTACTTCTCACTAGATATATGACTACAGTAAATATTTCCATACTGAGTTTATGGTCTCAATTGCTAGTTTCAACTCTAATGCAACATGATGTTCATCTCCTAAATTATGGTCTAATTTAGAGGAAAAAAGATGACAAAGCGGGGGCATGGCTACAGTATATTTGAAAGGTAGTAAAGCGAACAGCCAATCATTTTGAATTAATTTTGTAATCTGTGCTTCTCAGCAGTAAGATCTATCCCTCACTTCCCTCAAGCTCCACCCTGTCATCCAAATATGGTAACATCTGGTTTCAAAAGACAAAGACAGCTGCAGCTGAACAAAGCAAAAAACTATCAAATATTCACATTTGAGACAGTGGAACCAGTTTATTTGGCATTTTTCCTTCTAATTTATTGTCAAGATTGTTGACAGTTAATTTTACTAGTACTCTACAGTACTTTCTGGGCACCTAGGAAAAATAATGAAATGGCCAAATACAGTTGGGTGCAAAATTTGTCTTTTCTTCGACATGAAAAAATAAGTAAAACAATTTCTTTTCTCCATCAACACTATATTTAATGCGCATTCAGTGCAAATATTTCATTTTATACACTCATGTTGATTACTTTTGATGAAAAAGGAGCTCTTCCAAGTATGTGTTGAATATTGTTTGCTGTTGTGGTTTTGTTTTGTTTTTTGTTGTTGTTTGTTGTTCTTATGTTGTCATTTCAAAGAATTGATTGTTAATTTACACTTATTCAGTTGTATGGCAACAGAAGAGTTTTGCATTTGGCTTCACTAGACCAAATACAATTAAAGTAATGTTAGAGTGGGAGGTGATAGAACAATCATACACCACATCACCATGATGACTGTTATGCAATTTGCCAACTAAGAGTTTAAACAGTTTTCATCAAAGAATTTGAAAACAGTGGGACTAAAATTGCAACTACTATTTCATTTCCAAATGATTTGTCAAATATTTAGTGTAGAAAATGTAGGAAAACAATAATAAATGTGGTTCATTGCTTGCTTTTCCCATTTATGTGCAACAGATGATATAACAACACTGGAGATGTTGAGAAATGACAAATGATCATGAAATAAAATACATTTTGCTGACTGATGGACAAGTCAATGAAACTAATTATGTCAACATGAGGTTCAACACTGTTAAAGAGAGAAAAAGCAAACCCTTTCTTGCTTTCATAGATTTTCCTGTGAATATATAATTCCAGCTTGAGCCTGTGAACAGCCTAAATCCCAGTGCTGGGAATGTGAAGGCATTTGGCTCTGGAGTCAAGGGGCGGCCCAGCTTGTTTCGCTTGCCCTGTTACCCCACCCCTACCTCCAGCCAGAAAGAGGTTTGTTAATTTGTTGCGCTTGACCCCAGGCTTTGTGTCCGACGTGTAGCTAGTTTGTAAAAAGTGCTTTTATCTTCTCTCTAAATATGTCTGTGCTCAAAGGGTTATGATGCTTTTATATTGGTCAGGGAGGGACACAATGGCCGAAGGGTGCAAGTGCTGATCCCCGCTGACACACACACACTTTCTCTGTCTTTCACTCCCACCACCCCACCACCCCCCTTGCTCCGTATGCATGGGCAAACATATGCATGCGCACAAATGTGAACTTTCTCTCTGTCACAAATTCACACTGGTATGCATGAACACCCACCCACCCCCTCCTTTTGGCTTCTGTTTGTCTCTCCTGGGTGCAGGGTCACCAGGACATTCCTAAGCCAGCCCCTTGGTCTGCTCACCCACCTGGAAGAGACTGAGATCCAACACCACCATACTCACCGGACACACATACATAAAGTGCAGCAACATGCTAATGTTAGCTAGCTGATTCCTGTATGAGTAAAAATACATCTGTTAAAGCAAGGATATGTAACTTTTGGTGACAGAGAAGTGCATTTAAAGGATAATGTAGTTGTAAATACTAAAACATTATTGACTGTCCAAACTTCGTTGGTTCGAAATTATGTTCATATACAATTAAATTGCAACAGCAATTACATTAAGAAGGAAACCTAACTGTGACCAGATCATGTTGTTTAATAATGTGGTTATTGAGCATATCAGAATAATGTTCAGAAAAAATGTATTTGTTCTCTTCAGAATATCTTATCCTGCAGCACAAGTTATGTTTAAGTTGTCTTATTAGCTACAAAAATTAAGGATGCAAGTGAGCAAAGCTGCCCTGATAATGACATCAAAGCATCTAAAAAGCAGGGTGTGAAAGTATTTTCTAATTCAATTCATTCAAATGGTTTTGCCTCTCATTTCAAATTTATTCAAACTTGATTTTTGGAAAAATTTACAGCCCTGCAGTCTCTAAACATAATTCAGAGACTGAGTGAAGCACCAAAGCCTTCTACTTGTACATAAAAGATACAAAAGCAATTAAGACCATTTACTGCTTTGAATCATAATCATCTTATGATATTGAGAGTTTTACTTGATTACTTCAAATGATAATAATCAGTTATTGAATGAATAAATGGCCTTATGAAATTCATTATATGCTAAGTCATTGGATAATGAAAGAGTGCATAATAATTTAATGCATACCTGAATATGATAGACTGGCAACCTGTCCAGGGTGTACATGATGACTTGTTAAATACATTCTGCCCATGCTAACACCATCGTCTGGAGGTAACATACTAAAACTGAACCCTGCATTAATCCTTAGATGCATAAGTGGGGTCAAAAATGACCTAAGGGTTGTTATTCTTCAAAATCTATGAAATTAAAAGTATTTATATTTTCATATTACAGGTATTCCTCATAAAACATGTTTGTGACATGAGATACCTGACTGATTGATTGTTTTGTGATAAAATGTGAATAAAAAGTGATAAATGCCAATGATACATGTTAAAAATGAAATCACTGTTTTGATCATCAAAATATAATAAAAACCATCATCTTTAACCAAAAAGATAGATGAAAAAAAAGATTAAAGATTAAAAAGATTAAAAAAAGAAATTTCTTAAGTTTATTGCAAAAATGCATTGATTCTAATGGGGTCATTTTTGAGTGCAGGTATTGGTAGGTCATGCATCCAAGGGTTAAAACTATGGGAATTATTTCTTTTGAAGAAGCAGGAAGATTTCAAAAAAAAAAAAAAAAAAACAAAGACCATTTGAAACAATGAAATTTAAACAGCCTTTTTATACCATTCCACAACAATTTGGTGACTTTGTGGTGTGAGCCAGTGAATGGGTGTCTGTGACAAGTTTCTGTATAGTTGGGGTCAGCAAGGAGCGCGACTGACAAGTACTAAATTTGAATTCACTAGAAGCACAGCTTCAGTGATCATAGCGCTTTCTCCTGCTCCAAATATGGTGGGAGTGATGCTCATTAGGTAAAAGTGCTGTATGAATAACACTGCCCCATGTTGTTCGGGGCTACAGTGCCTAAATCAGTCCACACATGTACACCACAACACTTTGATTGCAGAGATTTGTTTTGAGAATTTCAAAAAGTGAAACCATGCTCAGCTGACAATAAAAAATGGAAGACATCTGTCAGTATGTTCCATAGGCCTTAACCGATTCAACATCTTAAAACCAGATTTGTATAAACCTTCAAACCTCCACTGACTAAAGAACAACCTCTGACAAAAATATGAGATCTTCTTAAAACTTTATTTTAAATTATATTCTTTTTCTAAAGGTTTTGTTTTACATATTGGAAGTCTCATGTAATGTATACTAATTATGAAATGTGTCTGATTTTGCAAACTGTTACAATAACAGTTTATATTCTGAGATAGGAAATGTACTTAGAGCTGCAGCTGGTGCTTGTTTTCATCTTCAATTACATCCAGTATTTCACTGAATAATCAATTAATTATGTTGTTCAAAGCACATCACAAATTCCAACTGCCCAATATTCTTATTTTGTCTGACCACCAGTCAAAAGCCTGGAGAAAAACCTTTTACTGAACAGAAAACAACAGCAAATCCTCAATTTAAAACCAAGCCAAAACACATTTTCTTCAATAAATGACTGATCAACTACATAAAAGATTATCATAAATCATAAATGACTGACTGAGAATTAATTCTGAACAGACTAACTGAAAATGTTAAATTTGTAGTGCCATACCTTTTATTAAATACAATACTAGAAAATAATCCAAAACACATCTTAAGACATTGGATCAAAAATAATCATCACTAACATGTGTTTTACTGCAAGTATAAGTGGTTTGGAATGCTTAGAAAGAGACTTGGGTTTGTCTAACATCAGGCATTTTGAGGAGATAAAAACACTCTTCCTTGGTAAACCGGAGCTGTGAGAACACCTGCATGAGGCCAGCATGTAATGAGAGGTCTTATGTGCTCTGAGTCTTTGTAGCGTGAATCTATGTGTGTGTGTTTGTGTAATGCAGGACAGTGTTTCTGCAAGGTGTGTCTCTCTTCAAGGGAATGTCTGCTTGTAATGCATGTCTGCATAAGGTTATCTGTGTGTGTGTGTAATGAGGAGGTTCAGAGGGAGCTGTGATTATTCTCGCCTCCTGCGGTGCTGGTCCTCTGGCTCTGTGGGCCCCAGGGAAAGCGCCATGTATTTAGCGTGTGGGAACGCACATTCTGCCCCCTTATCGCTGCATTGTTGCAGCCCCACTCTTTTCTTCCCTTTTTTTAACTAATTGAATTCTTGACTCCTGAGCCACAGGGACAGCTTGGGAGGGACCAAAGAGAAAGACATGAATTTTGTGTTTTTCTTGCAGTTGAGTGGGGCAGAGCAGTGGGGGTGAAATTGGAGTGTGAGGTTGTGTGGCGGTGGTGTTGGTGGGGGTGCAGTCAGAAAGGGGTTGGCTCTGGCTGGCTGGGTGGCTACTGTGGCGTCACCCTGTACTTTCATACCAGAGGTCAAAGGTCGTCCTCCCCTGGCAGTTGTGAGAAAGCCACGAATTGGGGACGGTTTATCCAACAATCATGTTCTCCTTTTGGAATCTTTCAAAAGCGGTTTTGGCCCCTGCAACATCTTTGTAGTTGTGCTTCAGGAATTCAAGACAAAACAATTCAGACCCCCTCCCCATTCTCACCTCTCTTCAGGGTAGCTTCTCCCTCCACTGGCTTCTGCCCAGCCCCCCTTCTCTATACTAGTGGTCAGTGTAGCATACCATTAAGACCAAACCCCACCCCAGCAACACATCAGGATACCCACCTAGTCTGGCAAGAAATTGGCCCTGGGCAACATGCAGACTTTACTTGCTTTGTGCTATTAGACATGACCAACCATTAAAGTAAAATTAACAGGAAAACCCTAATTTGTTATTGTAGAGGCGTTTCAGTGTTTATTACTGACTGTCACACTGCTGGCTTCATCTGTCTAAGTTATGGTTTCTTGCTGTACAGTCATACTGTTGGTGTCTTCTATATAAATGCTCATTTTGACTTTATGACATTTATGACAAAATTGTTACAAATAGACACCCAATGCTTGCACAACATTTGTCCAAGGGGCACTGTGTAATGTGTTCAATATGTTTTAAATGAACTAGCCTTCAAATGCAGATATTTACCATGGCCATTTTCATGGGTTTTAACTCGCAAATTGTCCTTATTTAGTATTTGAGTTTTAAATGTTTTACCAAAAATTTCCACAGATTTTTTTAGAAATCATTTGATCACTGATGATCACTATGAAGTCTCGCTGAAGTCATTAATATCTGATGGATTAATGCCCATTATTCTTCTGTGTTAAGGGCTGCTCACTCAGCTTACAGTGGCTAAGTGAGCAGACTTACACATTATGGCTTAGACTAGAGTGTATCCAATGTCCAGATTGTAACAACATGTTGGGGTTGTGGCAGCTATAGGGCCACATGAAGACCACAGGAGCTATGACTGGTCATGAGCTATGTTTCCAGTTTTCCAGCGAGCAAAAACAGTAAATTTCCACTTGACCTGTTTTGAACCATTCATGGTGAGATGAAGAAAATCCACCTTTTGGAGTGATCAGTCAAATGCCAGACCTTAACCAATACAGATGCTGTGGAATGAACTCAGAGAGCCAATCAAAACAGACATCCTAAGAAAATATCTGAGCTGAAGCACTTCTGTAGGAAGCATGGGCCAGAATTCCTCATTAAAATCGTGCAGGTCTGATACACAGCTACCAGAAGAACTTGCTTGAGGTTATTATTGGCAAAGGAGGTTTGACCAGTTATTCAATACAAGGATTCAATTATTTTTGTCACCAGTACTGTGAATGTTTAATGGGTGTGTTTAATGAAGACATGAAAAAATATTTTTTGTGTCATTAGCTTAATCTTAAGGCTATATTTATGACTTCAGATGGCATTTGGTTGACAGTTAATGCAGAACACCAGATCATTTCAAAGCGTTCATGCACTTTTTCTTGCCAATGTAAATCAAACTTCAGTCAATTAGAAAACTGCAGTAATGCAAAAAATTTTGAACCTTTAGCAATTGTGACAGCTTTAGTACCTATTAAGAAGGAATAATGCTGTCAGAACCTTAAAAGAAAAAAGTGTTTACATGTATTCTAAATGATACATCTATTTTACTTTAATAAATTTACCTGATTACAGTTTTGAACTTTCAAAAATACTGAAATATTTTCACTATTTCAATTTTATGTTTTGTTATGTGGTTGTGCTATTTACTCCAATACATTTTGACATTCCACTTCATTTATCTGATAGCTATAGATACTATTTAATGTTTAGGATACAAAACATATGACCAGAATGTAAGTATTTGACCTTATTACAGAATAATCTCTTTTTCAAACAGTTTTAAAAATGTTTCTTGCATGTTAATGCATTAGTAATGAATCATCAAATACAACTTTAATTAACATAGCATTTTTGATACTTTTTGTTAGTACATTAACTTGAGCATTCAAGTTTAAATGCATAATTTGTGTGCATAAGTAATAGTTATTATGGAGTTTTTCTTACACTGATGTATAGAAAGGCAGAACAAGATGTGTGATCTTTCTGTGTAATGAACCTTGTGCTGCTGTGGTCTATATATTACCTACAGAATTCATTTCAGACTTGAGTTGTGTTGAAATGATACAGAAATGTTACAGGTCTGACTTCTGTTGTGATTTTTACATATGTTACTCTTGAAATTCTTAGGAAATGACACCAACCTGCAAACATGCAGGAACATTTAGTGCATCAGGTGCTTGTCTGAAAGGTTTTTACTGAAAGAGTCTCCATTAAAAAATATTTCAGTTTTGTTTTCCCAATACTGGAGAAGTTAATCCAACAGTGTAACAGCCAGAAGCCAGACTAAGTTCATCCATAGCTGTTAGGGTAACTAAGAAACCTGGATACCATTATAATATATTTAATAATTATACCAAGGAGTATGAATAATCATGTTTCCATGTGTTCCATGTAAACACCATGACCCAAATATGATAAAGTCCAGAGTACATCTCAAAACAGAAACACTAAATGTTCATGTAAACATACATACTGTCTGTTTGCCACTTGAGAGACCATCAAAGCAACATTGCCATCGACCTCTGCTTCCATTATTATTAAATGAACTGCAAAATTTCTTTACTAATTTACTAATTTACTTAGCAGCAGCTAGCTACACCATGGATTCAGGCAATCTGGAAGAAAAAGCTAATGAGAAATCTCCCAATCCAAACCCAAACTGCATGTCCACAGAAGACACCCTTATGCTGAACTAGTAACCACCCAAGCATTCATCTCAAAGCTTGCTTCATCCAAGATACCTTATCAGCCATGACCTGCCGCTCCACGTCGGCAGATTCCCAGCCCACATTTCAACGTGTTGGGTCTTGTTTGAATAAGAGCAGTATCTGCAGGAAACACTTAAGTCAGCTGTTAGCTAACCACCTGTCCCATTTCCTCTCACCTGGATCCACACACACAATGTATGTAGCAGCAGAGGAAGGGAATTAAGAGGGAGATAGAGACACAAGGGAGAGAAAGAGATGTATAAAAAAAAAGCAGGAGACTCATCACTTTCAAAATATAATGCAAAATCTTAAATTAAAGATTATGAAATAAATAATGGTTGATATTCAATAGTTTCACTTATGAACAAATAGAGGCTGGATAAACAAGGGCAGTTGTATATTGTAATTGTTCACAATTAATTTCATATGTCCACTTTCACACCATGAAGTAAGTAAATCAGTATAACAGCCATGTCATACTCACCAATTTGCTGCTCTGACATTCTCTCACTGTCCTAAAATCTAACCGAGCTAAGCTGGTAAAGGACCTTGGCAAGGTATTTTACATGGTCTGCCTTGACTCTCAAGGTGAGGACTGGGAGAAAATGGCATGCAGTGGAAGACAGCAGAGTCAAGGCTACACCCAAACATTCTGGTTGAAGGCAAAGCAGCACTAAGATCTTTTCCAACTTCCCAGGCTGGCAATGCTAACAGAGGTGAGATACACCTTTTGGTTTAGGGGGACGTAAAATGAGCAAAGATGGGGAGAGGTCCTGTAGGCTGCCAATAATGGGGCAGAGGAGGCCATGGTGGGACAATGTTCTGGAAAAGAGGCTGATAGGACTGAGCTGTGGAAAGTGGAATCCCTCAGGATCATTTCTTGTCCAGGCGATGTATACCCTGCTTCCCAGCCTCAAATCTCCACAAGTGACAAAAACCTGGGTCACCCATAGGCCTGCTGTTCCCCAAACATGTAACCCTACCTATCTGGAGTTGCTGCCCCAAGACATAGAAGAGACTTGTCAACCACCTAAAGGTTATTGCAGAACCAATCACTTTCCACAGACTAAAGGAAAAGCCAGGACCTTCAGCATGGACATCTGCAAAGTGCCTTGGCAAGGTACTCTGAATCTCTGAAAGGCAAGTCATTATGCTTCAGCTTACAGTGCCCTGGAAAGATCATTTGGATGAGGGCTTGAAGAATAAGCTCATAGTATGAGCTGGTAATGTCGGCAGAGTGGCTGGAGGGTGAGTTGATTCATGGTTGAAGTTGGATGCAGGGGATTGGCAGCAGAAAGTTTGCCGATGGTGGTGCACATGTGTGCTCTCCTAACACCATCCTAAAATTTGCAGATGACAACATGTGGTCAAGCTCATGTCAGAAGGATATGAGTCAGCCTACTGGGCTATCAGCCTACCGGGGTTGAGGTTCAGCAACTGACTCGGTGGAGTACAGCAAACAACCTGGTACTGAACATCACAAAAATAAGAAATAATCATAGATTTCAGGAAGCACAGAGGGGACATTCCCCACTTTACATCACTAGGGACTGTGTAAGGGTGAAAGTGTCCAGTCGATCAAATTCTTGGGATTTCACATCTCAGACAAATTCCTCTGGTCCCTAAACACCTTGTTGTATGCAAAGAAGGCACAACAGTGACTCCACTTTCTGAGGCCTCTTGGGAAAAACAAGCTGGACCACAAGCTGCTGGTGGCCTTCTACCGCGCCTTCATCGAGAGCCTCCTGGCATACTGCTTCACAGATTGGTATGCTGGGTGCTTATCCGCAGACAGGAGAGCTCTTCAGAGGGTTATTAATTCTGGCAAAAAAAAATTGTTAGCTGCTCTCTGACTTCCCTGCAAGGCCTCACAAGCTCCCGCTGCCTTTCCAGAGCCCATAACATCCTCAAGACCTCACGGACATGAGCCATAAGAGCACTAAATACTAATAAACAAAACTTGGTGCAGTACTAGTCCATACTGGACAAGTACTAGTGCTATATTAATCCTTATTTATTTATTTCATCATCTTCTATTTGCCTCGCTGTATTTATTTTACTATATTTTCAGGTGTTGTATGACTGTTTTGTTTATGTGGTTTCATTGCACTGACAGGAGCAGCACTCCCATCTCACTGTGGGTTTATTATTCAAAGCATTGAATCTATTCTATAGTACATCTGCTGTAGAAGAATTATGGGGCAAGTAGTTTAGTAGCCATCTGCCCATAAGCTAAAGTTTGATCAGTCTCAACAGGGTCATCTGGAGGAAGGTGATGTATAGCATGATTCTCAACAACTCTGTTGTCCTCATGGAATCAGTGTTGTGTGATCGTGATCAAGACAACTTGTACACTTGGATTTACATTTACATTAAAAGCTGAGTAAATTTACTTTGCGGTCTTAGTTTAAGCAAGTAGTTTTCATTTTGGTAAACAATTTGAGACTCATTTTATTTTATTTTTATTGAAAACTGTAAGTTAGTAAATTGTTCTGAAGCAAAGTATTCTTGATGTGTAAATAGCCAAGTAGAACATATTTATTTTCATTATAAGGTAATGATTATTAACAATTATTATTATTTTCTTGCGTGCTAACTCCACATTGTGTTTAAGGGAACCACTGAACCAAACACACTGTAGGGATGTCCCCACAAAGGGAAAGAAACAGAAGAGAATAATAATTTACCCCTGCTACCTCCTGTAGTGGCTTGTAATATCTCAATGACCCTGCCCAGTATTAGCTCCATGGAAAAAAGGGGGAAGAAGCCAAGATTCATGGCCATTGACGGGATCAATTTCTTTTCTGAGGTGGGATCCCTGCAGCATAGCCTTGGCATTTCACCGCAGCCACAATAATCCTTACTAACAGATCCTGCAATGATATCCAGTCGAACAACAGATACAAAGGGATGGAAACAGGTGGGATGGGATGAGGTGTGTGTGTTTGTGTGTGTGTGTGTGTGCAGTATATACTGTCTGATTTCCCTTGAGATGATTGCTGATATTCTGTATGTGATTAATGCCATTTGAGTGGCATCAGCTGTCACCTGCAGCACATATTGGAGAATACTGTGGTATTGCTGATGAGATGACTAACCCCAAGTCACAAAACAAAGAGTGCCGGTGCAAAGAGCCTGGTGCTCCTAATATTTTAAAATCAATATCAGGAGTACAACTCAGCCGATGAAAAAGTTTAATGTCTCCTGTATGTGTGTGTGTGTGTGTGTGTGTGTGTATGTGTATATACATATATATCTACATATATATCCGCACTATAGTCACACTCATATAACGGTACAAGTGCATTCAGCTTAAGCCATTAACCATAGTAATGCATTTTCCTCTCAGGAATCAGCTGGAGGGTTGAGTTACTTGGTGTGCAGATCACAAGTGGGTTAAATTAGTATATGTGTTAGTTGACACCTGTTTTCAAGAAGTTTTAATTAACCAGGCCGTTGGTCAGTGAGAGGCACGGAACAGGTTTCCATTATGAGGGGGCAGCGAGCTGAGGCCTGGTCTGCTATTTTAGCCAGCAAATTGCAGAATTAATGATGTGGATAATCTGCCTGTTCCTTTCAGATCTGAGAGACACTGCAAGGCCTGGACCAGAAAGAAAATGCCACCATGTATGTATGTTGATATACTGGATTTCTTATTTTCTTGGGTGCAATAGCTACAGTCAGACTAAAAGAGGATATTTTCTCTTCTCCTCTGTCTATCAAATCATATCTATCAAAGCTATCAAATGTTGTGGGTTATCCTAAGTCTAACCATATTATTGTATTATACTATTGACCATAACCATGATCTAACCTTGACTAGCACAGATAACATGTTTAGAAATATATTCAAAATGTTTGTTATAAAAACATTTATAAAACATCTGAGGTTTTGTAGAAAACTTCTGTCTGGTGAGAGGATTGATGAAACTCCTCTATGTTTTCATAAGTACAGTGTGTTTTCAACAAACTTGTAAAACAGAAAACTGTCAGCAGGGCAGCTCTAAACAGCTCCTGGAAATGGAGCTTCTAAAGAACAGACAGCTTGTACGATCCAACGTGAAATTCACAGGCTGAGCTGCTACTGCTAACGAGGGCAGGTATGCCAAGGACATATTTGTTAGGTCCCAGGAGACAGCATGGGCACTTACTGCGAAAACAAGCACCTGACATAAGCCATTTTTAGTAACTTTTTACTCCATGAGCATAAGGCTATCTTTGATACTGATACTGGCGTAAAAGTTCTGTAGCAGTATAAAGCACATAACGATGGTAGACGAAGTAAAAGAGCAACCTGCTTCACCGATTAGATAGACCAGATAAAGATTCTCCAACTTAAATGAGTCAACAGAACACTGTATCTGCACTGCTCCATTGCCTTTTGTACAATTCTTGCACAATCTAAGACCATATAACTGTTGAAATGGGATATTTGTACTGCATTGGTACTAGTTTTTTTTTGCTACTGTACAGTATTTATATTTTTATTCTGGTCCATCTGCAATCTCAAGTTTGCTGCTTCACTCTGCACTTAACAACATCGTTTTTCCTCTTTGAAGTTGATATCAAGTGGTTGTTCACCTTCTGGCAGGCAATGAAAGGTTGGTGATGTAGGTGGGGGATAAGTGATGAATGGTGTCACAGACCTCCTCCTCTGTTAAAGGTTGGTTTCTCTACTATCTACTACTGTGGAGATTCTAAGTCATCCCCTGTCCCTAATTGTAACCCTACTGGCAGAAAAGGGAAGATGCACCATGGTCCTGAACATAGCTGTCCCACACCAGGGTACAATAGTTAATGACACTACTACATACAACTGGACCACTGCCTTAACACCATCTATTTCCAATGAGGGGAAGTGTTACAGACATTAAAAAGGAACACGCAGACCTGTACAAAGACCATGTATTTTAAGCATGGCCAAGCAGGGCCATCTTCCACAGAGGAGGGTGGGACATCAATAAACTTTCCTTTCATTACCTCCCAGTGGATCTAACAATCAATTTCAAAGACCAATGTTGACCCTGTGTACAATAAGGGGATGAGCAGACTCAGGAAATCATTCCTACTGGAGCTGGTTTCATATCTTTCAGTCAGTCATCAAAGACTAATAAAAGAGACCCCCTAAAGAGGAGCCTCAGTCTTACCACTTCCGCTGGCAGTCTTACTGAGGGAAAAACACTATTTAACCATGTAACATTTTTCAGCCTCTTTGTGTTTACTGTTAACCAAAATCTTGTTTGTGTTTCTGAGCAAAATATTCACCTCAGTGTTGGGCTGATGGCAACAGACCACACTCTGTCATACATGGGGATTGTGCCTCTGGGAGAGCTGGAAGTCAATGTCCAAATCTGGAAAAATAAAAGTACCCAGTAAGCACAATTTCTATTGCATGTATACATGCAGACATACCGCAATATGTACATGGCATAAATTGCTGAGTCATAAATGCTGAAGTGAAATGTACATTGGAAATGCATTGGAAACAGTGCATCACACTACTAAATCTAAATTGTTGAGGTGCTCTGACCCGGGTTGTTCGGTCTCTGGATCCACTGATGAGGAGTCCATTTTTCGAATCCAGGCAGTTGACTTCCTGGTTATGACCTGATAACTCCACCGACTCATCACTGTTCCTGTTGTGGACCAGGATTTTGCCATCACTGACAGACAAAGGGAAATTATTTTCAGGATTAGACTGATCTTAATATATTTTAATATACATAGTAATAGCAAAGCACCGAGGAGATGTTTTGACCAAATGTTCAGTGCAACTGGTAGAAATGCATTCACAAACTTGAAAGGAACCTCCACTATGCTTCTCTGTTAGCAATAGATAATGATCCATGTAACACTCACCAGCCCTTATCCACCAAATATTTCAGAATGCGTGACTCATCCAGCAAACAGTAACATGTAAGGACTGTCGGCAATGTGTCACCATGCTAATGAGCTAACTTCAGCAAATACTATGATTTGAATGAAAAATGCATAAACTCTCCAAAAATCTCAACCTTTTACGTAGAAAGATACAGCAAATAGCTAAGGCAATGTTTAGATGGGAAACAGTGAGAAACACATGGCTCTTGTTGGAATAAATGAGTTGCTAAAGGTACCAGGGAGAAAAACAATCCAGCAAATGAAGTTTGAATAGCAGATCAATGAGTATGAAGGATTATTATACCCCAAACCTCCACAGATTGGTCAGTAATACTATTAATGTGCTAAATTTGTGACAGTTACAACATCAGGAGCTCAAGATCTATGAATGCTGGGGCTTTGTCCTACATGATGATGTGGCCTGTTGAGATTATAGATTGACTGTTGAAGGACAACTTATCTTCTTGAAGTATCACACTTCAAGCAAAGAAATATCCATCACAATCCCAATTGCTCCTCACAATCACCACAACTCGGTCACAGTGAATTTAAGAACAGACAGTGATTCCATAGTGGTCTCCCTAATTCACTAATGAGAATAAGTCTAAACTCCAGTGTTTGAAAGGTTAAAAATAAAAAGGTTTTGAAAAGCTAACATTCAAATCTCTGCAAACATTATTTTATATCTGAAATTTCCTACTGCAACACCCTTTTTATAGAGATTATGATTTAGTAAGACTTGACTTTTTGATCTCCAACATTAAAGTGATGAACACATTAATGCTTTAATGCATCAGGATTTACTGTCTGGTAATATAATACATATTATACCATCAGGCCTATTTGCACAATTAATACTTTTGCTTTTGGTGTTTTAAATATATTTTGATGGTAATAGTTATTACTCAAACTTAAACTTCAGTAAAAGTTCTGAATAGTTCTTATCCCACTGTGAACTCATTACCCAGATTTTCTACCAACTCTTATGTGACACAAGATTTTTTTTCCCAATAAATAGGCAAGTGTTTAAAACAGTGAATGAAAAAGTTGTCTCTACAGGTTAGTTGCTATGGATCAGTGACCATAGCAAAATTCATAGCAAAAAATTATTACACAATGACTACTGCATTCCGTCTATGACAGATAAAGTCACACAGAGAACAAAGAGAAGATATGCTACCTTCCACCACTGATCAGGTGAGAGTCCATCAGAACGAAGCGACACACATCACCAATGTGGCCTGAGTAGTTTTCAAACGGGTTATGCTGGAGCCTTCCTGAGTCTTGGTGCAAATGGTACACTCCAATATTAGCAGCCTGAGACAGAAACAGTACATCCCCATCCAGCTGCAACCATGGCAACAATCTGAAGACAAGATAAATGTTAAGGGATTTAAAAATAATGACAGTATAGCTAACACAAGTTAAGTCACAATGATAGATTCCAATACAATATTCAAAAACCCTAACCCCATTATGTTTTGTAAAGGAATAGTTCTATATTTGAGGAAATGCACTTATTTGCTGAATAAGAAGATGGATATCAATCTCATTTATGTGTGCTTAGCGCATAGCTAGCATGGCATGTTAGTGGTTAGCCTATCTAAGTATACAGACTGGAAGCAGCTGTAACAGAAAATGACTAACTTACTTTGTTTTCCATTTGAGAGGAATTGTCCTCTTGCAGACCCCATCACACCAGTTTTGAGCTATCTTGACCCTCTCCTTCAGCGGGATATGAGGGTATCTGCAAAAAGAGAAACAGCTGCATGTAACAATCTATTGACACGTTGGATTTTAAAGCTTAAATGTTCAAGACGTGTAGTATAAAGTAAATTAAAAATCTCCATATATCCAACTACAACTTCATAAATTAGTAAAAATGATAATAAATAACAATAAAATGCTTTCTCCTAGCAACATTACAACATTATTTAGGATCTGCATCAATTTACATTCCCAGACCATTTAAAACAAAGAGCAAACAACAAAAACAGTATTTTCTCTCAACACCTGGACTCAGAGAGCCACAATATAAAAATATAAATATATGCAAAACTCATTGAGCAGATTAGTTAGGCATAACCAGTTTGAGCAATAGAGCTCAGAGATCAACACAATGTTTGGCCTTGCTGTTGTTGCGACAACAGTTTGTGGGAACATCATTTGCCTCCCCGATTGTCTTTCAGCTCTCAGTCTGTGGCTGTTGTCAGAGGAGGTGGCCCTGACAGCTGATTTTGGTTTCTCCTCAGCCCTGAAAACAGCAATGATCTTTTTTCGCTGGGTAGATGTGCTTGCAGTAGCTATCCCAGTTCAGATGTTATCCACTATGGCCTGCATGGCTGACATGAACTGTAGGATGCCTCAAAAAGGGCTTTCAAACATCTAAGGGTGTGCCCAGGGGTCCCTTTTTCCGGACACAGAGGAAGGCTGCTGACTCTGCCTTGCCCATGCAGAACACGTTGGGTGAGTTTGGTTTGACATTACAGATAACCTGGGTAAATAATTTTATTCAATGTGGCTTGTCTTTCCAAACATTGGCCCATGAGACTCTACAATCCACCACTTCCTCCCATGCTGTCCAGGCTGCCTGCTTGCCATATTCCAACCATTCTGCTGGCTTACACCCTCTTCAAATGATGCTCACACTTCATGCAGGATCAGCAACCTCCCATTCTATATCCCAAATGCCAGTGGCTGCTACCTTGGTCAGCTCTTCCACAAAACACTGTGCCCACTAGAATACTGTGCCTTAGCTGCAACTCAATGGCATCTTTAGCCTCTGTTCACCTCCACTTCCATCCTGTGCTGACCTTGAAACTGGCCTGAGAAACTTTTGGGTTGCAGGATTTTTGGCATCGCAGCACCTCCCTCATAGCAATGAATTCCTCATTCAAGCTGCTGATGGGAAACCTTAGCCTCCACCCATAAAGTACGATGCTGAGGCACTTCCAGGCACTTCTGTAGAAGCCTGCTGACTCACAAAGCCCTCAACAAGGAGAGCGGTTTAATAAACCAAGAGGGGCCAGAGATTCTGCTGCTGGATGTAATGTTTTATTTCTTGGAAAAAATATAGACAGAAAAATATTCAAAACATTGCAATAATTCGGGCACTGTACTCCCCTAATCAGTCTGACTAACCTGGCACTTTGTTTACAACCTGTCTTATGAGCTGACTAGTTTTAACTGTTTAAAATGAGATACATGATGACAATTAGCTGGGCAAAGTGGGTAACTGACTGTCGTGGGGCCAAAAACCTACAGTTTTACTCCAAATCCTTTAGGTCTACATAAAATGATTGATCACACCTTAGTTTGAATTTTTCTCCTCGTAAATGATCAGCATCCTTCCTTCCTTGTTTATACGGTGTTCATTTGTTTGTTGTATAGTTGCAATTTATCAAATTGCTTTAATTTCTTTTGATAGTAATTAACAGAGAGGTTAAGGTACTATTTGTCCATCACAGGAGAATCATAGGGCTGTAACATTTATTTTGTTTAATTAATGATCAACTGATTGGTCAATGCATAAACTGTCAGACTATTGTGAAAAATGTTCATCATTATTCCCTGAAGCTCAGGTTATATAATATGAATGCCATAAAACTCCAGATATGTTGAGTTTTCTGTCTGAGAAGACAGAGAAATATTCATATTTGAGGAGCTGGAAGCAGTGATTAGGGTTTTTTTTTTTTTTAGAATATCTTAAAATAAATTAAACTATTGTTGAGTTATCAAAATAATTGCCAGTCAATTTTCGTTTAATTGCCTTATCATATTAAGAGTATTGGTTGGTTTCTGGTGGGAAATAATTAAACTGGGGCCAACAAGGACCAAACCACCCTTGGGGAGTAAATTTAGCCATATTGCTGTTAAACTGGTTTGCCATGGTGGCCCTGGCAGCACAACACGTGGAGGTGCAGGTCAGCGTTGAGCCTTCACAGCCAGTCTGTGTGTGAGAACAGTTTGATAGGCCAACGCTGAGCTAACACATGTTGCTGCTGCGCTCTGAGCTGCCGTCTTACATGTCCGTCCCGTCCCGTCTGATCCCAGTGTTTAGGAACTCTCTGGCGATCCTCCTCCACACAGCGTCCCGATTTACAAAGTGGTAAATGCTTTTACACACTTGAGAGAGCCGACTGAGAGATCTGTAGTCCAAATAAGACAAGACCTGATAGAGGACGTCATCTGGCAGTTGGAGAAAGAGCATGGTGAGCCTGCTAGCACCACTGCTGCCCCCCTCCTCACACACTCTGCGCACGGCTCTCGGTGCGTGTTGTCCCGCACAAGTTGCTCCTCAGTATCCACGGGAGATGAACCAAATATACTGTGCACCATCTTTCAAAGAGCTGCAGCGCGGAGGAAACAGGAAGCTGCTCCTGCAGTCAGCTGACAGATGCTGACGACGGCGACACGTCACTGAGCGCGATGACGTATGGTATAATAACGTCTAAGCGCCACTGCTATTCGATCCTGCTGTTTCTACCGTTGGTCAAATTTTAGTCCCCTCTCCTGTATTTTTTGGTAAGATATTGGAACATTTGTTTCCCAACATATTGATTCTGAATTTTACCTGTTCAATGAGAGTGTGTTGTTTGGGATTTTTTTCCCTATGCCTCTGTAAAAGCAAACCAATTCTACATCAATAATTTAATGTTATTTCTTGCTAAATTTCACATTCCTAAATTGAAATTTGCTAAGCAAAAGCCATCTTTTTTATTCATGTGGGAGAGGAGAATGGTGTCCAAAATAAAAGAAGACAAGACAATATTGGACTATACCTCACACCCTCTCCATGATGTGCTGATCAGCCTTAGGAGCTCATTAAGCAGCAGACTAATTCCCCCACGCTGTCCACAGCGCACCACAGGAAATCATTCCTGCCTATGGCCATCAGACTGTTTAATGCTGTATTATAACAACCACCTGCACCACTTTGCACAAAGTGCAATGTTAATTGTGTGTATATGTATACTGTGTTTAATTTGAAAATATGCAAAATACAGTTTTTGCACTCTTTTGAGTCAGGTTATATAATTATACTGTTAGGGTTTATATAGTATTATTTAGCATTATTTTCATATCTCTATTTTTGTTACTTTGATTTGCCTTACTTTTCACTCTATTTTTGCTATATTGTATTCAGGAGTATTGTATCAATAGAATTTCCCCCAGCAAGGAATAAAGAAATTCTGATTCTGATTCTGACTGTGATTCTAATTCTCCAGACAAAATCCCAATCAAACTGGCTAACTCCCCCAGCCTTGACTTCAGTATAAACACAGGTACTGTATAATAAAAATCTTATTATCAGGAATAATAATATATTATACAAAACCTCACCACTGTTTATTGCACATTGTGTGACAGTGGAAGTCTGAGAAATTCTGGCAAATCATACCAGGTTACACAATGGGCAACTTACCAATCAGTCACACTGCTGACAAACAACCATTCACATTCACACCTATGGGAATTTACAGTCAATCAGTGAACCTTGCCGGACCTCACTGCACCACTGTGTATGTAAGTTAAAACTGTAGTGTGAAATTTTTGTCTCCCCCTTCTGGCAGTGACAGTAGTCACAGAAACAATGTAAACAGCCTTGTATGTCCAGAGCATTAGAAACTTTTCTTGGATGCTTCCTAGGATTTTCAACCATGTGTTTACCTTACCCCTAAGCCTAGCCAACTCACTTTACTTGCTACATTAATCCCTCAGTCTTCTGATTAAAATGGAACGGCTGATCCAGAATGTAATTGATTCCTTTTCTTGCAACTCTTCTACATCAAACTTGACTGAGCTGCTTGCAGCCAGGTTAATAACATTTGTTTTTGGATATGTAAATTAACAGCACAAGCTAAGCACAAGCTAAGTCAAAGCCAAACTAAGTTCATTAATGTGTCTTTTTTGAAAAGTTAAGATGACGCACCAATGCCAAGTTCTTCGATTAATTAGTCCATGCTGAGGTTCTTGGCTCAGCCTGACATATGGGTATGAATACAGTGTAATATAAAGACAAAGTTTGATTTTGACCAAGTCAAGACTCTGCTTATGAAGAAAATTGGTATCACAAGTTGGGACATGTATAACAGGATCCAGAAGGAGAGTGCTTCCTTTTTGGGAAAACCAACCAAGTGTGAGAAATGATAAAGCTCTACAACCTGCCTGGAACAATATACTCAACAGACAGCTGACAGAGATGGATGTAACCACTATCATATCTCCACTGAGGATGCTGAACAGTATTCATTGACCAACTACTCCAGAAAGTTGCAAATGGGACTTCAATCCCTCATGGAAGTATTGGACATGTGTGCTCCTGACATCTTTTCTAATATCAACAACTTGAGTCATCAAGCATTTGTAAAATGCTTGCCAGAGGTGGCTCTTGGTCTAACTATAAAACCAAACTTTTAGGAGAGATTCGGTTCAGTATCTAGAACCAGGATTTTTCTTCACCAATTCTTCACCAATGCAAGATCAGGCAAAGTTTCACATTTTGAGTCATATCTGAGGGACACTATCTCAGTGCTTTTAGGAAAAAATATTAATATTGATAAAATTATTAAATTAATAGAATGTTAATATTTACTGCATTCCAGCAGCATATACATATGGAAAGGGCTTGAATGTAATGGATGTTCATTTATGCACTCCAATTTTAATTTAAACTTTAAAATGATCATCAATAGATAGGTTTCTGTTGACTTAATGTTGGCCTGTACAAAGTTTGCACGTTAATATAGCTATTGTACCTCCTTGAAACAATGAAAATGAAAGTTAAGACCATTAAGAAGAGTTAATAGTGGAACACATAACAGAAGGCAGTAAAATGAAGAACAGAAAGAAAAGACAAAACAAAATAGGTTAAAACAAAGTAAAAACCTTTGCCATCATAGTAACTATAATACAACCTGTGTGTAGGGTATACACACAGTACAGTGTGTGTACCACTGGCAAGCAAACCAGTCCTTTCTTGTCAAAGTAAGTGTAATAAAATGTATGGTTACACTTATGGAATGGGTTTGGTTAGATTTATCCACAAAAAGTAGTTGGTTAGGTTTAGGCAAAGCTTAAAATACATACTTCATTAATTGTAGAGGACATTTGTCATTATGGTTACATTAATAAACATGTAGCTAATGTTATATAATGGTCATTGGCAAAACAAACAATGAGAAAAAACTGTGTCCCATGTTTTGTCAACCAGTTCATCTCCCACATGTCCTCACTATGTGAACTTTGTCACTCTTTATACTACCCACCTGACTTTCTCCTTTGCTTCCATCATAATTACTATAGTCACTTAAGAGGTTACATAACTATTGGCTGTAATACGCTGCTGCACAGACAAACAGTGGGCTAGATTTTTTTTTACAGGGCAGTCTCTTCCAAGAAATTCCATATACATGTGACTGATTTGCAACAGCAAATAACTTTATCAACATATTTGGTAAACACCAGTTACTAGTAAAATGTTCACAGACAACCAATTTGTTTTCTTGTAGCACAATAGCCATTTGTAGTGACCACACCATTATTAGAATGTTTCATGGTTCTGCTTAGATCCTCACAGCACAGTTAAGCTAAGGAAAGGATGGTTTGGTACAGAAAAAGTTCACAGTGACTTCAGGCATAACCTGTTAGATTTAACAAAAACAACATTGCCTTACCTTAAGCACACAACTTTTGTTGCCTCAACCAAAGATGGGCCTATGGTGTTATGCTATTTTGTGTGACGCATCACACCTCACATTATGGGATGCCAGCAAATCACTTTATTGTTTGTTTCAGTGTAAACAGGCAAAGACAACATAATGAGGTCTTGTTAATGGCAATATGATTCTCTGTTTCACACAGGCTAAAGATTTACATCTCCAGTAGGAACCAGTGGGATTATAGCTGAGAGCCACAGATGGAGTAGGGAAGTCAGAAAGTACTGGGAGAGGAAAAAGATATTTTTGTGATTTGTTGACTAAGAAAAATAGAGAATATCTCTCACTGAAGGTTTCTTTCTGGAAAATTGAAACATTTTTGTTAGTACAGATATACATATTTTATGATGAGTAAAAACTGAAATCTTGATTAACTTTTGAGCTTTGATTAACTTTTCAGTTAAAAAAACAAAAACACACTTAAGTTGCTGTGCACATACTTATGTCTTTATAAGTTGTTATCCATAATATAAACCCAGGACTTATGAGAAAATGCGATTGCTATTTAAATATAAACAATAATATCACACAATCTTTTTCCTGGATAAATTAAATGAATTACATAATATAATCTTGTCTAAGGTTATAATGCAGTTCCATTTCTTTTTAGCATAATGCTGGCTATACACTATTTTTGTAGCAGAACCAATACACAGACAATGGTGACTTTATTCAACCTGAATTGGATATATTTATTTCACAGATATACTACCATTATTTATATAATTATCAGAAGCAGCCATCCATATTCATTCAACTCATTCAAGTTCTTAAATAAGTCTTCCAAATAAGTCATCCATAAGTCATCCAAATTAAAACACAGTTTAAACATTTTATCTCAATATCTGTCTACTAGGTTTTTCTCAGGGCTTTTTCTTGCAACAGTAACAGTTGTGGAGCAATAACCTCATCTCTAAGGAGAACCATAAGATGTGGTTGAAAGGTCTGGAAAAAGCTAGTAAGGTTGACAAAGCTTTTTGAATTACATTCCATTTCTCAGAGAGCTTAGCTGATGCCACTAAAATCCAGTAGGATGGTTTAGAGTATATGGTAATGACACCATCTTGTTTGATCAAAATGTTTTACTGGCACACACGTGCGTCATTGCATACATACAAGACAGAATGCAGAAGAATGAAAGTGGAAACAAACCCTGAGGCCAGTTTAGCCATTAAAACTGCCAAGGTTATGTCACGGTCAAATGACTACCAAAAGTTCATTGACCTTATGACATTTTATGAGGCGCTTAACTGTTTAGCATCAGTAGCATCAATTTGCGCTCATTCCCATCATGAGGGTCCTGAAGCCTTCAGTTACGAGTGGCATCCCTGCAGCTCTTTGATCAGCTGAGCACAACCGTACATAATTGAAAAATGCAGATCGTTTTTCTTTCTTAAAGGCATGTCCCCTTGTTGAAAGCTGTGTGCTCTAAAAGGCCATGTCCCAAACACTGGGCCGTCGAAAAAAATCATTTATGGTTGGTTTTCCAACTGAACTGTCATGGCTAAAAGGAAATGAAGAGGTTGGGAGGAGGGGTATGGGGAGTGGAGGGGACATTTGGGGATTGTGTTGGGGGTGTTTCAAGAGGCTATGGGGAGGGGGGTCTTCCCTTTTGATCTTTTTAGGGCAGCAAAGAGGGGGGTTCTGCCTGAGCTGGCAAACACATTTAGCTGGTAATTGTTCAGATCGGACTGACAATCAGTCTTGCAAATGCACGGACAAACAAAAGTTTACAGCTCCAATTGGAAAAGTCAACAGGTCTCGCATAAGGCCTATATATAAACAATGAAATTGTCAAGCTGGCATGCCACTTTGATCAGTTGTTTGCGTTTCAATTATCTAACCTGGTTCAACTGTAGGCTTTGTTAACACTGCTGAATGAGGGCTTGGATTTAATCAGCTGCATGTCATTTTTGATAGAGAATACCTCCACCTTACTGCCTCTGTGCTCAGTATATCTGAATATCCTCAGGCAAATTCACACAAACATTTGCCCCTGCATTAAAACAATGCATGTGTCTGTGTTACCTGGGTGTGTTTTATGTACCAGTGAGACAGTATAATATGATAAAAGAACTGGCTTTTACATATGTGACAGACTAAGGCAGAACTTTGTTGGATGATATCACCAAGCAAAAGCTGTGTCAACTCACCTCCCTCATTTAAATAAATGGAAGGATATTCTTTTTTACTTGCAGAGCAAATATCTGCAGAAACGCTATTGTAGTTAGCAGCTCAGTAGCGTGCAATGTAAAACTGCCCTGATGTGGTTTATTTTTTGTCTCATTGCTGAAATAAAAAAGTATTAAGTTCCTCTCTAATAACAGGCTTTGTAGACCACTTTGGATTTATTCTCTCCTATTATCTCCTCTATCTATCCTATTATTTCCCTGTTTTATTGTATGTGCAAAATGAATTGTACTTCCTTACAGTAAAATGTGTGAGGTGGGTCATGGACAAAAAACCTATAAGAACCATATAAGGCTAACCTTTATGAACAATATCCAACAAGTGCCACTTCAAAATACTAAAGCTGTGTATGGAACATCAGTACTTTGTGAGCGCAGGCTAAAATATATGTTAAACAGTATTAGTAGCAGTAGTAGCAGTAAACTAAGAAGTGTACTAATACAGATTCTGTTTTTGTTTTGGGGAAATCTATTGCCTTGGCTGAGGTCTGTGCTCAAAGTGCTGATAAGTATCATCGCTACTTTATTAAATGAGTACCCAGTAGTTATCACTTTATTAGTACTCGTGGTTATTACTTAAATTTTCAATAAGTACTCATTCATTATTATTATATTATTACATGAGTGGTTATTGCTATAGCCATCCTTTAACTCTAGTGTTTGACCACAAAGCAATGGAAACCAAATGGAACATTTCCAGGTCAAAACCTCCAACTGGGATTAAGAGATGGGGACTGAGGCTTCAGCCCTGCAACTTCATGGTGGAAAACAGAAAGAGAGCTGACAACATACCCACCCAGTGCTGAATTTATGTGTGTGTGTGTGTGTGTGTGTGTGTGTGTGAATGAGTGACTGGCTTGGTCAGAAAGACTAGAAGCACTCCATAAATAGATAGATAGATAGATAGATAGATAGATAGATAGATATACTTTATTGATCCCAAGTTAGGAAATTCTGGCGTAGCAGCAGCATTACACACATGATGCTGCTGGAAACAACAGACTGATAAAAGATCTCCAACGTCTTGCTGCACACATTGAAGGATCTCAGCTTCCTCAGGAAATGCTCATCCCCTTCTTGTACACAGCCTCTGCATTAGATTTCCAGTCCAGTCTGTTGTCGATCACCACTCCCAGGTACTTGTAGTCCTCCACCTCTTTCACCACCTCCCCCCTGATCCTTAGTGGCTGTGAAGGCATCTTCTTCCTCCTGAAGTCGATGACCATCTCTCTGGTCTTCTTGATGTTCAGCCTCAGGTGATTCTGTTCAGATCACTCTACAAAGCCGTCTACCAGTGTCCTTTACTCCCCCTCCTTTCCCTCTCTTATACACCCGACAACAGCTGAGTCATCAGAAAACTTCTGCAGGTGACATGACTCAGAGTTGTACTTAAAGTCAGTGGTGTATAAGGTGAAGAGGAAGAGAGAAAGCACAGTTCCCCATGGAGCTCCTATATCACTGATGACCACATCAGACAGGACACTGCCCAGATGGATAAACTGTGGCCTGTCTGTCAAGTAGTCAGTGATCCAGGAGATCCTTGCATTGTCAACACCCATCACCTGCAGTTTCTCACTCATTAGCAAAGGTTGAATGGTATTGAAAGCACTGGAGAAATAAAAAAAATCTGATCCTCACAGTATCTCCTCCACCATCCAGATGCATATGTGCTTGTTGCAGCAGGTAGATGAAATGGAGTCCATTTAGATATCTCCAGAGCTATTTGGCATCCCATTTGATCCAAAAAAGACTGTGATAAAAGTGATGCCACTGAAAAAATAACAAGAACAAGATACCCATCAAGACACAACAGATTTCCTGCCACCCATCTACGAGACTACACATATTTTATAGACTGTTAAGTACATGGACAATCTTGGAGCTATGTATGGTACATTGCTGAGAGGTACAGAAACTAATTTGAATGTTTGTGAACCCACAAAGTATTGATTTACAGGTAAAACATAGGGTGATGTAATTTTCACAGGAATGTCACAGCCATAGCCTGATTGTTTACATAGTCAAAACTACACCACCTGCTCGGTGCATAACACAGTCAGTCAGCTAGCAATGCAGTATCCAAATGATAATGTAGTGTACATGTTGTTGTTCAATACATCATTGATCTTCTGGTGCATAACTACTACATGAGCACTCAATATTTAATACTACAATATTAAAGAAGTACTCAATAGTCATCACTATGTTATTGCATGGATATTCTGTAGTTATTACTACAATATCACACGAATACTCAAATTTAATTACTACATTATCACAAAAGTACTCATTACTTAATTATTGATATTCAGTGTTGCTGGTGTGATCCCATTGCATGATGATCTCTAGTTTTACCTAATGTCTTAGAGTAGATGTTAGTGATATATGGTATAAAAAATAGGCTACAGTGATCTGCAAGTTCAAATTAATTTGTCCCCTTGTTCTGGCACCTTTGCTCAGAGCACACCGATCTGTAACCTCAGACTTAGTTTTGATGCTATATGGTTACAAATTCTGTCCACAGATAAACCCTTGCCAAAGTACTCAAATCAACCTTTGTGGTAGATCTTGCCACAGCAGGTGTCTCAATGACTCTTGCCCTGATCACACAAAGACATACACACACACACACACACACACACACACACACACACAGGTACAAGCTATAAACAATACAATAATACCATAATAAGAACAGACAAAATAAAAATGTGAGAAAAAAATAAGCAATACAAAGGGAACATATCTCATTTTATTTATATTATTTATTTAATTACTAAATTTTACCATCTATTATTTTATTGGACATGTTTTGTATTCATGTGTTTTGTGTTCTAGAATAAATGCAAGATACTGCAGGTTGTAAGTCCTTGTTGATGGGGTCAACTTATGGGTTGACTTGTGGTATTCTGGGCTTCTTGGATGGCAGGGTCGTGTTCTTTGGTCACCCCTGCTATTCAACAGCCTCCACACATGCTTGTGTGTGTGTGTGTGTGTGTGTGGGGGGGGTGCTCTTTGGTAGCTTTGTTTGTTTATCTTGGGTTAAGGCTGATGGTTGCAGCTCAACAAAATGGATGAAAGTGATATTGCCCCTGTTCTTTCTGCACTAGAATTGTTCCACAGTTATATGGGCAGCAATGGTGACACATGACACAGGAGGTCTGATTTTTTTTTCCACAAATCACTTCTCTGGGGTTTATTTTGAGTTTCAGGCACAGTGGTGGGGGCAGTAGTGGAGAGGGCAGAGTCAGGCCCTAACTCATTCAGTTAAAACAAAGTCTGATGTTCCAGAGTGTCTGCGAGAAGCAAATGGGGAACAAGCATTCTTTTTTTAAAACCATCAAAACTGGAATTTATCAGTTTTGGTTTCCCAGTATTACTATCAGGTTACATACTTGAGTGATCACAAAGCAACAGCTTGAATTGATTGATCTGGTGTCGACCTCTATGGTAAATCCTGAGGGACAAATCCCTCTGTTAATCCACTGTTGAAGTACTTAAACAGATTAATATCAAGTACTGTCAAGAGCATTTCATTCAGTGCTTTAGATTAGACAATCTGACATAAGTCAGTCTTAATTAATGGACAAAGTTGTATATCTATGTGCTGTGTCTTCTTCTTCTCATTCTCCTATTTTAATTCAGCTTTCTGTCTCTGCAATGCTCAGGTTTTATTCGCGCTATATCCCTGTGAACACAACCTAAAGAGTAGTTTTACACCTCAACTTTATTTTCCTATATGTTACATGTGTACAAGATGTAATGTTTATGTAATATGTGTTTTGGGATCCGAGTGCTTCAGAAGCATACAACTCAATACTGATTTGGATGGAATCTCTTTTTGATGTTACTGGACATACTGCTGCATTTGTGGTGGAACAGAACAACATGAAAGATAGAAGAACTCAAAACTGTGTGGAAGCACACACAAAGAGAAACCCACATAAATACACAAAGGGATTCAGTAGAGATTTCTACTCAACAGAACTGCCATTTCTTGGACTGACTATTATTCAGTTTAGATTAAAATATAGGAATGCCATTTGATCAATCACACAAAATGTGCCATCAATCAAAATGTATGTTATTGTCATATCAGAGGTGGATGACACTAACTAGCCCATATCAGACCCATACACCAATCTGAAATTCAAACTGATAACTGGTTTTAATGTTGTGGCAGATCCATGACCTGAATTCATTTTGAATCATCAGTAGCCTACCATAATTATATATAAATAAATAAAATGTATTTTACAGTTTAGATTATTTCCCGTGACTTCATGGCTTTAATAACACCACTGACACAGTATTAAAACTAGTTTTAATGCTTTGGCTGGTCACTGTATGGTGGCAAAGAAATACAGCGATCAAGCTCTCTTTTACGCAAGCATCCCTGCCAAGACACATATGCACTTAGTGGGACAGGCCAACCAGATGAAACACTGGGGTGTCTGAAGGTAGGAGATGAAAGAATAACAGTGGGGATACTGAGAGTTACAGAACCTAAAGGAAACTAAAGCTTAAAAATAAACATGGTGGTATCGTCATCATAACAGCACAGCTCTCTGGCACTGACATGCTACTATCTGCTAAAGAGGAAGGAGGGATTGGGTGGTGGGTGGAGGGGCGGGAGGGGGTGTCTTCATGTCTTCAAATGACCTTGTTATCCCTGTTAGGATCAGTCTAAGAATACCCACCCTGTTAGCTTTCCCTGGTCGGGTTTCATGTGGGAAGAAACCACAGTGGCCGCAGTGTTGCCTTTCTCTTCACTCAAGAAGTGCTGGTATAAGAGAGCAACACTAGAGAATTACAGTGTTGATTTCTCAATCAACCTCTAAGACAAAATGAGAGAAAACTCAAAATCATATCACAATTTGAGCCGGAGTTTGGTCTGAGACATGAGCAACGCCTACTTCATCTTCAGACAAAAGGCAAGAAATTAGTGACTGATTTGACCTGGAGGCAGTTGTCTACGGAGTTGGTCTCTTTATGAACATTTGTGCACTCTTATTAGCTTGTGTCTCGACAGACACAAATACACAAATGCTACTGTTGCAATAGTAATTTGTTTGTTTTTTTGTTACAATTAAAGAAAAAAGAATATAATATGATAAATGCATTTCCTATTAACATAATAAGATATACCAAATATATTTATACTGATTCATGTCCATAAAATATAAATAAAAATATCTAGCAGTACACTTTTTCTTGAGCAAATGAAGTAAGTCCTTTGTGTGCAGAAATGACTTTCTTAGTTATATCTGCAATATTTTACAGGGCTCAGTACAGATGAAACAGAATGTAACAGAATGTAAGAGCGAAGTATGTACAGATGAAAAGACTGGTGAGCACACTTGTGTGTCTTTTCACAGAAGGGTCCGATGCAAACATGTACCAAATAAGAGTTTAATAGCAGTATTCTAATGTAAATTTTTTACACATTTTAAATAAATACTCCATCCTTGAAATTATTTTACACATCCTCAAATAAAAAATATATTTATATTTGTATAAAAACAGACATTCAGGAGACAACAAGAAAAGAAGTGGACAAAGGGGTAGTGGGTGTTTCAAGGGGTTCCTTACATTTCAATGAATTTTGTACACATCAACATTACAGTCAGAACAGGAAACCTGTGATTTAACAAATGTAGCTGCCACATTGTTCCCTCGGACACAGTTAAATGCCCAATTGTGTGAGAAAGATACAGAATGAGCCCAGTCAGGACACAGGATCTCACAAAAAACTTAAACACCGCAGTGTGTGCTCATGCAACATTTACTGACCCCGGCACTCTCCAAAGCAGTGTGTGACAGTTTGCGTCTCTGAACGCAGTGTTCCCTGGCAGTGTGGTCAATCAGGGCTCTTCAAGTCTAATTGAGCAGCAGGTAAGAGTCCAGAAAATGACTCCACTGGTCAAAATGACATAAAAAAACAAAATGCACTCTACTAAGAAATCCCCAATGAGTTATGTGCAACTACAAACTTAAATTTTTTTTTGACACAAGTCAGTACTAAAAGTTTGGAGTACAAAAATAGATTTCTCAGTTTTTTCTATGTACAGCTTTTTTTATTTTGAGAAAAATAGAAAACAAACTACATATTAAGTAATGCTCAATATAAAAATGTCTTCAGAGGTTTTTGTGGAGAGCAGATTAGTGTGTCTGCTGCTGCTATTTCAGTGAGTCTGTCTGTTTGTTTGTTTCTTTTTTGTCTTTCATGTCCTCAGCGCTCTGACGAGTATTGTGTGCGTTTAGTCCTTTGGCTGAAGGGGTAGTGGATGAAGTCAAAGGGCCGATGGTGGTTCGACTGGGCAGGCTGCTGCCCCTTCGGCAGCCTCTTCATGAAGTGTACCTCGCGCTGGTGCTGGCGGGTCTGTGAGCCTTTCCGGGGCCGCCCACGGCGGGTGAAGGCCATGTACCAGCCCTCATAGCGGGCGTTCCTCAAAGCTGTGTAGTTGTTCTCTAGAACAATCTCTGTGAAAATACAGTCACGGCCTTGTCCGTTTTTCTGCAGAAACACACACAGAAAAAAGTTAGGAATTTTCTGAGAAGAGTCCTCGATGAAGATTTACAGATGGGAAATTATAGATGTATAAAGGCTTCCCTGTACAGCCTGTCCCCTGCACGCACACATTCACACAGCCCTCCCCACATACGTGCAGCATATGCTACAGTCATTACAGATCACAGAGAAAGGGGGATGACAGTAAGCGATGACTCTTCTCCCCCTTCAGCAAATATCCAGCAACCCTTGTGGGTCAGTAACCACAGGACAGATCCTCCAGCCATACGGCCTTAATAAACCCCTCAAGGGTCACTTTCACTACTGGTTTGATTTCCTGTCACATTTGTGCTTAAATGTAACGAACCAAACCTGCTTGAATCTAATAACAAACAATATATCCTTAAACACATCTCAGCAGTGCACTGCTATGTTCGGGTAAGGCTCAATTAGATCAGCGCAGCTCAGAGTTGAGATAGTAAATAAAAAGTATGTGATATGTGACTTTAAAATTGTTTCCATTAATGATGCAATGCACAGTACAGTCAGCTAATGCAGCAGTGAGGTGGACATGAGGCTACATGCGGCTGTAACAAGTTCCCAGCTTTTTAGATGTTTTTAACACAAAAAATAGTATGTTCAAATATTCATGATAACTGCAACTGCAATGCATACACCCAAAAGACACACTCTTAGCTCATGCTTTCTCCCTTCAAAACACTCACACACACAAACACTGCGACTGGGCTACTCGCTCAGGGCAGATGGCTTCCGAGGCAGGGGGCTGGGTGGATGGAGGCGAGTGATTGTGTGTGTATGTGTGTTGGAGGGGGGGGCTAGCAGCTGTGTTTATTAGCCATTGTATTGAGAGAGGGGCACTGAGATCACCTCAGCCAGCTATAAATATATGTAGATATGTATCTACTACTAACTACTCAAAGAGTTTATATTAACTATTGTGAACAAATTTAGAAAGACCAAAAGCGTGTTAGCTTGTCCCTAAATGCTTCCTGACTGGATTTACTGGTTCATACAGAAAACATCAATCTTTAAAATCACATAAAATATCTCTCATCATCCACCACCTTTCATTCATATGGTAATAGGGAAAACAGTCCCATAGACGTTATAGTTTGACCCCCCCACTGTTCAAAGGCAGTATCAACTACAGTGATTTGAAGTCTCCTCACCTTGCCGATGAGTTTCCCCCTCTTGTTCATACAGATGTAAAAGCCTGTTTCAGCCCCCTTGATGCGCACTCGGCTCCCAAACGTGTCCGTCTCGACGATGAGTTTAGCTGAAGAAAACAGACAAAATAGTCTTGTTAGCTGGATTTTAGCAAGAGATGTCCTTTTTGGACACGGAATGAATAATTAAACAGTGAACCTGGACATAAAAGCACTGACGTGTAAACTGGATGTGTTTCCAAGCATGCATACTCTCCTCACACACACACACGCTCAAAGACCTGTGGGACTATTCACAGAGAGTCATGCTAGCTGAAATTCTTGCAAAATTATAAAACCACGTGTCTCTTGATTCCTTGCAAGCTAAAGAGGTGATCCTGGCAGGCCCATCAAGAGCTCCTTTTCAAACAAATCTGCATCAACCTCACACATAAAACTCCCCATTCATTTTTATATCCCGAGAAGTCCTCAAAGACACAGGAGACGTGGGGAATTCTATGTGTCCATCTTTGACACTGCTGTCCACCAGATGAAAAACAAGACTATGAAGGTGGATGCATGTACTGAAGATCAGTGTTTACACTGCAGGAATTCTCATTCATATTGATCCAGAACATTAAAAGCCAATAAAGCCCACCTTAATCCACATTGTCTCATGAAAATGGTTCCATGGCATTGACCACAGGGTTAGTAGGGTCACTGAGCTGGCCATAATCTTCTCCACTCATCTACTGACAAACCACTACATATAGTTATAGTTGTGGTCAGGACCCGCACTTATGGCTGAGCTGAAGACAGAATCATAGGAAGACACAGTAGACACACACATTTCCCCACTCACACTTTCTCTGTTATTTCATACCAAATGACTTCAGGTGACCTGAATAGCCACACTCTGGGGTTCACACATGCATACAATTACATCGTGCAACAGCTACAATGGAGCTCCCCATACAGACAGCAAACACTCTACAGATATTTTAGATGTTTTATATAATTAATTTTCATCTAAATACAACAGAGACCATAGGACAACGAGGCCTGTTTGAAACTGAGGCTGAGTGGAGTGGGGCTGAAGGCGGGGGTGGAGGGGAGAGAAAAGGAGCTATGCAGGAAATGTTTAGGAGGTAAAAGTAAGATGATTTCTAATGGCTCTTCCAGACTTGCAGGATCTCTGGAGGATCACCTCCAGTCCATCCACAATCCGCCGGATGCTTTCTTAGCGATCCCAACCTCTTTCCCTGCAACACTCCAGACTTTCCACCTGTCCACTGCTTGGTTCAGTGCTAAAGGCTTCAACAATACTTTTTAAATTATTTATTATTTTTGAGATGGCAGAAATCTTTGAATTATTGAATGACTTGGACTAAATTCAACAAATTCTGGATGATTTGTATTAAAATACCTTCCCTCATTGATAAATATGCCTCTTCTTTGTGAAGAAAAATAAACACTAAAATGATTTTTAAAGAATCATTTCAAAATGTTTTCTACTATTTAAATAATTATATTTTTCTCCTTTAAAAAAATCAAGAATTATTTCACTATTTCAGTTATCAGGACATAGTTCACTATTCCAGTGAGATTAAAATATCTACCTTGCCATGGTAGAAAAAATACTGGGCGCAATTTAAATCACAAAACAAAAAAGACATTTAGTTGGAGAAATAAATCCACGAATCTAAATCGATAAAATAATACAAATACAAATATTTTTAAATATTTATTTCAGATATTTGAATATTAAATGGTAAATGTTTGCAGACTATGGGGAACCGATTTTAATAAGGACCATTTTAAAAATTTAAATCTAAGCGCGGGCACCTGCAACCACAGTTGGCTGGTTTTACTTCAGGTATAACAAATGAACTTAAAGTGAACCTCGCACGCACGCAAACACAAATATGGATTTCTTTAAAAGCTAAAGCTAATGTGAATCAACATGAATCGAAATAGGACACTTTCCACGAATAATGAATGGATTTTTTTAGGCACGGTAAAAAAAAAAAAGGGGGGGGGGGCGGTTCACTTACCGTGCGCGTCTCCGTCCTCGGCCATGGCGTTGATCTTCTTGCTGGGCAGGACTTGGACGTGCTTGCCGCTCGTCCGGCTGTATAGCTGGTAGATCCGGATCAACCTGCGGCTCACGCGGTCCGTCACTTTGCTCTGCTCGCTTACATGCTGCGTGAAATTAGGCGGGGACTGATTGGTTACCTGTCAGAAATTAGATGCCGTCACAATCAGTACGTGTACATTTGTCTTCTTATTGTATTTTCTCTTATTTAGTTTTATTTTACTGACAGGAAATCGGAGTCAGGCGCTGTGTGAGAAGACGATTATGTCTATAGTCACTGCAGGAAATGACTGAAGCCTCAAACACTGAGGGGAAAAAGATATGCTAACCTTATTCTGTTTTCCCGAGTGACAAGTGTGGCAAGTTCAAGGAGAGTTGTTGCCAAATGAAATGAACAGCTTCCGCGGAGACTCACGGTGTGATTACTAGTTGTGCGTACAGGGAGAATGTGTTCGACATTACAGAGCGAAAACACCCTCTGCCTTGTCGTGTGAACTAACACATCTAGTCTAGTTAATTCTGATTTTCGATTTCTCTGCTCTGTGATGGAATGGCTGTTGCTGACGGAAACGTTAGCCCCCGGTTTCAATGAACCCCATGACATTTGTCACAGGGCTCTCAAGCATTTCCCCCTACCCTGATGCCCCGTCTGTGCCCGCGCGTACTGTGCCAGGTGCTGGTATGTTCTTCAGCAACCTGCCAGCAGGAAGCAGCGTGGTAGCCATCCAATAATGTTGCATCATAGAGGCTAATGTTATGATCATCATCACTTTGCCTCCTCGAGCTGTTTGCATCCGACGCTCGGACTGCCATATGGTTTACCGCTAACCCCTAATCTATCGTCCAAAATACAAAGACAATTATGGACAATTTTGAAACATTTATAGGAATATAACCGACTTACCTGAGCATAGTAGCAAAATGCAAATAAGTGTAGAAACCTGCAGAGAATAATAATGACATACATGAAATTACTTGGAGGCTTAGGGAAGAAGCGTTAACAGTGCGTAAAGAGTGGAGGAGAAGGTGGGAAATCACTCACAGATAGCTCAGTCTGGATGGGATGCGTCGCATGTTGGTGGTGGAGGTTAAACGTTCTTCCAATAAATAATGCACAGGATCCTTTTCAAAGTCTAGCCGATCTCAAATCACAGAATCGAGTCCGAAAATTTCGGCAAAATCCACGAGAAGGTCAGAGGTGAGGCCAGCAGAGAGGCTTATGCGCACACAACGGACGCGTTCTCTCTGCCCATCACGGTCAAGCTCCTGCTCCGACCCAAGTGGCTGAACAGTCGTAATCAGTTAACGTCTACAATTAAAATGAAGACGGCTTCCTTATGTCTGAAGGCTGCACAGTGTCCAGGTACACAGAAGCTGAGCTTTTGCGAAGTCTTTTGCAAGGTGGTCCAAGCTGTCAGACTGTCCCCTTTCCTGTCCGCTGCAGTCCTCTGCGGCCTTCAGGTGTGTGTGTGTGTGTGTGTGTGTGTGTGTGTGTGTGTGTGTGTGTGTGTGTGTGTGTGTGTGTGTGTGTGTGTGTGTGTGTGCGTGCGTGTGTGTTTATGAGCCCTCTGTCTGGCTCGGGACTCCACAGTGTCCGCTGCTGCTGCTCCGCTCGGCTGTGGCAGTCCTGCAGGCAGTGCGCTCCTTCTCCTCTCTCTCTGCTCCCATCCCACGCCGCTCCCCTTGTCAAGGCTCTCGCGCGGCGCTCTGGCAGAAGAACAAGCCCCCTTTTCGCCGTAGAACAAAAGCGGTGCCCCCCCCCCGATTTGAAACATCTCCTTACCTGGGAAGCGCTCCGCACTTGGTTGGGGGGAGAAATACGCGAGGCGGAGCCTGGACTGCCCTGCGCGCCGCAACTCTGTCAAAAGCGCTGAAATAAAAATGATTATACGCAGTTGTGAGTGCATCATTTGTTTTTGATGAATGCTTAGCAGTAACCCGATGACACCCCCCCAACCCGGTCATCCCTCTTGTCCTCTCATGGCCGTTAATACTTTGCTTCTCTGTTGGGAGTTTTCCGGTGTAGTGAGAATGGAGCTGCTCAGCTCTGTGTATTGACAGATCAAAGTGTGAGACATATTAACAGGATTACAGGCGATTAGCGTTTTACCCCCCCCCACACACACACACACACACACACACATACACACGCACACTACCACCACCACCCCTTTCTTATTTGCTAAAGAGAGCGGCCTCTTCTGGCCTCAAAGGTTTAACTCAACTACAGGGAAAAACAGACTGTTAAAGACATATTCATTGGTTTATTCCAAGGAATACATGAACTTCTGGAGAGCAGAGCTGCTGAAAATAAATGAGTAAAAGATCAATTCATTAAGACAGCATGAGTTCAATTACCTGTGAACCATGCCCTTTTTTACAGATCAGGTCATTATCTTTTAGACTTTATTGATTGATCTGACCATTAATTCAATTGCTCAGTATCAACCACAACAAGGCCACAGAAACTCAGAGCAGACTAATTAACATCAATTATCAGATGTCATTAAAGGATTGAAGTGGCCCATTCTGTCTGGAGTGTTAAATGGGCTCATTCTGCTGAGTTAAGATTACCACTGGATGGACCAGGCCAGCAAAATGGCACAATGGTTGCTACTTTTTTAACAATGGGGCTTTTGTGGGGGTGAAATGCTGCACAGTTAGGAAAACACCATGTTCATTTTGGCTTGATAAAACACATTAAAGGCTCACCATATCACATTTATTTAAATTGTATTTATTTATGTCTCAGTCAGGCTCCCAACCATCAAAGATGTTTTTAGTATCAATCTGTCATACAGGGATGAACCACCAGTGGGTGCTCCAGGAGGTATGACTGGGTGCAAGCTGAGAAGCTGAGTGTTCTTGATGTTGTAATATAGATTCTATCTATCTATCTAAAAAAAGCTGAATTTCCCAACTTGGGATCAATAAAGTATTTATCTATCTATCTATCTATGACAGTGTTAAAGGCAGAACAGAATGGAGGAGCCCACATCTGTTATATGTTCCACTGACACAATTCATGTTGTTAGATGGTTTGTTTTCCTGTTTCCTTCTCTCCCTCTAATTAGCATCCACTACTCTGTGTGTGTGTGTGTGTGTGTGTGTGTGTGTGTGTGGGGTGACTACATGTGTGTGACAGAGGGTGTGGTCACAAGTTAAAAATGTAACCACCCTGTGAGACATGAAGTGGATCAGAGTGTGTAAAATGATACAGAGATGTTACTTACTTGTGCATCAAAAACTACTTATCGGTGTGTGTGTGTGTGTGTGTGTGTGTGTGTGTGTGACACAGAGAGAGAGAGAGATGAGCGGCAGGTAGCTGTCACTCTGTACCCTGGCTTAGGGCCTAGCTGCCCTCCCCTTAACCCCAGGATCCCTGCATCCATCAGCAGCCCTGCAGGGGGCAAACACCCTTCCCCCTCTGCTCCAACTGCACCTCCTCTGTGCTCTTCCACTCAGAGCTTCAAGACTGTAGGCTTAGGAAAAACATATGTTAAACTGAAAATGACACAGAAATGAATATTTGTCAATATTTATGCTAAGAGAATTAAATATTTTTAGTGTATATTTAGTGTAATTATTGTCATTGTCTTTATCGATATGCTTAGTTTAACTGCACATTGGAGTCTGGTAAAACGCAATTTCAATCTTCTGTGCTAACACTTGTTACATAGATTTTTGACAATAAAGTACACTTTGACTTTGACTTTGACTTTGACTTTACACTTTACTGAAATGAAAAGAAACTGCTGGCTGCTCAGAAGGTGGAGAGGCAGATTCAGAGCTCTTTGTTACAACACACGTTGCCTCCACCCTGATACAACTGAAGTGAATGTAATCTTGATAGTTGTTCTCACAGTACTGACAAAATATATTTTAGAAACTCGAGCAGCAACATCCCTTTCAAGAGTCACTGTCTCTCGACACCAAAAAACCCACAGGACACACTGTTTTTTGAAAGACTGCCATTGAAATTTGTACACACTGAAGTTTCGTTTTGCTCTCCTAACAAATCCAATCCTCCTTTTCCCTTCCAACTTAACTTCCTCGCCATCACTCCCACCCCGGAACGTTATTCCAGGGGAAGGAAGTTAGTCAAACAGTACCAAGATAGAAGATGTAACTATGGTGTATGGTTAACAATTTATTTTAGAGGCATGGAAGATGAGTATAGAGTCAGCGCTGAGACTTCAATCTGTCCACTTTAAGAGTTGGAGAGACGAAGCCCCAAACTAAGGAAATCATTAGTTCTTATACATCTTGACTCCTCCTGGGACCAGGGAGCACATCCTTGACTGTTACCCTCCTGGCACCAGGGAGTGCAACCCTGAGTGTCATCAGTGTCTTGTTATGTGTAGCCAACTGGCTCTAGCTGGGCCCAAGCGAGTGTTAAAATCGGGTGTGGTGCATTCTGTTCTGATGAGCAAGCAGCAGCGACGCAGTAATTAACATATCATTAGGCTATGGTATGACATGGTGTGATGAGAACTAAGAACACTAAATTTCATAATAATCCAACACTTAATCACTTAATTAATAATCCCTTAATTGTTCTGCCACCACCCCTTCTCCCTCTGCACCTCCTCCCTTCTATCCTTCCTCTCTCTATACCAGTCTTTTCTTCAAGCTGAGGCAGACCTAAGTTTCCAGGTCACAGAATGCTTCAAATGAACTGGATCGTATGATTTACTCTATGTCAGTTATCTGAAAAGGCATAGTGTTGATTTGATGTATGTCACTAGATGTCTTTGGCACTGGGTGCTGTGTCATGTTGCACTTATTCAGTGGGTCTGACCAAACAAAATATAGGTTAGGACAAGGTGACAACATTACCTAAAGCAGCATCTGTAGTGACAGCACCCATGTACCCTCTCACTTTCAAGGTTTCTCTGAACATTGTTTTCTTGTTGTTCAGACACCACAGTCCAGATGTGAGAAGATCTTAGCTGATAAATACAGTATGTTCATATGTTTTAAATACTCATCTAAATCCACATCAGTTGTTACCAGGCCTGCTTCATTTTCTGCACTGGGTGTCACCTCTTAAGCCACAACATATTGGTGAAAGTTGTTAAGGTTACCAACTTTTAACATTCCCCCCAAAAGACACTACAACTGAACATCAGTCAAAGACAAGATGGTTAAAGATGCTCTTTGATGTAAAGATGTAAATGCAGCATTAGGTGTGTTCCGACAACAGGAACTAGGAACTAGTTTCTAGTTTCTACTGGCCCCCCTAAAATGTCCCTGTTGTTCTTATGGTGGGAACAAGCCATTTATGTATCAAAAAATATGAGGTATGAATTACACTTTACAAGAGAGCAGTTACTTAAGAACAGTGTTTGAGGAACAACCTGATAATTGATGAATTGTTAAAGAATAGTTCCTGAATGAATATATAGTAGATAAGGATGACTGTCTTCAAATATAATTTCCTCTGAATTCTGAATCACCCAGTATCATTCCTTATTGATAACTAATTATTTACTCGTTTACATAAAGTGGTACATTATACTGAGTAATTACTAAGAAATCTGTCATTATTTGATGATTATGACAAGCACATGTACAAAAGTAGTCTCTCTCGTGTCATATTCTGTAACATTAGTGATGCTGACACCTTAAAAATAACTGTAGTAAACAGTAAATCAGCTGATGAGCCAATCCAGCAACAGTTTAGCCGCACTTTGGTCAAACATCAGTCTCCGAGCCAACTAACCTGTACACACCTACTGTCAGCTCACTCGACTCATTGAATTGTGTTCATTTAAGCTCTGTTGTTCTGCTTTGCCTCAAAAACAATTAAATCCATCAAAATAATAGACAAGCACCAGCCAGGAGTTTCAAGCAATTCTGTGGTATTCCAGTCACTTTGTCAGGGCCCAGTCTTTAGGTCTGATAGTTAGATAGATAGATAGATAGATAGATAGATAGATAGATTACTTTATTCATCCCTGAAGGGAATTATGTTGTCATAGCAGCAATCTGGTACATTAAAATACAATAGAAATACAATGACATAAAACACTGAGGTAAAAAATAGAATAAAAATGGACTAGAAGTAAAAATAAAAATACAGAATGGGACAAGGGCGCTTGAGAAAACACAGGATAAATAGGTAAATAAAGTGCAGCAGCAAGATGATGTTAATAATACAGATGGTAAGAGGGTTATGTTACTTTTAGTAATAAAGTAATAATATATTTGATATACAGTAATAGTAACAGTAACAATAGTATCAACTAGAAATTTCCCACGGAAATTTTGATATGTGCATGCTGAGCGACCGCACCCGAACCCGCATTTGTGTGTCTGTGTCTGTGTGTGTGTGTGTGTTGGTTGTGTGTGTGTGTGTGTGTGTCTCTGTGTGTGTATGTCTGTGTGTGTGTGTGTGTGTGTGTGTTTGTGTGTGTGTGTGTGTGTGTGTGTGTCTGTGTGTTTGTGTGTGTCTGTGTGTGCGTTTGTGTGTGTGTGGGTGTGTCTGTGTGTGCTTGTGTGTGTGTGTCTGTGTGTGTTTGTGTGTGTGAGTTTGTGTGCGTTTGTGTGTGTTGGTTGTGTGTGTGTCTGTGTGTGTTTGTGTGTGTTTGTGTGTGTGTGTGTGTGTGTGTCACTTTTGCACTTTTGCTAGCATCCTGTCCTCCACCACCTCCTCCAAGGTGGCAAGTTTGTTCAGTTTGTTGGCGTCCCTTGCCTTGATGCCCGCACCCCAGGACACCGCAGCAAAGAAGATGGTGCTCACCCCAACAGACTGATAGAACATCTGCAGCATCTTGTTGCAGATATGAAAGGACCTGGGCCTCATCAGGAAGTAAAGCCGGCTCAGGCCATTCTTGTAGATGGCCTCTGTGTTGGTGGTCTAGTTTATTATTGAGTGTAACACCCAGGTACTTGTACGAGTCCACAAGATCCCCATCCGTCCCACTGATGCTGACTTGAGGTCTGTCTGCCTTCAACTGTTTATCCATCTGGTTGGGGAGAGAAAGCACAGAGAGAGATAAATAGATAGAGAGAGAGAGGGAGAGAGAGAGAGAGAGAGAGAGAGAGAGAGAGAGAGAGAGAGACCCTGGCATCTATGAACTTACATGCATGACCAAATATACCCTCCATCAAGGAACAGGCACTGGTAATACCCATTCCATAGGGCCACTTCTGACCAATTCAACAGCATTTCCTGATTCTGTCTGTGCAGAGCATTTTTGGCTTTCACTGCAACACCTGGCACAGAATTTGTTCAGTTTGTTTGGCCTTACATTTACTTTCCTATTCCAATGATAAATGGCAGGCCTTAAAACTTATGTTTGTGCCTCTGTAACTTTATTAATAGTAATAGCTATCTCTCAAAGGAGACCAGAACTATGACTGTACACCAATCAGCCACCACATTAAAACAGATAACTGGTTTTAATGTGCTGGCTGATTTTGTATGTTTGTATTTACTGCCCAATGAAGTAAGCAAGACCACTATCAATCTTGGCAGGGACACTAAGGACAGTGCCACCATTTGGTGCAGTGAAAGAAAATCTTCTTCAAATTAGACAGGCTTGCTGCTTTCGGAGGTCCTATGGTTTTAAGCAGTGCAGTGATTTGAATTCACTTTTTTTTCTCTTTGTTCTAACTAACTTATGCTAATTAGTAAAGATAGAAAAGCAAAAAATCATCCTTTCATTCATTGTGCTATTTTCACATGCCTGCTGGACATGAAAGCTAGCTTACTTAATTTTTTTAATAAGTTATAATATATCCCTTTTTCTTGTACTTTGGCAGGAAATGTAGTTTTGTCAGGGGTGTAAAATTATTAAGTTTGTCAGTGTTGAGACTGGATTTTTTCAGAAGGTGGCTGAACAAAAGCTGATATAAAGTAAAACATCTGATGATAAAATGTTTCCATATTTCTAAGAAGATGACCACCAAATGGGTATGATGCTGAGTGAAGCAGCATGTGTGACATCTCTGACAGATGCATCATACACAAACACAAATGTGTCGTTTTACTTTCTTTTGGTTTTTTGCTTGGCTCTGAAAAAGAATATCATCAACTTGTATTTAGAGTTTAAGTGCTCTGTGATGGTGTTCTAAACCAAGGGTATCCAAAATGAAAGAGAAAAGAAAGAATTTTTGTGTGTATGTGTGTGGAAGGGTACCAAATACTCTTTTAGAGTCCTTTTTCAAATCTCAAAATAATTCTTCAAATGAAGAAACAGAGTACAGAAAATCACTCACTACCTGCCCACTACCTGTAATGTATATTATCGAAGGCTCACAAAGAAAACACACAGTAACAGAAAACAGGACTCACTGTAGCCAGCTGTTTACATTGAAAACATCTGAGAACATCTGAAAACAGCTGTGTCACCTGTGAGGAAAAATCCAGAGAAAGGTACTGAAACAGAAAAAGAAAGCAGATTCAAGAGGCAGTTTAGGGTTAAGGGCAATGAGCAAGAAACACAAAGTGAGGGAGGGAGGGAGAGCTCAGCCAGCAAACAGGAGGGGAAAAATGAAAAACAAGAATAGTACAGAGTCTTGTAGGATTTTTTTTCAGGGGAAAAGTGGCAGTGGAAAAGAGAGATGTGGCATCGTGTTCAGAGCTGTTGTGTTTTTTTTGTCCCTCTCTTCAAAGAGATGCTGGCCCTGATGACTTTGCCATGTGCTGCTCTAGGGGTTCGAGCTAGAGCACAACTCTCACAACAACAGAATACCTGAAGGACTGGAGCTGCAAGGCAGGGCTGAGCAAGAAGCTCCAGTATGGCACTCCAGGTGAACCTGCAGATATGCAGCATGCTGGCGAGTCACCAAATGCTGACAGAGAGACTGAGCAACTGTTGATCTGTTGAACTGTGGGCATTATGAAATGATTCAACTGAAAAGGTGACATGGTGTTAATGCAATATGGCTTGAAAATCTGTAGTCATACTACATAACTGGCAATGGAGTTCATCCCTTAATTTTACACTCTGTTTTGACTGTTAGAAAAAGCAGTTGATCACAATTTTTGCTAAATGTTGTTATTGCTCATACATTTCCTGCATATGCAGCAAGGGATTCCCTTGTGTCATTATAATCACTAAAATTAACTCAAAAGCTTGGTTTAAAAGTCAGCTGGAATTTGAGTTCTTGAGTTATGTAAAGTTATGTAAATATGACCTATAACAATGCTATAGCTGCCATATTTGTATTTGTATTTGTGGAAACAGCCTCTTAAGGGCTGTCTCCCACCGTAACAGGAGAGTGGCAGCTGAACACATTGCAGGACACTGTCACCTTCTGTGGTTCACTACTGAGCACAGAACATCGTACTATATATACACTGCAAACACTGATACAATATGCTTGTTCCCATGTTCAACAAGTCCACATAAGCTTAGCAACTAGCATTAGTGATTTGTGAATAGTGATTTGAGCTGTCTGCATACTCAATGCAGTGGCTGGCTTTTATGGTTGCAGTTGTGGTTTGGCAGGTGGACTGTGGACTGGTATATTGCTGCATTTGCATGATTTGTTTTACAAGCACTAATAATGATGACAATGATGATGCAGCGTAATGCACAGCCTTGACCTTTGAGCCCTGCACTTTGTTGTGGACCACAATAAATTGAGGTGTCATTTTAGTGTTAAAACCATCAGGAGGATCACTCTTCCTCTGTTATACTACAGGCACAGTCATTTCAGTCATCTTTCTCTTGCCTTACATGACCTCCTCGGATGCTTATGTGTAATTTCAATGAAACTAGAGCCATGACAGAATGCTCTGCGGTGGGGCAGATGTCTGAAGGGTGAGGGAAGTTCACAGGGTGGGAGGGTGACAGGATTACTGGCGGAAGACAAGGCTGTCAATCAGATGCATTATCTCTGCCCCTCCCTGTTGGCAGGCATCTCACCCCTGAGTGGTGACAGAGGAGGTCGCTCGTATCTGATAAAGGCTGATAACCCTGAGGACCCACACAGTGGAGATCCTCCATGTCCAGCTAGATGGACTGACAGCGGATTCACTCTTCCAAACACACCTCCTCTCCTTGTGGAACAGCACTCTGGCTGGTATAACAGACTACGTTATATTATCTCTTCCTACAAGAAAATGTGTATGGTACAATATCAGTGTATGGTAGATTTTTTGAGACAGTCTAAAGATGGCCTTACTGACATGATGTCCACTAAACGTCATAGTGAGAATGTTGAGAGAATGGCTGTGACTGCCAACTCGTTGTCTTATTGCACTAAGCTAAGATTAAGACACCTGGTCCTGTCATACTGGACACATGATGGCCATAATAAAACAGTGGGCAGAGGTGAGCTAAATGAGGAGAGAATGATGATTAAGTTCAGTCTATCTTCACTCAGCACCAGTTTTTCTAAATTGGATGTTGAACTCTTCTCACCTTCTCTCAACGTATGTGATTCTGTGTTTATCAGCAGACTGAAATAGTTGCCAGGGTTGAACAGGAGCTCAGTCTGACACCTGGCCTGTCTGACCACAGTGAGTGTACTGAGAGGAAAAGGTATTCTTGTGTTGGACATTGGAAAGTGGTCAGTCAGTATCATTCACTTCTGATATTCCTGAGCCCCCCCACAAATAAATAAATAAATGATGTATTCAGTCCTCTTATCTTGATTAGAATGCAGCAATGTGCAACATGGTGAGTTTCCCTCAGCATAATGAATCCCTTGTTCACTAATAACATCACAAGCAGTACTTCATGTACTTAACTATATCAATATATAGTCATGCCCTAAGTCAACACCACACTGACACCTAATTCTACAATTTAATCATTTGTTTTGGAAACAAAATATACTTAATTTAGGCACAACAAATTATGTTCTAATTAGAAACCATATTGGGACATCCCAATACACTATTAGACACCCTTTAACAAGATGATAGTCTTATTAGAAATAAAATACAATGCCATATCAGATCTACAATATGCTACACTTACAATCTATTTTACAGCGATGATGCAATACAGGAGACACCAAATTTAATGCTACAAACATGAAACATAATTAGAAAACACAGACTGTAATAAGACAAATGTAATGCTATATTATATTGGACACAGCCTTTATAATAGTGACCCACAACACTGAATGCTCTGAGGACAAAACATGTATTATGCCTTTATCTAACATCGGTTTAGGGTCATTTGTTGCTCAGTAAAAAAAAACTGCAGTAATATAAAATCAAACCACATCCGATCACATTTTGTCACCCTTTCACTTAGTTTCCAAAGCCTGGATTTTGTCCAGAGAACATGGACAATTGGCGTTTGCAGGTAGCAATACTTACTATATGACACTAACATTAGCTATGGAAGCTGTCAGGACATCTTTATTGTCCACTGTTTGACTCAATCAGATGATACACACATAACACATTATAACTGATCTGTACTGTAAACCAAGGTGAATGGCATTAACATTTTTTTTTAATTACAGTTAATATTGCTTTGATAAGTAAAGTGACACATCAGTTACTGAGTAGTCCCTCATTACTTCATGATTATATCAAAATATGTTTCTGATCAGAGATGGAAGGTTTCATTTTAATTCAATTTAACGATCTAAACAGGGATATGTGTGGAAAGGTAATTACAAAAAAATCAAACCATTTAGTAAAAATTCAGTAAAACAATTGTTTTGCAAATAATTGAATTAAAAACACCAAACACCACTATATGATAATGAATTGATACATGCAAAGCAATGAAGTGTATTTCAGTAAAGTCTCCTCACATGGAAACCATCTGTCTAACATCCTCACTGGCAGAAGCTCAGCTAAAGAAAGAGATATTCAGAGCTTTCCAGTTTATTACATTTGCTAACTACATTAGCTATCCACACAATAAGCCATCATGGGGACCCTTCTTTTAAATTCCATGACTACATGACTGATAAACTGTGACTAGTGATTTTCTGGCTGCTGTTGAGAAAAAAAACACAAAACACAAAAAAAATTTGAAAATGGAATTTTTGTCCCGTTGGATTTTGTCTAGGTACAGTATATAGTTAGATTCCAGGTTTGAGTACTGAACTCATCCAACGAAAAGAAATGCTATGATGAGGATCAATGTTTTGATAGTTGATTATAATAAGATCTGGATCAAGTACCTTTTTCATGTAATAGAAAAGGATAGAATAGAATAGAACCTTATAACCTTAAACCTGAAAAGCAAATAACACCCCACCAAGTAGCATCATGCCAACTGACAGTCATCTGTAATTATCTGTTCACAGTTTTCAAACCAAAGCAACATGATGCTGTGTTGGAATAAAGCTTTAGCTCCACTGTGCTTAGTATCTTCTTATATGTGTTTTTTTATTGATGAGACGGAAGTAAAGGGGCTGTTTGTCCACTTTGTTGACTTAAGGTAAACAAAAGATGAAGGAAACGTGCTGGGCCGTTGCACAGAAGTCTGTGACTTATCTCTTATCTTTTTATTAAATGGCAGGAAATCAGGAGCTTCTTTGATAATTATTTATGTTTTTTTCATGCAAAATTGTGAAATTTTATATGGTTCCAGCATCTCAAATGTGATGGTTTTCTGTGTTTTCTTCGTCTAGTCTAATCACAATTGACAAAACAAGGTGGCACTGTGAGTCCTTCTCCCCATTTTTAGGCTCAGTCAAGAGAATAATCATCAGATTTATCCATAATGAATGTAATGCAATGAAATGCACATGAACTAGTTCAAATTAGGTCCAACTCAACTAGCTGCAATAGTAAAATGCTGTTAAAATATCATACATAAATATTAATAACTTTAACATTACACAACATGTAGTTGTATAACAAAAACAGAGGGCATGCTTATGCAAACCACTACCTTTCTGATTTTCCCTGGAAAACTGCGAGACAGACTGAAGTAAAAGAAAATGGGTTGGAGATGGTAAACTAAATGTTTTGGTTGTTCTCTTGGTGTGTGTGTGTGTGTGTGTGTGTGTGTGTGTGTGTGTGTGAATGGGCTGTACCAGTTGATACATCTGATGTGAGACAAGCTGGCCCTCTGACAGGAGCTGTCGCTGGAATAGCAGGGGGGTCCTTATCAATCACCCCCGACACACACACAAGCTGCCAATCAAATGCCCTCACCATGGCAACCGGGGCTCTGTTATCTTCACAGCTGTCAGCTCTCTCTCGCTCTCCCTGAGTTTGGATTTGAAAGGGACGAGACATGTGACTCAGAGTAGAATCCCACTGATATGGGTAGAAAGCCTCAGAAACTAAATGTAGAAGGTGATGGGACAGGCCAGCTGTGGACCTGCCATAATAAATATGTCACCATTTCGAAAGTCTGATGAGAGGCTACTGAAATACTGAGCAGGCAAAAAGAATAAGGCGAGAATGACTCAACAAAGCTTATATTAAAGCCTGTATCATAGTATGCTGTCTCCAGCTTTGTACCTAAATAGGTAATGACCAAACTTCATCTTATGAGGTAAAAAGGCAAAAACAGTGTTGCCTGCAACAGCATACTCAAGCCCTGTATATCAACACTACAAAATAAAGGAAGCCAGAGATGCAGCTGAAAGCTACAGTTAAGTCAATAGATTGCTGCTATTGCTGATCTAGCAAGTTTCTATGCTTTTCTAAGTAGTATTTGTGTTTTATTATACACACACACACACACACACACACACATAAACTCTGTATAAAGCTGTTGGGCCTGTATTGGCCTGGCAAAGCAATGTTTGGCCATCAACGGCTTCATATTACAAAATCCACCTTAGTCTCATCAGTAACTGCATTCAGAGCTATACTCCCAAGAAGCAATCTGTACGAAATACAAAGGTACTGTTGTTAAAGAATATTCAATATTCAAACATCCAAAATATTATCTGCAACATAAAAAGTAATATCAGACAACTTGATGAAACCCTGACTGCATCTGCTTAATGAACAGATGAATATCAGGAGGAATGACAAAAAGGTTGAGAAATATGGTCTCCTCTATTCTCATTCTTTATTGTCATCAACACACACACTGCACTCCAGTCGAAGAGGGAGCTAGGCAACTTGTGGTCTTTGTTTAAAAGCAGCAGAATGAAAATGTAAAGAGGAACTCATAAATAGAGAGCTGAAAAACCCCCTGCTGGGGCTGCTTTGGGCTGGCCTCCAGCCACACACACACACACACACACACACTGGTCTTTTCAAGCAGCGCTCAATCAAAGGTGTGTAAGGGAAATTGTTATTAACAGATCAATCACCTGTAGGATGAGAACAGCAGAAGAACAATCCATCCATGGCTGAAGCTGTATGGTAATGAGAGGGGTCACTAAATCACTGCTAACACACACACACACATACACTGAGGTGTGTAGGGTGCAAATTTTGAAATGAAAGCTGGTGAAAATACATCATGGTATCTGAAGTAAGCCTATAACACTTTCTATCTCCTGTTAATTTAACATTAGCTTGAATGAGTCGACCCAGCTCCGCAGCATCGTTACATATGTTCAAATGGGGAACTGCAACTTTTTAGGACATTTATTTGAGCAACATACAAGAACCACTCATGTGGACAGACTTGTTCTAAAGTATCCCAAAGTAGTAATTTAAGAAAATTAACACATTTTCGTCAAACTCTACATTTTCAATGTTGTGACAAGAATTTGCATTCACATTAGTGTCCCCCGCTGGTTTAAGTAGAGGTCTCTGTCTACAAACACCTGAACAACACAACAACTGTTCAATCATCGACTTCTTCAGTTAAAAAACAAGAAAGCTGCACTCAGCAACACTCAAAGTATATAGCCATGTGCTTTAATGATGAAAAGAAAGAAGTAACTTGTAACTTGCAACTAATTTCACAAACTTGCTTTATTCAAAATTAGTATTCTTTTTCCCCACATCATGAACAAAGTTTTTCATTAATGATTTTATGTGGCACATATGACACAGCAGCTTAAAGTAGTTGTTGAATTATTTCACTCAGGTGCCTCAATCGAGTATCATCCTACCAAACACCTACAGCAGGTTATAACATTATCCTGTATAATAACTATGACTGTGCCATGACTTTCTCTCACTTTGCAATTTCTTAGCATCCAACATTGTGTTAGATCACCACCTGTTTGTGCCTGCCACAGTACATTTCTAACAGCTGTGCAATTATCATTTTGGGTCCTCTAACGCAACTATTCTGACACTGTTCATTGGTTTTCTAATTTCTTCCAGCAGCATTTTAAACTCTGTTGTGTCAATTCTGCATTTTACTCTTTAGATACAATTGCAGCAGAACATGTTGTCTTATAATGTATTTCTATGTTTGTTGATGACTCTGATGATCAAACCTCACAAACAAACTTCCACATGAACAGCAAGTTTTCAGCAGGCTGAAACAAACCATTTCCAGCAATTTTTGTGCACTTAAGATTGTTTAATGAATCTGACTTGAACAACCATGCATAGAAAGCTAATGGAAAACAGTCAGACATTTGGGACAAGAAAAGCAAAATGCTTCTGCATGAGATGAGAAATAGTGCAAATAGAGAGTTGTTGACACTGCGTCCTGTTGACTGTACACAGTATCAGAAATAAAAATGTCAAAGCTGAATTTTTTTCACAGAGGCTGATAATCTGGCTCAAAATGTCAACCAACAGTGACAACATGCTTTCCCCACATCCCATGCAGCTGTGATGTACTGTGGCACAGCTGGGTGTGGTCCCAGTAAAACACAACACACCTGACCACATCCAGCTGTTGGACCGGGCACTGCCGCGTCCTTTCGTCCAGGAACTTTATTCCAGGGGAAGGAAGTTAGTCAAACAGTAATAAGATAGAAGACACGGCTACGGCGTATGATTAACAATTTATTTTAGAAGCATAAAAGATGAGTATACAGTCAGCGCTGAGGCTTCGACCTGTCCACTTTAAGAGTTGGAGAGACGAAGCCCCGAACTAAGGAAATCATAAGTTTTTTTTATACATCTTGACTCCTCTTGGGACCACGGCGCATATCCTTGAGTGTTATCCTCTTGGCGCCAGGGAGTGCGACCCTGAGTGTTATCAGTGTCTTGCTAAATGTAGCCAACCGGCTCTAGCTGGACCCGAGCGAGTGTTAAAATCAGATGTGGTGCATTCTGTTCTGATGAGCAAGCAGCAGCGAAGCAGTGATTAACATATCATAAGGCTATGGCATGACATGGTGTGATGACAAATAAGAACACTTAGTTTCATAATAATCCAACAAATCCCCCTGTTGGCGTGCTCTAAAGCACGCCACTACTATAGTGTGGTGTAGTGTATCTAACCTATGTAGGAACTGTGCCCCTTCCGGCTGTCACATCAGTGGGTCCCCCAGCTCACTGCCATGTCTCCGGTGGTCTCACAGTTGTGTATGCAACAAAGTGGAATTATCACTAACAGTTTCTATAATCAGTTAATATATTACGCTTACCAGCAAGCAACAAAGCAATTCTATTCTAACAACATGTGATCAGTTATTTTAGACCCTGTCCACTAAACGATGTCATCTTCTTCCAAGCCGTCCTCCTCCGACATCGTCAGCTGTATCAGCATGTCCTCAGGAGGATCTTCTTCCTGTTCAGCCAATTCTCCATCTCCCTCATCCAGCGGAGGTCTTCTTTCAGCTACTGCTGTCATTTGATACTCTGGGGGAGGTCCTTTTTTTTTCGATGGACCCCACCGCCTTGTCGATGCACTGGATGATAAGGGCTTGGATACAGGGATACAACAACAACCACAGAAAGCAAAAAGCAAAATAGCAAGCAACAATGTCACATAACTGGCAAGGAGATTACTCCACTTGCCTTCCTCTGCTGCTGCCGAGCGGGGATTCTAGCTTTTTTCCTATCATATCAAGCATTCTGTGATTTTTTTTTTTTTTTTTTAATTTTTTGTTTCTCTATCTGTCCGGCTAGTTAAGCAGCTTAATTCACCTACATTAAACACATTTTATATCATTTCCTCCATCCTTATACCTACTTCCTTGTTGCCTCTGTAGGCTTCCTATTCTTTTCACACGTCCAGTTCTTCCTCCTTCTCCTTCCTTAACAATGTCTCGACCCCCCTGATTAACATATTCATATTTTAATCATTCTCTATTTCACCTCAACAACTGCTGCTCCTTATCTTGTTCTTCCTTTCGCGTTCTTCTGTCCTCGTCTTGTTTCTCCTCCCGCATTGGCTGAAGTTCACACATCAGCTTGCACTGCTTGTACAGGCAGACCAGAGCTGGAAAAACAGTTACTGAAATGCAGTTTTGTTAATTTCAGATGTTCAGAAAGCTCAGTTAGTTTCTTTTCCCAGTTCCCCTCGGTTCATTCTGGTTGCTATTTCAATTTTGGATTTCAACTGTACTTGTCTATTTTGCAGAGAGATGATGTAACATTTCCTTTGGTCGGCTGTTGGTGGGGGCCCCGTTAGCGCACCAAACAGTCCGTTATCTTTTAATTCTTTCACCCATTCGTCAAATTGTTGTAATTTGTTTTCAATTTCACCTTCTGGAAAAGTGTGTCAAATTTTTATTTTTCCCACATACAAATAATGTCCCAAAACCCCTGGAGAATCGCTTTATTCTCCTCCTTCGCCTTCTTTTTTCTCTTTAGACATGTTAAAAGTTGTTCAGTAGTCACACACGAACTTTAGGCACACCCGGCCTCCCTTCTGCCCCTGCACTCGCAACACACACACTCTTTTAACCAGGGCGCAGTATTTCATTCACTCAGACACTTTTTTTGTTTTTTTTGTTTTTTTAAATACTTATCTCGAGACGTCTCGCGGGTTGGACGCTTTTACAATTATAGCTAAAAATACAGAATATTAACAGCTATAACTGAGGGACCTTTAAACCCAAACCCTAATCAATAACCGGAGTTAGCTGCTTTTACTGTAGTAACAGAGGGACCTTAAAACCCAAACTTCCGTCGGGCTGTCGCTTTTACACTTGTAGCTGTTAATTCGGAAATTAACAGCTATAACTGAGGGAACTTCAAACCCAGCCCTAATCAATAATCGGAGTTAGCTGCTTTTACCATTAATATTCATAACAGTGGGACCTTAAAACCCAAACTTCCGATGGGCTAGCAGCTTTTACAGTTGTGGTTGTTAAGTCAGAAACTAATTCAGAAATCAACAGCAACAATTGAGGGACCTCGAAACCTAAACCCTAATCAAGTATCGTAGTTAGCTGCTTTTACTGCTAGCAGTAACTTACTGCCAACAGAGGGACCTTAAAACCCAAACTTCCGATGGGTAGTTCTTTTGCAGCTATGGCTGTAAATTTGGAAATTAACAGTCATAACTGAGGGACCTTGTAACCCAAACCCTCATGAGCTAATCAGAGCTAGATGCTTTTACTGTTATTTTGTTTAACAGAAGGCCCTAAAACCCAAACTTCCAACGGTTAGGCATTTTTTAGGGAGTTGGATCAGGCCCCCACGGACATTTAAACCGTACTAACCATGCCTGAATTCTTGTCTTTAAAAGTAATAATAATAATAATAAAAAATTTTAAATTCTATTCCATACTCATTTCCATGTTTTATTTTACCAAAAACAGTATTACACTTTGGATCAGTCTAACACAGCCAACAAAACGTCCTGGTGGACGTGCAGAAATTTTGTTAAAAAGGTTTTCTGCTTACCTTTTGTTTAGGCGGCCGCCAGCTGTGAGAGACTTTTCCTCGGTGCAAAAAAAACCCCTCCTTCACTTAGGCCTGAAATCCCGGACGAGCCCCCAATTTGTGGGACCGGGCACTGCCTTTCGTCCGGGAACTTTATTCCAGGGGAAGGAAGTTAGTCAAACAGTAATTAGATAGAAGACACGACTACGGCGTTTGATTGATAATTTATTTTAGAAGCACGAAAGATGAGTATAGAGTCAGCGCTGAGGCTTCAACCCGTCCACTTTAAGAGTTGGAGAGACGAAGCCCCGAACTAAGGAAATCATAAGTTTTTTATATATCTTGACTCCTCTTGGGACCAGGGCGCATATCCTTGAGTGTTAGCCTCTTGGCGCCAGGGAGTGCAACCCTGAGTGTTATCAGTGTCTTGCTATGTGTAGCCAACTGGCTCAAGCTGGACCCAAGCAAGTGTTAAAATCAGATGTGGTGCATTCTGTTCTGATGAGCAAGCAGCAGCGAAGCAGTGATTAACATATCATAAGGCTATGGCATGACATGGTATGAAATAAGAACACTTAATTTCATAATAATCCACCAAGAGTGTCTGTGAGAGCAGAGGCAGAAGGAGACAGAATGAAATAGCAGAGAAAGTATATCTGTGTTTGTGTGAATGAAGTGAGAGGGAGGGCAGACAGAGCATTGCATACATAGCTGAAATAGCTGATGTTGACTGGATTATGTAGTGTGTGTGTGTGTGTGTGTGTGTGTGTGTGTGTGTTTGTGTGTGTGTGTGGTCATGTGGTTGTGTTTAGGTACAGCCACTCACTCTTGTTTGTCTCCAGTCTGTGTAACCCAGCCAGCCACTGTGATTTCACTTCTCCTCTCTTCTCCATCCACATTCACTTGTCCACTGTCTCTCACTCTTCCTCCTCATCTCTGGCCCTACATCTCACCTACTCTTCCTCCTGCTCTTGTGCAGTGTCTTTGGAGCAATTCAAAGTTCCTATCCTTGGTACTGATTATATGTGTTGACAAAACCATGAATATGGGACTGTACATGAACACATCATACTGTTGAAGGCAGTTATCTCCACACCCTGACATTGCACTGCTCTGCATGAACATCAGACTGTATGGAGCAATTATTGTAGCAAAACTATGTGCAGGGTTGTGTAACTGTATCTCAATCATTGAGAGGGTAATCAGAATTGTAAATGTGTAAAAGAATCTCTAAAAGTACTGAGCATGTGTGCAGGAATCTGTAAATTGTATATTCAGAATCTCTGTGTGTCATAAGATTTAAAAAATGTTTCTGAAAAAAAAATCAAACCTATATTAAAATTTGCAAGTCTATTGAGATTTTGGCCATTTCAATGAATTTATGATAAAGTGAAAATAAAGGATCCTTCCAAATTTAGGGGCTGCTGGTTTGACCACGGAAAAGCAAATGATAACTTGGCCGCAGCTAAATTCAGAGGCCTTCCTGAGTTGTAACTGATGTCTTGTCTGTATTTCCAGCTCTAGAAGGAAAACTAGCAAAATACACATTTACATTGTGATTGCATTCACAGAGATGCAGATATGTGCACAAGTGTGGCATCTCAAATATACACAGTATGAATTCATACCACAATGAACTTCATGTTAATACTGTTGAAACAAACTGTCAAAACAAACCATTCTAAAAGAAAAAATGTGAAAACTAAAGCTCCTCCTATGACATAATTTTCTTTCCTTCATCCCTCCATTCATATTCGATCCTGCTCTCCCTCTCTCCATACCCATCCTGCCAGCTCCCACCTGTTATTATTGTGGCCTGCTAGCCATTGCTGACACTGCAATCCTCATAACTGTGGTGGCCCACTCATTACACCAGGGCTGTGCTGTGATTTGGACAAATTGCAATGAGATGTCTTCACTCCAAGGTTGAAAAAACACTGGTTGAGACACATGGAGCTGGATCGGGAATAAAGAATGTGGAATACAATATAAATATTCTCTTTGTCAGTGAGAGATGGAGAATGTGGTGTCTATTTAAACTTCATCACTTGGTATTGTTGCAGAGGTAAAAAGTCACTCGGTGTTCATGTAAATATGGTGAGCAACAGTCTTTACTGAAGGGTCTGTCTGAACACATTCATACTGCCATTTCACATGTGCTTCTGCAAGATGTTTAAGAGTGCGTCTGTGTGTCATATTTCCCATGTGGATATTTCTTGTAGCTAAAGACACTAAAACTAGCTAGCTGTAACTTAACCTGTGAATAATGAAGTCTGATCAGAAACAGTTTTGGTCAACATTTATGGTTTTTGATATTCAGCTGTCTTGCGGCAGGACAAGTGATGTTGCGAGCTCAGATTTTAAAGATTAGCAAGGCTAATGTGCTAATCCTGTATTATTCTACATTTCCTGTATGTCTTTACCGTGCAGGTCATAGTTTCCAAAGATCACAGGAGCATAGTTTTTCCTGAATCAGTGTTAAGTGAAAAAAAATGCACAGGCATATCAATGAAGTACCTGTATGTCTGCTCTTGGCAACTTTGCAGTTTTGCTTATTGCTGACAAGACTTGCTAGACTTTGACTGAGACTACCTATCATTTGTGCATACATAAGACAGCTGCATGTGCATACTGACTCTACCAGTCTGATGGATAATGCTACTAGGAATGCACAGAGATTAATGTTATCAATGATCAATCAATTTGGAAAGAAATGCTTCTTTTGTAAATTAGTTATACCTGTTGCCTTTACTTTACTGGGACTTCTTGTCTGTTGTTATTGAGAACTTTCCTAAGATTTTGTAATTTTCTTCACAAACTGCAGATATTAGTGGCAAGAACTCTATAGTTCTGTGTACAGAGGCCCCCAGTTGCCTCCAGAGAATATATCACCCTAGTCACCATGATGAGGGGGCCTCACGCTATACAACCAGGTCCAACATCGTCAGCACCATGTATGACTTCCGTATTTGTGAAAGTTCGGCCGGGTTTCTATATGTGATGATACGTATTTTTCACAGGCCACATGAGTTAGATGGAACCTCATACACAGTACAGCACAGCACAGATTTTCAAAAATGGTTCCTCACAGACTCCAGGGCTAAAAGTTGACCTAGGTCAACTTCACAGATCAGAGGCGTATCTTCCAGGCCAGTTCCAGAATGTGGTCGCTGCTGAAATCACAGGTTACAGATGGTCAGTTGCTGCTGGGCTCTACGTGGACTGAGCTCCACCCAGCAAGGTTGGACACACCTCTGACCACAGTACCATGGGCCAAACTCACACAGACCTATGCGTTATCACCTTGGCTGTGCTCCTGTACTCACCAAACATTTCTGTGAAACATCAATTATTGCACTGATAATGAACTGTAAGAGTTTATGTCATTCTTCCAGGTAAATCTGAAGTCTTTTTTGGAAAAGTTTTAAGATAATGTTGCCTTGAACTAAGCAGGTACTCTAATGATTGTTTGATAGTGTGTGTGAGTGTGTGTTTCAGGAGAAACTATCATGAAGTGTTACCCAGTAGCACATGGATGAATGAAAACATGTCTTTGTGGCTGTAATATTCTAGTTTCTGGAGTCTGCTGTTTGTATACAAACATATACTTACTTTAAAAATATATATACTTTATATTTTTATAACATTTTACCAACGTGTGAGTGTCACGTGTCATGATAACTGTTTCTTCCATATTTACTATATCTACTTACACTATCTTCTCTTCCCAATAGTTAAGCTTTAATTGCTGCTGCCCTAAAAACATAATTTGGACCTCCTGTTCATGCTTATAGCTAACCACTTGACCAACCTCAGACTGTCAGGCTAGAGACCTTTAACCTTCAATTATCAGAGGATTTAAGGAAATTAATATCCAGTATGAAAATAAATATTTTGAAAATTAAAACCACACATTCTTTTTTCTAATGACAGTTAGTGTTTAGACAAATAGAGTGAACTAAACCACATTTTGTTGAGTGCGGTTACATTCTGAGGCTGAACTGTCAGTTGTGCTATTAAAATGTCAAACGTGAACAGTCTTTTCTGTTTGACTACGAATCTTTATAGGAGAGATTGTTCTCCTATTAAAAAAACAACCCCATAGGTCATCTGTGCTATGAACCAGAGATGTAACTCTATATAACATACATCATAGGTATATTTTAAACATGATTGGAGCAAAGGAGGAAGTTTGGTGATGAAGAAAACATGTTCATGTTAGAAGGAGGTTGTGCTGAATGAATATGTAAAAAAAAAAACCCTCTGAGACCTGCAGGGGGGATTCGTGAGTTTTACCTAATCACGTAGCTGTTGTACCTAAGCCTAACCAACCATAACCTTAACTGCATGTTTATTATTTCTACCATGATGAAAAAGGTCTGGTTACAGTGTTATTTCAGGAAATGCACCTATGACCTCTGTTAAACGGTAGGGAAAATAACCTTTACGGTTGTTTAAGCTGGAGGATATGATTCTGAGAGCTGGACATGAAAACTAGACTAAACTAAACTGTTGACTTCCTACACACTTCCCATGTTCAGAAGTATGATTAGATCATAATCATGTAGCCAGGAATATTAAAAATAGCAGTTTTTGAAACAGTGTGGCCAGTAGATGACTTTAAAGGTGTTTTGTTGATTGTGACATTTAAGACTAAATGAGTCATAGCTGCTCAGATACCCAAGCCATCTCATCAGCAAAGCACAGTTAAAACTTGGTCCATTCTCAAAAATTTGCTCAAGTGCACTTCTAGTAACCTCACCACTATTAACACTTAATTAGATTAGATTAACTTTATTAATCCCACAACGGGGAAATTTACACGTTACAGCAGCAGAGGAAAGGTGAAAAGAAACAAAAGAAGAAAGACAAAGTGAGCATAATTTACAGAGTTGCCAGCATTGCTGACAGGTGAGACACTAGTCAATTGTACAACAATTGTAAAGAATAAAAAATAATTAAAAAAAAATAATAAAAAATAATAAAAAATAAAAAAAATAAAAAAAATAAAACTGCTACTCTCCTCTCCAAAACAAAAAGAGCTGATCGTAACTTTACAACCTGGCTCAAGTCACAGCTCCCCCAATCATACTAGGACCTGCTATTGTTGTGTTTCATGTATTAGTGACCATAAAGAGCGTTCACAGAGCCAAATAGACCCTTGGTGGGATCCCAAGGACTAAACATAGGGGTCACAACAGTGAACAGTTGTATTGTTATTCGTAGAGGCAGACACTCAGGTTTCCCTTTTGAGAGCTGTTGGGGGAACCACTATTACAGGTAGTTGTGAAGTGTCGCTACTTGTTGAGATGAGCCCTGTATACAATGAAATGCTGCAGGGTACAATGACTTCAAATAGGTTTCAAGGTAAACTCCCTCTGCACAATAGAGGGGCCCAGGCCCATTAAGTCACAGACACAGAGGGCCACCTTGCGTATTGAGCAGTGTATTGGTGATTTGTTGTTTTCAGGGTTTTGAGAGTTGTAAATGAACAGAGCAATAACATGTCTGTGCCACATTTTACAGTGAAAGGCCAGTGAATGGAGGAGGGCTGGGGAAATGTTGTTGTGACCCTGTTGTGATTAAGCAGAGGGAACCTGCTTGGGAGTCCCAGCCCAGTCTGAGGGCCTGGACAAACTCACTATCAGAGTGAACTTTTAACGTGGGCTGTTATTTCCACATACAGTTGGGCGATACATTATAGGAACAACCTGAATAATGATTTGAGAAACAGGATGACAATGCCCACATCAACAAGTCACGAGGGCTCACTGAATGGCTTGATTAGTATAAAAATAATGTGAATCAAATGATCTTGTATTTATATTACACAGTTTTATCAAGACATTTTAAGTTTTTTATCACATACCAATGATATATCTGGAGCAATTTTGGGTTCAGTGTCTCTCAAGAACATGTAGGGATGTTATGTAGGGAATTAAATCAGCAACCAATTAGCAAATGACTCACTCTGCCTCCTGAGCCACAGCCTCCCCAATATCCTATAGCTTTTGTAATCACTAGATTTGACCAATGCGTTATACAGTACTCTCTATCACCAAATGGGAGAATATCTTGTGGAAGAATGGTGCTCATCCCTTCCAATAGAGACATGGAAGACTTGTAGAAACCTAACCCAAAGAGCACTGAAGCTCTTCTGGCAGCTAATGGTGGCCCAACAGCTAACTAAGACACTTACTTTATTGTTATTTGTAACCCATCTCTCTGTCCTACTTCCGCCTGCTGTGTTATCTAGTCCTGCAGCATCAGGCAATAAGCAGAATTGATTGCATCACTAGTGTCCTCTAGTGGCAGTTTCTGATAAATGCTGGTGCTGTACTTATGAATATAAAATACTGTATTTTCATTAACAACTGATCAAGTGAGAAAGTGTAATCAATCAAGAGCAGGCCTGGCATTCTATTCTATACTGTGTAATTTCTATGTTTATCTAACTGTTAACAAATCCCATACCATTCAAACTACGTTTGGAACAATAGTTTTTTGTTCTTGTGTTGTTGTTTTTTTTATAATACTAGCAGGACAGGATTAGCATTTGAAGATAAAAAAAGAATATACTGACTACAGACTGAGGCTGACTGCAGGACATAGCATTATAGTTCAACAGGAAGCCTATCTATGAAAACAACAGGAACAGCACTTTGGGGAGGATCCAGTCTTCATGATAAATATTCTACAAGGTATTAACAATTAGGCTCTGTGTAAAACTGTATAATGAATGAATTGGGGTTTTGAGAGCAAGTTGAAATATTATTAGTTAAATTGTTAATTATTAACATTTGACCCTGACAACAGCCTTACATTTCCACCTACACCACACACACACAATCTGCTCATCCACATCAAAGCCAGCAGGTGGAAAATCACTGTAACACATCCACATTGAGGAATAAAAGGCTGCAATCAACATGTGAGTGTCTTTAATGATGTGGGAGAATAAATGTGAGTAGTGGAGCTCTTAGCAGAAACTGGCTAAACTCTGGCCTCGTTAGCATACCAGCATCTGTGGCCATGTCTGTAGCCCTGGGGCATGGCAGTAGTGATTAACATTTAAAACAGGGCAAGGACTCCCACACTACCCCCACCCCAGCTCTGGAAGAATGATGTATACTGGGATTTCAGCTTCTCCACCTTCTGCTTCTGACCTGAGCTTACAGCATGCAGACTGCTGAATGGCACAGGGTCATCAAGCAACAAAAACTGACAAAGGCTCATCAGGCTAACAACTGTACTGGGCAATAATATACATTAGAGCAAATTCCTGGTGGGTTACTTTAGAGCTTGAACATTTACTTCTGGAGTATTTCCAAGGACAAGCTCCTAGGGGTCTTTCTTTTTAACACACAGGAGGAAGGAACAGGAAAGCCAAATTTTCACTTGTAAACAAATCATTTTGTATGTGAGCCTTGTTTGCCATTGAACGAGCACTAATCAAGCATACTTTGACTGAGAAATCTGCTGCATTATCATCAGCAGGGGAAACAATTTACTTTGATTTCTGCAATTAAAACATTCACTGCTAAAAATTATTTGCTGGCTCTGTCACCAAATCTGAGTGGGATGGCCATAAGTGTGGGAGTGGGAGGATGAAGACCATCTCCACTGAAGAAAGCAGAGGACTGCCACAGAAGATTCAAATTGTTGATAAAAACAAAGTTTGAAGCTCTACAGCAAGACAGAAGCAACTCACATACTCTGAGGAAGTCTGGTTAAAAGCCAAGACCTCCCAACCACCATTTAAATGGGGCCTGAAATAAAAATGATGGCTTTCTAACAAGTTTAGTCCAGTACTGATTTATGCAAATCAGTGCCAATCAGTACTGGACAGAGGGTTTTTTTAGTGAGAAGGTGAGGGATAACATAGATTAGAGATTTGGTGGTGGCCAAGTGTAGTCTATGAAGGCTCGCTAAATGGAAAAATTTTTCATTGCGAATCATGTGAATTTACAGAAAGCATTGGATCATACTTTTCACAGTGCTTACCTGTATTTCCTGAAGGCAATTTGTTGAAGACGGTTTTCAGCCTACTTTATGTTTGTTGACACCTAGCTGATGCATTGCAAGCAATGCATATATTATAATCGTGCGCGTTTATTATTATTCTTATATCAAAACTTTGTCCGCTAACTTGTCCCGCAGCTTTGAGAAAAGTGCCACATATGTTATATCAAAACGTGCGGTTCGATCGGGAATGGTGTGCTATGACTTTTCTTGGCGTTCGCCGTTACCACGGCGACAAAAATGGCGAAAAACGGCGAGATTTTTCCCATAGGAATGAATGGGGAACGATCGGAAAAATTTTCGAAAACACGTCAACTTTGGAGCCTCACAGTGTCATCATGCTTTGACGTAGAGACGCGGTTGAAAGTTTAAACGGGTCACGAGACATGAAACTTTATTGGTTCCAATCGGCAGTTCGACCGATATCACGGTTTTGGGTGTGTATTGCGTGGGCTAGAGTGGGTGATGTCACCCACTCTAACTTTCAGCCTCTCTTCTCGTCACACAAATTTTTGTGTTTCTCCTCTCTTCACGCCCACACGTTTAATTTCTCGCCCACCATTTTTACATAAAGAGCTACGGCTGGGCGTGAGACGATTTTGTTCTGGAGCATCGCACTCAATTAGTTAACATTGCGTTTGGGGGCCTCTCAGCAGTCAAGTGCTGTGCATTTCCACAGCAGCTCGTGTGTGCTGGCAAAGAAAATTTCCGCGGGAATTTTCTAGTTGTTATTATTGTTACTGTCATGGCTGTTGTTGTCATTATTGTAGTCGCTGTTTTCTTCCAGTCCAGTTCCATCCATTATTCCATCATTCAAACAAGGCAGATAATAACTACAATACATAATAATGTTTAATCATGCAATAGGTGGAGTATGCTGCACTCCACCTCTTGTAGAGCAAATCTGCCTGGCACTGTAAGGGCATCCAGCATACCTAAGCTTTTGGACAGGGCAGGTAAAAAAAAAACAAAAAAACGTTTTTTGTCCAGGTGCACACTTAATGTTTATAAGTGTGCACCATCTAATTGTTTTCCTTTTGGTTTTTGACTTGCTGATGGATGATGAATTGGATGTATTCTAGAGGAGTGACCAACAAGCCATGAGGCTAAAAACATGCCTTACTAAGCAAGAACCAGTCATGGTATTAGACTGTAAAATCCAGTAGAACACAATTCAAACAATTTCCCCCTTGGGGATTAATAAAGTATTCTTAACACAACCAGCCAACTTCAGATTACTTAAAACTTGACATGAAACTGCCAAGATAGAAAGACAGGATCATAGTAGCGTATTAGCATTACAAGTTCTGACCTCTCGATTCCCCCTCTCTGATCTCTGGCTCTGGATATCCACAGCTTGCAGGATGACGGATGTATTTTTGGTGGCTGATGTCTGGGGCCCAGTCAAAAGTGATGGATGTACCTTTTGCCACTAATTAACTGAAATAGTCTCTATTTTTATGTTCCTTCCCAGATTATTATAATTTATATTATATGTCACATTGACCTCAGTTTGATTTGTGCATCCGTGTAAAACAGCTGGCAAAACACTGCATCAAATGACCAAGGTTCCTTGTACTTTTTTGCAACTTGACAAAGTCCTGTCCATTTTCTCATTCTCTCACTCTACTTTTAATAGAAACCACCACCAGAGGGCAAAATCATGCTTCTGGAATAGATCTTGAATCCATGTCCAGCTGTTGCCAGCTAAGGCAAACACAGCTTCCTCCTTCACATTGTGCTGCTCATTGCCTGTCATATTATTCATATTAAATAGTATCTACTACTGCAGTTTCATATTCCTTACATATTTACATAATTTATTATTCAAAATAAATGGACAAGCCGGCAGTGATTATTTCCAGTATTTGCAATAGGGTGTTGCTCACGTTCCAGTCCTCACAAGTACAGGATAACTAATATGATATGTGAGTATCCATCGGAAAGTACTTCATTATCTTCCCAAAATGTTAAGTCACAGGCTAAAGGCTGAGAAGTGTAGTCATATAACATTTGTACAGTAAAAGAAACCAACTCATATGTTTGTTGTATCATGACAGTAGCAGAAATTAATTTTTAAAAAACCTTTCCCAGTGAAATGCATATGTCAGTCAGTCAGTCACTAATTGTTGGGGTAACTGCTTGTAAGGAAGGTTGTAATGCTTTCATTTATATGTTTATATTACAGGTACTTTGGTGAGATGTCACAGCAGGCACATGACTATTTCCTGGAGACAGTATGGATCTGTAAAAACTTGACTTGAATTTAAATTGCAAAAATACCAGTCCACACATTTACAGGTGACAGCACATTTACAGCAAGAGCTGCATGCTTGTGCAATATTTGGCACCAGGCCCAGGAGAGGGAGTGAGAGATACAGCAAGGACTAATTTACTTTGGTGCTTATTCAGACCAACGTGTTAAAATGATTTTAGAAAGGCCTCTTTTTTCTGTAATCTCCCTCTTTCCCCTCCAGTAAAAGTAAATATCTATAACCAGCTGTCTGCTTGGTTTACATTCCAATCTTTAGGCTGAATGATGCAGAAAATCATGTTTTAAATTGATTTTATATGGTGGAGTTCCAGATGTGCAGCAGGGGATTCCATGCATAGTGAAGTAGAGAGATCCTGAGTCATGTCAGTTTATCAAGACCCTCACCTAAAACAGTTTAATGGGATAATTTAAAACATTTGAGATGGACTTGTGTGATATATCTATCATTTGGAAGTATATTTATGCCTCTTTGTGTGCTATTAAGTTCAAGTAAACCTTTTTGGTCCAGAGACTAGCAAACGTAACAACCTTTTCTATAACCTATATTTGCCTTCTCCTCCCCAATAGAGGATGTTGATGGCCTGATGGTCTGCAGCTGTTTGTGCTGATGTTGACATTTTAAACAATTCCTCCACAGGATAATAAAACCCTGCTGCTGCAATTACACACACACACACACACACACACACACACACACACACATATGTATATGTATGTATGTATATATATATATATATCTTGTCAGATATGCATTTGGCTTAACATCTTTTATAGTGACAAATATTTTTTCATTTGGTCATAATAGACTTGGTCTTAATGTACTTCACAGTAACCTATTTCTACATGCCTGATGGACCGGGCACTACTGCATCCTTCAGCCTGGAACTTTATACCAGGGGAAGGAAGTTAGTCAATTAGTATCAAGATAGAAGATGCAACTACGGCGTATGGTTAACAATTTATTTTAGAGGCACGGAAAATGAGTCAGTGCTGAGGCTTCCATCTGTCCACTTTAAGAGTCGGGGAGATGAAGCCCAGAACTAAGGAAATCATAAGTTCTTATACTTCTGGACTCCTTGGGACCAGGGAGCACATCCTTGAGTGTTACCCTCCTGGTGTCAGGGAGTGCGACCCTGAGTGTTATCAGTGTGTTGCTATGTGTATCCAGTCGTAACCGGCTCTAGCTGGGCCTGAACAAGTGTTAAAATCAGATGTGGTTCATTCTATTCTGGTGAGCAAGCAGCAGCGAAGCAATGATTAACATTTCATAAGGCTATGGCATGATATGGTGTGATCAGAACTAAGAACACTTAGTTTCATAGTAATCCAACATGCCTGAGTCCAAACATTTTTCATCCTGTTCTTCCTCTGTGCTTTAATAACAGCATTTGAGTGTGGCTTTAGTGTTGCTGTTGCTGCTGGATCATCAATCCAGTTTTATTACTTAGTGATGTTGTCTCCACGCTATCTGTCATCTACCTTGTTCCATGATAACAGACATTTGTTGCTATCCTGTGTCTCCCTGATCTAATACGGTCAGTACCAGTGACAGCCACGCACGCGCGCGCGCACACACACACACACACACACACACACACACACACAGTATAACCAAGGGGAACAATGAAGATCAGAAGAATGCTTGTTAGGGACAGAGGCGCTGCAATTAATACAATGCTTAGATGTGTTAGGTAGCATTTGTGAACGTGTCAATGTTAGGGGGAGGGGGAGGGGGAGAGATGGGATAAGATGAAGTGCTCACAATAGATGGAATGCCTTGTTCTGAATTACATGCAGCCAATTATAACTACATTAGCCAAATTTTATCATGATTTATTAGCAGTCACATCATAAAATATCATCATGGTGTTGAGATATCAATGATCTCAAATAAAAAATGCTAAATTGCATGTGGTCCAACAGATTGCAGGTTAACATCCAGATTACTAAAGGCTTCAACTTCGACAAAGCATCTCTCTAACTTAAAGAAATAGGAGCATCTCTGTTCTTTTTCTAACCATTGTCTCCATGTCTAAGCAAAAGCTCCACCTGCTCCTTCATATCTTAGCGAACGTATTTTCAAATTAATCACTTATGTTGTGACTTATTCTGTTAAAGTGACTGTAGACATTTCAAAAAAACGAAAAGAATAGAGTTGCTAGAAAAATTAAGTGAACCCTTTGTAATGACTTGGTTTTCTAAATGAATTATTGCTATCAGGATCTGACCTTCATCTACAACACGAGTAAAGACTATGACAATGTGCTTAAGCTGATAAACATAACAGTTATTGTTCTGTATTGAATACACCCAGTAAACACCCATTCACCAATTCACAATGAAGGAATAAAGTCAGTGGACCCTTGGATTTAATACCTAGACCAACCTCCTTTAACAACAGTAACCCCAAACATGTTCTGCCAGAATTTGTGGATGAGACCTGTACAATGTTCAAGAAGACATTTGTACCATTCTTCCAACAGAATTGCTTTAACTCAGACATGTTCTCAGGATGTCTGGTGAAAACGAGTAAAGTCATTTCACAGCATCTCTTTTTCTCTTTTGGGTTAAGGTCTCTACTCTGACTGGGTCCAAAAGGTGGATTCTTGAAGTCAATCTTTTGTACATTTGCATCCATGCTTAGCATTGTTTTCCTGCTGTCCCACCACTTCTGCGAAGGGCCAGCTGGCAGCCAGTCACCCTGACATTATCCTGTAGAATGCCTAGTATAATTTGGAAATTAATTTTTCCCCTCAGTGATGGTGAGCTGTCCAGGCCCCAAATCATGAATCCTTGAACTTAACTGACGCAAAGACATTTTTTGTTGGTGTACAGTGCCCTTTTCCCACCATAGATAGTCTTATAGTGTCATGATAGCTCTTCCCAAAAAAATAAAATTTAGTTTCATTTGTCCACAAAAAAGAAGTGTTGTGGCAAAAATAATTTGGATGTCCATTGTACACTTTGTTAAAATGGGTAAAAGAAGAACAAAGTGTTGCACAAAATGTGGCCTAAAACATACAAATATTAATTTATGATGGGGTGTGACAGTGCCTGCAATATCATATGCAACTTCCTTGAACCAACCATGAAAGGCACTGCTGTCAACTGCCAGATTAACATATAATAAAAAAAACAAACCAGAAGTTTTTGTGGTACAGACTGCACACACAATCATGAAGATGTCATAAAACATCTTGAGCTTTTATTAGGCTCATGAAAATGTGCAGTCTTGTCAGTGTAAATAAAAGATTATTGATCAAATGTTTACAGATCAAGTGTACAGTCTGTACCACAAACCCAGTAGACAGATGAAGTAGTTGTCATGGGGAATTCTAACACTCAAGTGCCTCATCTAAAATGCCTGGAAATTATTTGTCCATTATTAAATCATCAAACTAAGATGTGAACATCTTGCAAGATGGGAGCTGTAGTAGTTTTCGCATAATTGTACAGAGTTAACCACAGCTACAGTTATTAAAACACACACATGTCCACGTTTTACAACCAAACTATATTATGATATCTGTACAAACACATTTTTTTAAAAGACTGTAGAGGGATTTCATATCATTACAAGTGAAACAATATTGAAAAGTTTCAATTGACAACACAATGAAGTCAAAAACATGCATGAACAATGGGATCATAGATTATTTTGAATGGAATATACAAATGATTAAAAATGCATTTTTAAAAGGTTAATTAATGTCACACATACATCTTGCACACCAGCTCTGGCGTGTCCATATTGTTTAATGGTTGTGTTCCCATGCCAACATTTGTGGCACTTGTGTTTCCAATGAAGCACTTTTAAAATTAACAGTATAACAGTATAAGCAGGTGCAGATGTAGCTGTGTATATTATATTACAAACACTACTCAGACTAATGTGACATTTAGAACAAAGTGCTAATTGACTCCCCCAAGTTCCACCCCCACTACTACTAACCCATCGTTATTAATGTCTGCTGATGAAACACTGCAAATCAATCAACCATTGAAAGATGAGTAACCATTACTACTGACACTGTGTGCTGTAAACAGCCATCACAATTTACAGATAGATACAAGCAAGTTACTAAAGCAGAAATATTTTAATTTTATTTCTGATTTGTCATTTCTGTAAGTCCACTTCCATCAGCCTTTACGTCTTGTCCATTTTTGTCATTTTTTCTGGTGGGAGCAAGCACTCTGAGATCTTTGCATTAAATTGACTACTACAGTGTGGTTATAACTGATCAAAACATTCAGCTGCAAGAGAAACCCCCAACCCCCACCCCCACCCCCAGTGAAAACATTACAATAATTAAATATTTGAACATAATACTGTTCTCACCTATTTACTTTAACATTGTACTCACCAAAGTATGATCTGGGAACATGGTGACATGATGCAAACTGACAGTCCAGATTATCTAAAGCTCTTTGTTTGGAGGTGGAACTGATATATCACAAACAATTTCTGAAAAGGAAAATTGTGAGCACAACTACAGTACTAAAGTAACTAATTACAGGAAGTGGGGATGTAGACTTTGGTGGATTTTCTCTTGTCTAACCCATTATTTTATTTATGTTATTTCCATCCTGTCTGAGGCTCATGGCTGCTCATGTTTCTTGTCCCTTTAGACTTCTGTTTGGATGTCCCAGACTTTAGCTATTACCTTGACGAGTACAGTATTACTGTTACTGAAGGGAGGAGATGCCAAGCTAACACTAATAAGGGCCAAGGTATGATTATCTGGAATATTCCATTAATGATCAAACTGATTAAAACATTACATTGATAAAAAGTTGCAAAGAGTAGGATTCCATACTAAACTGTATATTCAACATTTTAGTACCTGCTTGTGATAAATCCAGCTTCACCCAACTGGAGTCAACTGAGTCCATGTGAGGTGATGTTTGTTGAATGTGTACAACACAAGAATGGAAAAGGAAAATGTTTTTTGAAGTCACAGTGAGAACCTGAGGCTCAGTTAAGGTACAGAAGAAGAACTGTCAAACTCCAGTGATGCATGTTCCATACCACCATAACCATTCATTTTCTTCAACTTCAGATGGTCCACATGGATCAGGCCCTGAGTCTCTAAGACTGCCTCCTTCTTAGTGAACATTCGGCTGATCTCCATAAAGGTCTTGTTTTTAGTCTCTGGGATCACAATGTAGACATAGACGGCCACGGACAGACAAATGGCGGCAAACACCAAGTAGCAGTAAGACCCCGTTGACATCTGATGGAGGGAAATGGCAGATGGTTGGCGATAGAGAAAAATTTGCTTGAGGTTGAGGTTCTGTTAACATCACCTCATTAAAAAAATTTCATTTTTCTCAATATAAAGTGAATACTAACCCTCCTGTTGTACCTTATTTAGTGATTCACCTTAAGGTTTTCAGTACTGTACAGTACAGTATATTCAAATTACATCAGCTATTTAAACAAACCCAGTAATTAGTTATGTTGTGAAGCCTCTTAACAAATGCTGACATGTTCTATAATGATTGAACATAGTAATATAACTAAAATTTCATTCAATTCCCCTGAAACATCAAAGAGAATTGAAGATAGAAGATATAAAAATATTTTATAAAATATATATGATAATAGCAATAACAAATCAAGATTAAGATGGAATCTCCTGTATTTGCAATGATGATGGCTTATAGTTTACCAATTTATACAGTACTATTGTGCCACACAATTAAGAATAACAATGTTTTGGATGTCCCTAGCTAATAATTGAACATAATACAAAATCCATTTATATTTAAATCCATTATATTTGCACATTATATGCATTCATGTGGCAAACAACCTGTGAAATTAAAAATGCACAAAATCCCTTTATTATGAACACAAAAAATGATTCAAAGTGCAAAACTTTGTCCCTGCCCTCTGCAATTTGGGGAGATTATTAAACCTTACACTATTTATAGCTATACATATATAGAGCTAGTAAAAATATAAAATTCCCAATATTTACATCTTAAAGCTTTTATGGATTATCTATACCTGCCCTCTACCTACTGGAAAAATTTTCATGGTACCCATCAAATTCTCATTCCCAGGTCTCATCAGCTAGTTCAAAATTTTGGAATAATGTCATCTTTATTATATTAATGATAATATTGGTGTCACAGCCATGTTGTGACCTCCTGTTTCCCAAGTCTCTCCTGTGTTGTTTCCTGCCTGTCTTCCCTTTGTGCACTTGTGTTTTAGATTGAATTTTAAATGTATAAAATTGCAATTTTTCTATCAATCAATCAATCAATGTACATTCAATAACCATAGTGAAAAGTACTTGCAAATATTGTAAATAAAACAATTGACAGCTCAAATATCTCATTTACAAAAGTTTTCAGACCCTTAATTCATCACATTGTAGAAGCTACAGTTAGGATTTGGCTGCAGTTATTGTTTTAAGTATTCATACTTTGCACACCTGGAATCGGGGAATTTATCTGATTCTTCGTGATGATGATGATCCTCTCAAACTCTTTCAGGTTTGATGGGAAATGTGAACTGATATTTGACATCTTCAGATTCTCCACAGATGGTCTGTGGGGTTTAAGTCTAGACTTTGCCTGAAAAACCTGTCCTGAAACCACTGTAGTGTTGTCTCAGCTGTTTGCTTTGGGTCATTGCCAAGCTAAAAAATAAATAATAAAATAAAAATGACCTCCCTGCTTCCACCATGCTTCATTGTAGGGATGATATTAACCAGGTGATGAGCAGCATCTAATGTTTATAGTTCAGCCCAAAGGGTTCAGTTTTTGTCTCTTCAGACTAGAGAATCTTTTTACTCATGCTCTTCCAGGCAGATTCTTCTCTCTTTGAAGAGGCCTTCTCAAGCCCTTCTCAAGCCCTTCTCGAGCCCTGTTCGAATCATTGTTGGGTTTTTGGCCCAAGGACCTTTTTGCCTTTCTAAACTGTACTAAACAGTATGTCCTTTCAGTATGTCCCATCAGTTTAGTTTGAGTTAGGACTGTGGACTCAAGTTAAATTACGGACTCATTTCAAAGCAACCAGGAAGCACCTGACCACAGTTTGGAGCAAAGGGCCACAGCAAAGGGTCTGAATATTTTTGTGACATATTTCAGTTTTTGATTTTTAATAAATTTGCTAGTTATTTGGATTATTGAGAGTGGATTATGAACCAAAATGGCAATTTGATATTTTAATTCAATTGTAAATGAAATCTACAGAATAAAGTGTATAGAATTTTTTTCATCAGCTAGACATTACACAAGTGACCTTGTCTGAAGGGAAAATCTTGAAAGCTTGGTATATCTGACAAAGCGAGTCATGATTAATCAGAAATCAGGCACATAGTGATATCTTGCATCAGCTTGATAAATCAATGTTCTAAAACTTGCCCTGTGACAGGGAAACCTTGGAAATCTTTGCAAGCTCTTCTTCATACCACATGACCAAACACCTCATAACTGGACATACTCCAAATTATCCCTGGTGTGACTAGTCAAACATATGTGAGCCCATGTCACAGCAAGGAGAGTTACAACAAACACTACAGCCACCACAATCCTATTACAGCATCTGAATCAACCGAGATAACCAGACAACCAAAAGAGAGGACATGGGGCATTTCTAATGTAGGAACCTGTGCTGCATGCCACACTCCTTTGTTGCAATACAAGAAAGGGAAGAAAAAACCACACCTGTTCTGGTGCGTAATTCTTTCAAATTTATGTATGTACCTCTGCCAAGGAGGTAAGGTTTTTTTGTTTGTTGTTAGCAAAGTAATAATGGGATTTTTTTTTACAAGAGGTGGGAGTGATATGGAATTTTTTTGATTTTTGATTGGGCTTAATGTCTTATTTTTTGTCATGTTGGTGGACACTGTCCCAATGATATGCAGTTAAGAAAAATTATCACTAAGATTATTATTATTAATACAATAAGAAAAACAATACTACCACTACTACTACTACTAATACTAATAATAATAATATTAAAACTAATATTTACTGCATTCAAGAAGGATACTATTCCACAAATGTGGAAATAGTTGGTCAGTTGTGATGATCAGTGTCATGTACATGATGAGAGACTTTGGGTGAAAATTTTATTTTCAGAAAAAGGCTTGCTTTTTGAGTGCGTTCTAGTTTGTGCGTTTGATCGTTAGTGTTCCCCAAGACATATGTGTCTGTTTGTCTATTATCTGACAATGATGAAGAATCCTTCAAAAAGTTTCTTTGAGAGCAGGACAGTGCTGTGTGTTGCTTTCACCTGTAAGAAAGGGAAGACAAAGCCCACAGTGAAGTTGGATAGCCAGTTGAGTGATCCTCCGACAATGTAGGCTGCTGGGCGGTGGGACTGTTTAAACAGCTCTGCTGTGATCAGGAAGGGCACCCCAGCTGGAATAGGAAAATGACAAACATAGTAAAACATTAATATAAATCATTCATGAGACACAAACAAAAAATGGTCATACTTTGTTTAGCAGAGATCAAGATATCCCAACATTTAGTCCCCCTGGTGAAACAATTCTAATGAAGATGAGTCATTATCAGGTTATTTTCTGCCAGTGATTACACAGCTTTTCATATTGAGTAGTTTAAACCATGGTAGGTTTATTGACATTCAAGGGTAAATGCATCTTCAGTCATTTTAAATACACAAACTAACCAAATCAAATTTCAATCAAATTTCGTATCTTTCCTTAATTGTTTTATATATAGTGACTGGTGTGTGTATACTAATAAATGTTGTATGTTTTTATGAAAAGTGCAGATGAATCTCCAAATGGGATATATCGGGACAAGCAAGCAGCATTGCTACTGATGAATGGCTGTGTATACAATATATTATTTATGTTCCTGATTTGATTATTCGTGTTCATTCATCATCTTTCAAAGGCTAATTAGAGATAGAAAGAATCAGCTAATCGGAGGATGAGCCATGCCAGCATGTGGACAGAAGAGATATATCAAAGAATGCATATTACTAAAATTATATTATTTGTATTGTATTATTAAAATTGCATAACTTTTCTCTCTTACATGGGGTCATAAAACATGGATTTGTCCGTATGCATAATTGCAAAGGGAAAATAAATAGGGATAATAAATTCAGTAAAAAATTAATAAAAAAGAGATTAATAGCTCGAGATGCTGATGAAGTAACCTTCAGCATCTCAAGTAATCTTCTTTTTTAAATTTTCACCTTCAGAGGGCGCCATTCAATAATACAAAGCAACCTGAATGTGTACAAAGTAACAGTCAGTAGCCCAGATACAAATCAAATAGAAAGAGAGTCTTTAGTTTTAAAATTCTGCTGTACTTAAATCAAAGATATTGGCATCTCTCCATATTTTTGGTTTTACTTGTCCAGATTTAGAAATATCTGTCGGTGATTTCAGCCTCAATTCCTATATATAGTTATATCCACAAGAAGTCCGGGGGGATGAGGGGAGTAACAGAATGCATAACCTGGGCAAAGAAAAAAAGAATTGGAGTCAGTCAGCAACCACTCCTTTAGAACATTCAGGGGGCCATGCATATTGTGACCAAAGACCATGTCACCCAGACTGAACCCAAGGGACCCCTGCTTCACATCACAGATGGCTAAAGAACAAAATGTAGCCCTTCATCTTCATCTTTCCCTGTGTCATGGTAGAGTTTCCTTAGCATGGACTTTAGGGTTTGGTGCCAGTGCTCAAGGGCACCTTGTGACTCTGGGTGGTAGGCATGAGACACTGAATTAGAGACACCGCAAGTCTGTTTAAAGGTTTTTGACAAAAAGTTAGTTTCCTGGTCAGTTCCCACAATTTTAGGCAGTCTGAAGGTGGTGAATACCTAGCCAGGACCTTAGCGATGGCTGGTGCAGGGATTCTACACAGGGGAGAGCTTCAGAGAAATGAGTGGAGACACACATTAATGTCAGCAGAAAGGAGTTGCCTGATTTTGTTTTTGGCAGCAGGCTAACACAATCAAAAATCAAATCTTCATAAGGCAGGAACGTGATGCAGTGGGCTGGATACACAACCTGATTTGATTTACCTACAGCCTGGCAGGTACAGCAAGTGTATTAAAAGCACACTACATCAGATTTCATTCCTGGCCAAAAGAAATCTTTTCGAATAAAGTCGTAGGTCTTAATGAAACTCAAATGAACCAACCGCGGTTGCTCATGGATCAGCTCTAGTACGTGTAACTGGAGCAATTATCTTTACCAGCTGTACCGTCTGACCAGCGAATCCACTCGTCCACTCATATTGAAACAACTCAACTATGAATAACTGTCTTTGGTTACACACACTAGCGCCCCTAACAGCAGCAGTGAAACACTTGGCCAACAATGGCAAAGGATCACTTTTCTCTCATAGGTCTTTCTTAAGCCCTCTAAAGCACTATCAGTAAGCCTGTGGCACCAACTCATAGGTTCGTAAAATTGCACCTTTGAGTATGTCATAGATCCACTAACAGAGAAGAACATGCCCCCAGAGCCCTACCAGTCAGCTTACATTGCAGCAGAATAGCCCACACATCATTTGGTCCTTGCAAGTTATGGAAATGCACTCCAAAATATGACTCAGACACTGTAACAAAGGAAATATTTTTACTAACATCAAAAGCATTGGCAGAACTTGATAACTATGCATTAGCTGAAGCAACTACAGAATAAACTGTATCTTAAATGCCAAAAATCTCTTCGCTACTCTAGCTGGTGTATATTAATGGCAGTGTCTGTCTCCAAGTATTTAAATTCCAGCTGCCTCCAGAGCTCAAACTCCCACTCTCGCTTCTCCCTCTCCAACTGGAGACAAGATAAGCACACCTTTAGCCGCGCATCTACCCTGGAGCAAAGGAAATTACTCCACGGAGAACAGGTCTAACTGTGGTTACATGGCTGGTCTATCCTCCACACAATCAATGTAGAGCCAGTACCAGTCATCTGGATAGTGTGCTGGGCTCGAGGCAATTTACAAGCCAAACTTCAGTGTCTGGCAATGTCATGTTGAAAAGCAACTCAACTGATGACTGACTGATGATTAACATGATTGATCACATGTCTGATCAGAAAAAGAATAGCTAAACAGACCCTGCAAGTACAATACTGTACTTTTCAAAAACTCCTTGCAGTTAATTTTGTCGTTTTTAACAGCATAGATTTTCTTGCTGGACGAGAGGAACATCAAAGAAAGAACATGATTTCCATGCTGAAGACAATGAAGATTGACTGTGAGGTGACTGTAAATCAAATTAGTTCAGATTAGTCATATTATTATTATTATTATTGTTGTTGTTGTTGTTGCTGTTGTTGTTGTTCTTATCTGTGATCTGGTCTGTGTCAGTGCTACAGTCATGGAGGAGCTCTGCAGCTCTTTGACATGTAACACACTTATCAAGCCAAAACAAGTTAATAATTTTGGGGGGAATGAATACAGGTCTTGATTACTTTCTATAATCTCCAGAACTCGCTGTGGACTATACATTGGAACTAGAATGATGCATCAGTCAAATAGTTAGCAACCAACTGTTAAGGTAACTATTCTGGCAACTGATTATTCCTTAATTTATTTTTAAGTAAACATGCTAAAAGATCACTGGTTCCAACTTCTCCATAGTGAATCCTGTCTTTTTTGCAGCCTGCTTTGATAGCAGGCTATTTGGACTGTTGGTCAAATTAAACAAGATAGCTGAAGTTGTAAACTTGAGCTTAGGGAAGTCTTGATGGACATTACATACTAGCTATGGACACAAAGAGGTATTTTTTCTATTTGATTATTTTCTTCTCTTCTGATTTAATGTGCTAAACCTCTTATTCTGGTTCTTCTCAAACCTCATGTCCTGAACTATAATGTTCAGTTCAATGGTGTCTTCTTTAATTGTGGAAGGATAGAGGAGGTTCCACCATCAAATATGACTAAATATAGCTGTACAGCATCAGGTCGGTCAGGTCAGGTAGGGCTCCAAGGGAACACCAGAAGGCCCATAAGAGCACTTAAAATGTCCCACAAGAGAGCTTGACACACTAACTATGCAAGTTGTGAAGTTTGCACAAATTACACAACTGCTGCACCTCCCCCTAATGTCAAATATGTCAGCGGCGACGCCATCAGCCAAAATCACAAAGACAAGGCGAGCCAGTTTACACTGCGTGCAATTTCCCCCTGTGATGTTCAAAAATGGTTTTGTCTCATCAGCAATATTTGGTGCAAACTAGTTTCCAGAAAATAAATGTAAGTCAATGTAAAGTCCTCTGAAGTCATCGAAACTAGACTGTGCGTGTGTGTGTGTGTGTGTGGAGGAGATAAGCTGACCAGTTAACAAAATTACTAGCTTGGTGTGACTCCTGATAGAGGTGTATACGAGTGTACACTGTGTTGTGATGAGTGAGGCCCGTCCGGCTGGGTCACATGTGCATGCTCAACTCTGCAAATTCAGGAAAATATTCAACCAATCCACAGAATGAATAGTATTTTACAATTGAGTCAGGTAGGATGGCCTCCTAGCAGGATTTAGGACCAGCTCTGGGTGGGTCTACCACATCAAAAGGAATGAATGCCAAAGTATGTTTCCTGGCATTTGGATGAAGAGGTGCTTAACATGCAGTGTAGAATAACTTGCCTGGACCAATACAAAAACCAGCGATGATGCCAACCACACAGCAGACGCTGATGTAGCGCATGAATAGTAGGTGAACCTGCAAGGAGGAGAAAATAGCACAACGTGAAAATGTTCAACACTACTCACCATAGCCCGCTGCTCCATGGCCCTGCATGTAAATCACTGTTTCCTCAGGCCAAAGCAGGAAGACAGTGCATTCTGACACGTCAAAGAGAAATAGGAACAGCTGTTCCTCACACACCCATGACCCTACTGAATCTCTTTGTTTATCCTCTCTCCCGCACCCCTTTGTCTCCTACCAACTTGTAGAAATTAAGGAAGGGGAAGGAGGGAAGTGACTGAGAGAATAAGAGATGGAGTTATAATAAGTCTGTGCCAAGCTGGTGTGTTCTCATGGCAGCTTGGGTTTTTTGCAACAGTAAAGATATAAGCAGTTTTATGTTGCTGCAGGTACCAGGGAGAAGATTAAATATTTACAGTGGGGTCCAAAAGACTGAGACAACTTCGCCATTCATGATAAAATCACTGCTGTCAAATACACCACAGATCTGAACAGCTTGTTGTGAGCTGTCTCATAAAAAGTTAAATATGAATGACAAGCACTCCGAGAGTGCAGACCTGAATATTTCCCCAAAACCAGTATCTTGATATAGATCAATCTCTTTTTATTAAAGTTACCTTTGGCCTTCATTTGATAATGTAAAGAGACAGGAAATTTTGGGTGATAGAATAGGGGGAGATTAAGTGTGTGGTTAGCGTGTTATGTGCTCTAACCATACTTGTATCAGGTCACCCCACTTACTTCACATCTTTATGCATTTATGGGAGATGTGAAATAGGCCCTATCTCACACTGGAGAAGAATCCTTCAAAAAAACTTCCTGGATTCAGACACTTATCAAGATCCAACCTGAAATGTAATTTTTTTTTATCAAGAGCAACATCTGGTTAAAAAAAAACTTTCATAAAAATCCCTCCACAACATTTCGCGTAATCCGGCCAACAAACAAACTGACAGAACCAAAAACATAACATAGATGCATGATGACAATAGATAGGAGAATAAACTGACCTCAAATTGAGTGGGAATGAATAGCAGGACATAACCATTTTTCCACTCCATGAATTGCATTCCCCCTGTGGCTGCACTCAGGACACTGAGGAGCTTACTTACTGTCTTTTTTTGTTTGCCAGCTACATCTCCCTGTACTGGAAAGGTTAGGTGTACAAGACTTTTAGGGAAATACTGTCTCTCTCTCTCTCTCTCTCTCTCTCACACACACACACACACACAAAACCTGTAAAATGAGTGCAAGTGTGATTCCGGCACTGCAGATACCCATCATGGCGAACCCCCCGATCATGAGAGGCCTCCTGCCCACCTTCTCTATGGTGAAACACTACAGGAGGAAAGACAGTGCTAAAGTCAGATGCTGTTAAATGTCTACACACTACACATGCAACAACACAGACCTCGATGAGCTATTGTGTGTCCAAAGGAATAACTTGACATTTGGTAAACACACTTTTTTTTTTTTTCCAAGAGTGAGAAATTAAGATGATATAGACAGAAATGAAACTGATATTCATCTTCTCATCTTGGTTAATTACATCTCAAATCAATCAGTTATAAAAAAAATCTATGATAGAGAAGAACAATAAAAACATAATGCCAGTATATTTCTTTAACCCCTTAATGCCTGAATTTATTTCCAATTATCAAAAAAAAATATTTGGTGTGTGTTTTTGCTTTCAAGTAGATGCTAAATTAAGTTGAGAGTTAATTTGAGTATAGCACATAAAATAGATATAAAATAGATAGAAATCTATTATTATCTATTATCTATTATGCAAATTCGCGACAACAGGCAATAAAGGTAAAAAAATACCTGTTCCCATCTCAGGTATGAGTATTCTTTTATTAATGTAACAAAGCAATACTAATACAGACGCTATTTTGGCTGTTTTGGAGCGGAAGTGGTTTGATGCTAAATCGCGACAATAGGCGTTAAGGGGTTAAATTGGAACTTTACCCCAATGAGTCCAGCAATGATCTCTATAATTCCTGTTCCTGCTGTGGTGTACTGGATCTCTTGATCTGGAATACCTGCATTTTGAAAGATGTCGTTGGTGTAGAACCAGATCTGAAATTGAAAAAACAAGCACTTCAAGATGAGTGAGGTGAATTCCATTTTCTCAGTCTTGCTGATCAGACTTTCGACACTAGCATGACGGGTAAAATATTTTGTATTATTTCTTGACTGAATCCCAGTACATCATACTGTAGTTACAGTGGGCTCTGATTTTGTCAACCTAGTGTGGTGCAGACCATGGCCAAATACACTCTACCCAGTGCAATTGGGGTCTACCACATGCACTGTGGTATTTTCTTGTATTGCCAGCTCACCTGGTTGACCTATGGTTCATTTGTTTATGGGGTAGTATGAGAACAAATACATGATTGTATATTATAGGTGGGTGTGTCACATCCTATTCCCTCTTCCTATCATGTTGCACTGGCAGTTCGGGAATCCTGGCCTCTATTAATGGGTTGTCAATAACAAATCCAACCATAGAAATCATCACAAATTTTTCAACAATCTTGCCCTGCCTTCCTTCCTCTCTCCTTACTGACAGCCACTTAGCTTACACTTCAGATTGGTCCTTTATTGACGTGTTTCAACAATACCATTGTCACATTATGGAAGTAATGATAAGTCTTTAATCTCACCTAACCCTTGCCTACTGTACTGTAGGCTTTTCATTAGGTCAAAACAAAGGCGCAAACAAGCCCATGCTCATTTTACAAGTCCTAATTTACAAGTCCTCCATGTCCCTGTTTTGTACACAGTATGTGCTGTACAGCAACTCTGGTAGTCAGCATTGATTTTTTTTTAAAAAACAACCTTTATTTATTCCGGTTAGTCTCAGTGAATGTCACAATCATGTTTATAAGTGGGAGCTGTGCAGTACAACCCCAGTCTGATCTGCTGGCCTCTGAGCAGATGGACTAAAGACTGCCTCAAGCAAGCCATGTCATCATATCAGTGTACGGAAGAGCAACCTTAAACACAACAGCAATGCTTGTCCCTGTTTCATATTTCATTGTCATTACTGTTACCATGAATATCATCTTCAATATAATCATAATTATTAGCATCAGGAACGATCAGGATCATGTTTATCATATCCTTGTCCACCTCACCATCTTCATCCTTATTATTATAATAATTCTTATTCTCTCTCACCTCCATCACTGCCATCATCATGGTAATCATAATCATCATTATTATCATTGCTATTGACAATTGACAAGTGGTATTGATCACTCTCTGTTATCACTGTCATCTTCATTGTCATGGTCTATAATAATTTAATTAATTTCATTGCACTGCCATATGTTATCCTTCTTATTCTAGTTATGTTTAGTGATGCTCTCATTCTGTGCATGTTTCAGCAATGTTGCACTGTTAAGGGCAGAGCTAATTAGTGAGCTAAAAATACTGCCTGGAGTAGGGTGTGCTAATGTGTTCAGCTCAACAATTTCAAGTATGCACTCTCTGGCCTGGGCCTTGGTTACTATTTGAATAATAAGTATAATAATAAAACCTTTCCATAATTTCCATAATTCAAAGAGGGCTTCTGAATTGTGACATTAGCAGAAAAATGGTGTACACCAGCTTTTGACTCTTTTCAGAAGAATACAATAATTGAGTTGGTGCTGCGCTTACTTCTCACAATGATCGAATAAAAACCCTGATTCCTTACAGCATCAATGCCAGACAACTGCATGCCCATGTTGATGACCACCACACTGAACACCTGCCAGCGAACTGTGTCATCCAGCAACAATTTCCACACTGACAGTGTCTCCATTGATGACAGGGAGCGCTGTTCCTCCTGCATCTCTTCAATCTCGGCCTGGATGTTACACTTGGCTCTGTACCACTTTAGGGCTGTGACACAGGATACAGGGATTAGAATGGTTAGATCACTGAAAGATGGAGTAGCACATTTGAAACTAAAGTCATTACAGCCCCAGTTAGGGAGAAACTCAACAGTTGGAATGTCAGACCAGAGGTCACTGTTCAAGTGCCCAAGTATGGTGATGTCAGGCAGTCGCACAGTTATCAGAACCTTTAATATGCTTTGTGCTTCAAACAAGGTTCAATTCTCATTCAATTCATTATTGGTTGCTTTGATAACTGATATATTGATGACACCCTCTTTTTATTATCGAGCAACACACAACTCAAAGCTGCCACAGTGCAATAAAAGAAAGGTCATCTCAAAATGCATTACAACTAAACTGTGACAAATAAAGTCAAATGTTAAAGCCAGTGTTTGCCTTCATAGAAACATTGTGCCACAACACTGACCTGTGATAGTGGCATGGACGTTGTGTTTTTCAATTAGCAGGTATCTGGGGCTCTCGGGAAACCATGGCAACAGCATCAACTGGATGAAGGTGGGTACCACCACCACTGAAAGAAAGAGGGGCCAGTGCTCCTCCTGTAATAAAACCAGCACAGTTAGATTTAAACACATGCTGGGGATGTTACACTCTGTTAAAGGATTTCTGCCAAAAGATGACTATTAGTTGGACAAAAGATAGGTGTTTGAGTTATTACATTGATTGTCTGTGGGAATCATTTAATTTTAATAAATACTGTAATTCATTCCTTATGTAATTTTAGGACTTCTCAGGTCAGGTCAACTTAACCTAATCAAAAGGTGCTTTGACAGGCTAGGCTTACCATTTATCAACCTCAGCTGGAGCTCTTTGGGCTCTCAGAATAAAATACAGGACTATTAATTATTCAGTCACTTTGATTTGTTACCGGAATAGTGGATGAATTTAAAGGTTGGTTGTTCAATTTGGATTCTGCGAGTGTCCTAGGGCAAGATACTGCATGCCAAATTGTCCCTTATAGTTATGCTATCAGTGTGTGAATGTGTGTGTGAGTCAATGTGTGAAGTGCATGTAGTCTAAAGCGCTTTGAGTGGTTGATTAGACAAGTGCTTTATAAGTGCTATGTCAGTGCTGCTCATTTACTTTGAGCTTTATTAATAGTTGGTGGAAGTGAAGAACCCCTGAGATGATGTAGAATCAAGCTTTTGCTCCCCACCATAACCACATGGTCAAATGACTTTGGTTTAAACCTATGCACACACTAGTTGTTAGAGAGCAGTGTTTGGCTACCTTTCCTAGAAGCTCATGTAGGCCAAGGATTTGGGCAGCAAAGACTCCAGTGCCAATAAAGATACTTGGCACAAGACCCAGGAAGCCTCGCAGGTTCTTGGGCGCTATTTCACCAAGGTACATTGGTACAACACTTAGAGAGATGCCTGCAGTAGCAAAAGTAGAGGAGAAAAAGATCTGTGTAACAAATCCTAAAGATCTCATAGTCTGGAATGAGAGAGCTAACAGAGCAAAAGGAGAGACTTTTATGTACAAGAGTTTGTGGACCATAAATAAAGTATGTGAATGCCTGCCATACATTATACCATTATGTGATTTTTTAATGTAATCCCATACATTGAAGTGCAATGAAAAAGAGTTTGAAACTGTGGAGGGAAGTGTGGGTATCACTGAATTCTTTTGCACTCTGACATGAAAATAGAGAGCAAAGATGTTTTTTGTTTTTTTTTAAGTTTTCCATTGATGCTGCTCTGAGACCCTTTTGTAAAGTCAAATGAACAAAGAAGTGGCAAAAGCCCTGCCAACTCAACCACCCTGCTGAATGGGCATAGATTTATTCATTCAGTCCTCTGTGCAGGCCAGTTAAGTTCTTCTAGGCCAAACTGGGACAAGTATTTCGTTGCACAGGGGCATTCTCAGGTTGAAACAGCAAGAGGCCTACACTGGTGGACTGGTGCATGCATTTGGCCGTACAGTGTACATGGCAACTAAATTAAAGTACCACTAAATGGGTGCACCTCAGTGTGGCTGTAAATTGGATGTTGAGGTGTGTGTGTGTGTGTGTGTGTGTGTGAGTGTGTGTATACCTGAATGAATTCCTGTGATTAAGCGGCCAACGATGACCATCTCCGGTGAACCACAAATCCTGCTGAAGCCCATGAGTGAGCCAGCAATAAACACCAGCACTGTTGTGTTTACCACTGTGCCTTTCCTGAAAATACACATACATACATATATATACATATATATATAGTACAGAGGCAGCTGTGACCCCCCTCTCCTGATATACACAGTCATAGTCCCGATTAGCCATAAAAAGCTATCACAACTCACAAGGGGGGTCATAAACTGTGATTAGCCATAAAACACTGCTCTGGGAAGAAAGTGATCAGCCTGTTAATGGGATTAGAAATCACCTCTTCTTCATGAGTTTAACCATCCACTGAAGTTCTATGAAACAGTGAATGTAGGTTTTAGCTGACTTGTGCTGAACATAAAAGAACTTTCATCTGCACCAGTGAGGGGTGGGAGGATGTCACCAGCTCTAATTACAGAGGACAGAGGTGTGATCTAGTGCCTTTTGTGCCAGTCTGTATCTGTATGTCTGTGTTTGTTTCTATGTGCATTATTTTCACTTTTACGCCCATTTATTTCACTTTTGAAAATGTAACACGACATACAACCATGTTTATCAGTGTGCAATTATCTGTTTATTTTCAATATTGTATTTGTTTTGGTATGGGTGTGTGACAAACGTTTAATTTATACTATATTTAGTTTAATACTTATTTTTTGTCTATTATCATTTATATTTTGTATTCATATATATGTATATATTCATTTATGTATACGTATGAGTATGTGATACATAGATAGATAGATATATAGATAGATAGATAGATAGATAGAGATTCTTGAAATCTCTCCTAAACAATGCATGAAAACAAATGTCTTACCTGCCAAGGCGGGTGACCAGCATGCCCACAATGAGGGAGCCCAGCAGACCTCCAATGGCAAAGACAGACACGGTAAGCGAGTACATGAGGGTCAGAGTCTCCTCACTGAGTCCTGTTCCATTACGACTCAGCACGGTCTTGTTGTAGAAGTCCTTGATGTACTGAAGGGTTGAGGGAGAGTAAAAACCAGATGGATATTATTTAATAGGAGGTTACAGAAACACTGAAAACCCTTGATGTATAAATGAAATATATTTCAGGGGACATTGGTGTAATGTAAATCTGGTCATCAGAGATGCGGCTTCTGTCAGATACTCTGCTGGAGTCTGCTGGAGCTTTGACTGTCACTAAAAGAACGTTATGGGAGTCAGCACATAATCACATCCCTGCTGTTTATTATGTGCATGCTTGCAATGCACCAGCAAGGCATCGAGACACCTAGCTGGTGCACTGCAAGCAATGCATATATTACTCTTGTCCGAATTTTTTAGGGCCCGAGCACCTTCAGTGCGAAGGCCCTATTGTATTTCAAGGGATTATTATTATTATTGTTTAAAAAATTATTATTATTATTATTATTATTAGGGCCCGAGCACCTTCAGTGCGAAGGCCCTATTGTAATTCAAGGAATTATTATTATTAGGGCCCGAGCACCGAAACGGTACAAAGGCCCTATTGTATTTCAAGGGATTATTAGGGCCCGAGCACCGAAACGGTGCGAAGCCCAATTGTATTTCAAGGGATTTTTTTTTTTTTTTAGGGCCCGAGCAACGAAATAGTGCGAAGCCCTATTGTATTTCAAGGGATTTTTTTTTTTTTAAAATTATTATTACTAGGGCCTGAGCACCGAAACTGTGCGAAGCCCTATTGTATTTCAAGGGATTATTATTATTTTATTTATTATGTGCATGCCTGCAATGCATATCTTACAATCGTGCGCGTTTATTATTTTTCTTCTTATATCCGAATTTCGTCCTCTAACTAGTCCCGCAGCTTTGAGAAAAGTGCCACACATGTTATATCAAATCGTGCGGTTCAATCGGGAATGGTGTGCTATGACTTTTCTTGGCGTTCACCATTACGATGGCGACGAAAATGGCGAAAAACGGCGAGATTTTTCCCATAGGAATGAATGGGGAACGATCGCTGA